>PVHT020003426.1:155252-289910 GCA_004024745.2 Catagonus wagneri | reverse complement strand
GACTGCCTGATTTTGTAAATGAAGTTTTTATTGGAACACAACCACACCCATTTACTTACATACTTTCTGTGGCTGTTTTTGGACTACAGTGGCAGAGTCAAGTAGTTGCTGTAAGACTATACGATCCACATTTTAGGAAAAGTTTATCACCCTTTGACTTACAAAAGACTCAGTTAAAATAGGCCTTTGTTCAAATTTTAGATTTGTGCTTATTAGCTATGTAGGCAGTTAACATTTATTCACCACACAGTGCCAGGTATGGTGCCAGATTCTGGAGATGCAGTAGTGAAACAAGTTACGGATGGTGTCTCCTCTCCTCTCCTCTTTGTCAGAATTGAGGTAATTGTACCTACTTTATATCGTTGTTGTCAGGACTAAGTGAGCAAGTGTGTGAAAGTAAGTAGCATATAATGAGGCTCAGCCAAGATTTCCATTTTATTTTTGTGTAGTGATGATTACATTTATTCTTTCAAATTAATGGATGTCCATTTTTAAAAGATCAGAATTGTATGAGCAATAAGATTTTCTGAAGCAGGCCATTGTTTACTATTTTAATTAGACATAAAAGATTAATATCCTGAATTAATTAATTAATTAATATTCTGGGTAGCTGTGGAATCCTTTTATGTTTACACTGGATTTTCATCAAATGGGATACCTTAAGGGTTTCTCTTTCAAGGACTTGTCTTTACTAAAAAAAAAAAATTGCTAAATTAAACAATTTCCCAGCCAGTATTTTAATGATCAAATTAGATATCTGACACTTGTGCCAAAATTCTGCATTAATATGCCTCAGTATACCCAGTTGGCTGGGCTTAAATGGCAAATGGCAAAGAGCCACTTCTGATATTTTAGGTACTTTGGAAAAAGATGTTGCCAATGTTCATAAATCTGGGGAATATGGCAACATATGAGGGCATTCTCAGAAAGTAAATACCCTTTGGAAATAGGAAGGTACCTGAGTTTATATAATTTAAAATTAAAGAGTCTTTCAGTGGTCCTAACTGCTCACTTTGGGGGTACTTCACCCACTAAAAAGTAAAAGCACTACGTAGTGACTATTTTTTAAGTCCTCCTCGCATTTAATTTCTTTATTCTTTGTGACATAATTTCAAAGCCAGTCGTTTCCCCTCAAACACCAAATCATTGCACTTAGAAGTGATTGCCATAATGTTACCTTGGTTAATTTTTAATTGCCTTTTCAGGCATGTCTTTGAGCTTTATTCCATTTTGCCTTTCAGATGTATGAGGTTACCCAAATTAGAAATTTCTTATCCTTGGCATTTCTCTGTTGCCAGTTTGTCTGCCAGTAAGATGAAGGAGTTATGTTTTAAATTGTTTCCCCTGAGAATCTTAATGATTTTATTTATAGCAAGTTCTGTTGTGTCACAAAATTTGAAAACACTTTCAGCCTTTGAAAATTCCAGTTGGAATAATAACTGGGTGCTTTCACCATCTAGACTTTTTCTGGGCTCTCAACAAAACTTCCTTGAGGCTAAACATGGGGATTTATTGACTTCTGTAGAATGTGATTAAAAGTTAGTATGTCTGTGAGTGAACATTCTAATTTTTGTTATAGAAGGAAGCTTTCAGGTCTGTTATTTCCAGAAGTAGTTATCTGCTGTGATTTCTTACCACAGTCTGACCTTTGGAAAGCCAAAGTAGCAGTTTCTTTATCCCTAGGTCTCCGAAGAGATAAAACTTTCATCCAGTTGAAACTGAAAACACCTTATTTAGATAGAATTTAGGATATCCTGGGTATTAAAACACTTTTCAATTTTGGTTATAAACTATAGGAGGGAGTTCAAAATAATTAAATATTATATTTTTTATGCATTTTCTCTTACATAATTTTATTTTATCTAAGCCTTCATATTTCAAGTCTAATGACTCTCAGGATATTTTTGCCCCTGGTCATTTGTAAGGATTTCCTATAGATTAAACCGAGTCAAAAAAATGGTATAAGATGTATGACCTTTTCCACAGTTAGGATGGAACCTACCCCCAGGTAAGGGATCTGGCAAAATACTGTGAATTTAGTAAACCCACTAACAGACAAAAATTAGTTATTTCCCCCCTCCTGCAATCCCCACCACTGACACATACCACACCTGTGGGCCGAGGTGTGTAATGATGGAGGGCTTAGGGTGGGAAGGAAGATGGGAAATAGGAAGACCTTGCTGGGAAGACAAAATTATGAAATGTACCTACAGATCTACAGAGGAGAAATTAAAGTCTTATTTCCCTATGTGTGAAAATTGAACTCTCTCACTGAATCCTTTTTTGCGAGATTAGGAAATAGCATGAGACTGATTGGTTGAACATGAAACCAGTGAATTCTGCCTTATCTGTATTTTAGACTCTGATAACCCGTGTACCAATATAACTTGATTTTTCATAGGAAAGATCATTTAATTGTATTATCTTGGGGTCATTTTTATTTTTAACTGCAATCAGAGCTACCCTTTCACTTCCTTGCATTTATTTGCCTATTTATTCATCTGACTTTTATTACAGCCTCTTATGTACAGACCATTGCTAGCCACTGTCTGACACAAAAAGATACGTAGATATGTGCCCTGCCCTGAAGAGGCTGGAGAGAATTCTCACTTGGGTGTGGGGTTAGGATGTGCACACGGATAACCGTGGTGTGTAATAGGAGATGCTGAATGTTTGGCATGAATGCACTTAAGGCACCATGAGGATTCAGAAGGTAAAAAAATGTTTCAGGCTCAACCTATCAAGAGCATACTGTATGGTTAGACATGCATGAGAGGAAATCAAATATCTCAGTCATACAGGAGAATGTAGACAATGAAACAAATGTGTGTACATATACCCAGATTTGTTTGTTCTCAACCATTTGCAATATTTGCTTCCAATTTTTCTTCAAGAAATACGTTGAAGCTCCTCCTATGAATTTCTCCCATACTGCTCCCTTCTCCGCTTCCTTTCTCAGAGGAATTTGACATTTATCTTTCCCATCAGTGTATGTATTCATGCATGTTTGTGCATTCACAAATAATATATACTATTGTCTTCCTGCTAAATCTTTATATAAATGGTACCATGCCATAGATATTCTGCAGTTTGCCTTATTTGCTTAGCATAGTATTTTCAAGATTTATCCATGTTGGTGGATGTACGTGTAATTCATTCATTGTAATTATTGCATAGTATTACATTCTTTGAATATATCGCAATTTTTAATTTATTCTACTATTGACATTTAAAATACTTCTAGCATTTGCTGTCTCAGTAAACATTCTTCAGCATATCTCCTTGTCTCCCTGAATGAGAGACTTTCTAGGATATGGTTGGGTCATGGATGTATCTACAACTTAATTAGAGATTGCCAGATTCTGTCCAAAACATTATACTAGTTTCCACAGCCTCCAGCAGTATATCAAATCCCCCATTTACACTATATCTTCACTTATACTTGGAGTTCTTATACTTATTGAATTTTGCCAAACTGATGAATGTGAAATGTTATCTCATTGCTGTTTTAATTTACATTTCATTGATTTCTTGTGAGTTTGAACATCTTTTCATATGTTTATTGGGCATTTGGCTTTCCTCCTTTGTGAGTTGGCTAGTTTCATTTGCTCATTTCTGTGTATATATGTGTGTGTTTACTGATTTGTAGCACTTTTTATATATTGAGGATTATAATCCTTTGACAGTCATATGCTCTGTGAACATTTTCTCTCCCCCTCCCCCACCATTGTGCGTTTTCTTTCTCCTCTTTCTTATTTTGAGAAAATTGTCATATAGTTTTAAATGGAAACAGAGAGGAATTTTTCTGTTTTTTCTTTATGTTTAGTGCTTTTACTGTCTTCTTTAAGAAATCTACTCTTATTCTGAATTTTTAAAGACATTCTTTTGTATAGTCTTCTGAAAGTTTATTTTTATTATTTAAAAATTTTACCTTTTGCATTTGTGTGTTAGTTTGTCTATAATTGGTATTTGTTTTGTATAATGACACAGATAAATTTTAAGGACAAATGTTGTAACGTATAGGAAAGCCAAATGATATTAATGTGTGAAGAATTTTTCAAAATTGTGTTTTATGCAATTTTGGGATGCAATTAGGAGGTGCAGAATTCTTCACTGTTTGCTATTTGTTTATAGGACTGGAAAAAACTGGAGAGATGACAGTCAATATAATGTGAAAAATAAGTTTTAATTGAGAGACCTTTTTCTTGACTAATTAATTCAATACTCTGCTTCATCCTGGTAATTTAAAGAATTTAAGTTATTCCTTAGCACCAGGCTTGAATATAACATTACTCTGCATTTTGTTAATGTTTGAACTCGTTGTGTTTTAAACTCAAAGCTGGTGTTACACATTCACCTTTGTGTTTGGATTTTGTAAGTTATTTGATCCATCTAATTCTAAAGAAGCTACTGAGGAATGAATATCTTCAACCTTAAAACTGAATCTAGCCCTTCAATGCTTATCACTTATGTGATACCTAACAGATTTAGCCCCATGCTTATTTTTTTAGTATGAGCACATTCTCTGAATGCCCTTGTTAATTCTTGCACTACTCCTAAAGTGTGCAGCTTTTGCCTTGAATTATATTTTCTGTTCAATTCTCTACTTCTAAACTGTACTAGATTATAAACTCTTATTCTTCTTGTTATTTCTGAAGCATCTAGCTCAGTGTCTCCACAGTGTAAATGTCTGGGAAATGTTTACTGAATGAATACTTGTTATATTTTATTATTGTTAATAGCTAGTAGTAGCAATTAATTATCCTTTTAATAGTTTAATATTAATTAATATATTATATTTCATTAATGTTACAGTTTCCAGTTAATATATTATATTTCATTAATGTTACAGTTTCCAAAGTGCTTTTCTTTTCTTTTTTTTATTATTACTTTCAGGTTTATTCAGGTACAATCATTTAATGTGAACTTACAAAATGATATCAATGTATACTTTGTCAATAAGCCCATCCAAACCTTAATCCTTCCATAGTGAATGATTTATAGAAACTGTACATCCTACATTTCATTTTTTATGACAATGAATTTTATTTCAATTATAGGTATACAAAGATCATCACAAGTCAGTTTGATAGATTTTGTGTCCCAAACCCACAGTGCATCCCCCCACCCCCAAGATTGTCTTATTTGAAAAACCAAGGTTTTCCAAAATCTGTGAGTCATTGTCTGTTCTTCAAAGAAGTTCATTGTGTCTCTTTAGTTTCCATATGTAAGCGGTAGCATTGGGTGTTGCTGTCTAATTGTCTGCCTGGTTTCACTTCGCATGATAATTTCTAGCCAAAGTGCTTTTCATGTGTGATTTCTTTTAATACTTGTGGCAGTCCTATGTTGTGAGTATTACATTAATATTCCCATTTTATAAGTGAGAAAATCAAGCATAATAAAGTTCAATGATTTTTCCAGGATCAATAGCTAGCAGGTGGCAATTCCAGGATTCAAATAATCGTTTTCCTTCCCTGCTCATAACAACAGGAACAAGCACAAAAACCACAACAAAGACAATAAAATTTGAACTGTTAGCCTAAAACACTGCTGAGTATTTTATAGGATAATATCCCAAACTCACTTCTCTGACACAAATCCCAACCTTAGGTCCCGTTGGTATTATTGTAACTATCATCAGAAAGTTTCAACTTGTGGTAAAGGAGTGTGATCAAACAAACAAAAAAGTTGATATAATCAACACTTTAGGTATTAATCACCAGGGTAGGTGTGATTCTTCAGGCTATGGGAAAGAAATTATTTTTAGTTTCTCACTGGGTAGTCACACACGATCCTTAATCACACCTGCTTGTTTGTTTTTTCATTCAAAAAGCGCTTCTCTTTGGTATGGGTATTCAGATTCACTTGGGATGAGGATGTATGAGACTGTTAAAAGTGAATATATCTCACATTCTTTCTAATGCTTCCGCTCCCCCTCATGGGCCATCATTTTGTGTTACCTGACTATAACCTATGCGGGAGAGGCATTTGCTAGCAACAGGTTGAGTGGATATATTCCATCTTGCCTTTTATGAGCAATCATTTCTCCCTAAGGCTTAAGTATTCTTAGATTCATCCATTACCTGTCACCTCTTCAGGGATGCAGAATAAATAGAATTGTCCCCCAGAAATTCGTGCAACATCCAAACTTTAACAGTGCCTCTGTGCCAGAGGTTAGTGGTGACTGGGATGCACAATTAATGTTTCATTGTAAATAGCTCAGAAACCCTATCAAAAGAAACTGCCAACAGGTTGTCTCCTTTAAACCAGATTTTATAGTGTCCAGATTTCAGTCTTTACTCTTAGAGAGAACACATTTCTCTTTCTTCTCTACTTCCCAGTTAGACATCCCTTCATCTCACCTCTTACATCTCCTTTTTTAATTTTTACTCATTTGTGCTTCTCTCCCACTTCCCTAAGTATTTCTCTCAGACAGGCCCTTGATGGCCCTCATTCCTTGGTTAGACTCATTTACCTTGTTTCATTTTCATTCACAACTTGGTTAGTTGTGCCACGGAACTTTTGTAGTCAGCTCTCCCAGCTGTTGGCCTAAATGGTCCTTAGGGAGACCAGAAGCAATGAACCTGGAATAACCACATTTGACTTCTGTGAACCCTCTTGAGAATTTGGTAATTACTTAATGGATTCAATTGGTGACATATACTGTTCCAGATAACAGCCTGGGTTGCATTAAATTAACCTTCACAAATGGGTATTTATTGGGGTACTCTTAAAAGACTACATGCGTTGGCTATAATTGCTCTTCCATGTTTTTCTATGCTGATAGATATTTGTCCTGAGTGACAATTTTCTCAGATTAGAGCCCAGTTGATAGTTCTAGCCATTTAGTGACGTGTGTCATTGTGTTCAGCACAATGAGCATAAATCCTGTCTTGTAAACAGCAGGGAGACTAATGAGGTTTGCCCACATTGTGGTATCATTACCAGGAATTCCAACAGAGAAAAAGAGATGGCCTAGAAAAGAAGCACACAAATCAGGGTGATTTTTGGAATTCCCGATGATCCCAATTAAGGAGAGAGATTATTGCTCAACATTTAGTATAGACACGTATGTACAAACATGGGTATGTAAATGACACTTAGCCAAAAAAAAAAAAAAAAAAAAAAAACCAACCATTCTGCTTTTAAGGAACACTGGCAAAGTCAGGAACTTAGTTCTACGGAGAGCAGGTGAGGGACTTATTTATGAGGGTCTGTAATTGTGAGTGCTACAGCAAGGACGGCTGCTGAAATAACGCAGCTGTTAAAATGAGAGCACACTTCTGGCTTTCTTGGAACGCCTCGTCATTAACAGCCAACTAAAATTTCACATAATTTTTTTTTCACATCTTACAATTTTTGGAGTGATTCTGCTGTTATGTTTATAGTCACAAATGACTTCTGAACACAGCTCTCTTGTGAGAAACCTTTCAAATGTGTTTTTAAAGGTTTATTTCAGATTTTTATTTTTATTATTAATGCTCAGTAATTTATGTGTTTGATAATGTCAAATCAAGGGATCCAGTTATTGCTTAATGCCTAGGCTACTTTATCTTCCTGGATTTGAATTTTCATAAAGCTGATACCATGGCCCAAAATATGGTCAACACATCTCTGTCTTTGAGAAAAACGAGTAAATGGATGAATACTAGAAAATAATACTGTCTGATTCCATTTGCAGTTACTAACTGATAGAATGCTAGGACTAGAAAGTGAATTCCAGGTAAAGTGTCTTGAAAATGGATATCTTTCTTTCCTTAAAGACTATGTGTGCATATTCTCTCTCTCAGTAGCTTTCTCCCTCTGAATCTCTCTTTCCTGATAGGAAACTCCTCTCCTCCACTCCCACTCACTTACCCCTTCCTTTGAAATAGAAGCCCCTCACCGTGCACTGTGGAGTAGTAAACAAGGCAGCAGCCTGAGCGTTAGAACACTTCTATTCTGGTCCCAGCTCTGCTGTGGGTATATGTTCATTTAGCAGTTCTTTTTACATGTAGGCTAGGCATACAGCAGATACTCACTGAATTAATGAATGAGCAAATTAGTCGATCACGTACTGAGTATTTCCTTCTATACCAGACTCTGAAGGATCTGAAATGATTTGTGACACTGGGCAAGTTACTTAAATTCATTGAACATCATTTTTATTACTTATAAAGTGATAGGATAGAATGAGATGTTTATTTATTAAACCCACCTGGTGGTTATAAAAACGGTTGAATTAGAAGAGCTGTAAGAGGAGTTCCCGTCATGGCTCAGCAGTTAACAAAACTGACAGGTATCTATGAAGATACAGGTTCAATCCCTGGCCTTGCTCAGTAGGCTAAGGATCTGGGGTTGCTGTGTGCTGTGGTGTAGGCTGGCAGTTAAAGCTCCAGTTTGACCCCTAGCTTGGGAACCTCCATATGCCACCACAGGTACAGCCCTAAAAAGACCAAAAAAAACAAAAAAAAAAGCTATAAGATGTCTTTACCCCACCCTGACTCTTCAGAACTCTTTACTTTCTTGGGTCTCCAAACCTGGGATTATGACAGCATGAGAAAAATACCAAACTTGTTTGTGTATCTAGTTAAATTCTTTCTGGGACCACAAATTTTCACCCAGAACAATATTGTATACAGAATTTTCCCTCAGTGTCCTTGTAATTACCAAAAAGTGGTCCACAGAAATCTCTGTTAATGATTCTCCTTTTATAAGTGAGTGATTAGCAGTGTTGTAAAGATCCACTGGAAATTTTCTCTTCAGTGAACACTCGGAGTACTGGAAATTAGAGCACTCTCCCAGAGAACTCCTCCTTTAAGCCTTAGGGAACATCGATTTTAATACTTGGTAATAGTGATAGAAAGAAAAAGTTTATTGGCACTTTTCCTTCAGACCATTTTGGCAGCTTCTCTGTTAGCCTAAGCTCATGACAACCATGGTGGGTCGGGTCAACTCTTTGGCGAGGGAACTGTCAGAAACTTACGGCTTTTCACTTGAGTCTAATAGAGACTTAGTACTTTGCAGGTCAGTGCCACTGCTATTTGTCTTTGACCCAAGAGATCTGGAGTTCTTCACATCAAAACCCCATCTTGCTGAGCAGAGATCAAACGTAGGAAGGTAAGGATTCTCCGAGTGATTTATCATGCCAGGGAGAGTGATCAAGCCATATGGGGCCACTGCAAATGAAGTTGACATTCCGGCAGTTTCTCATATAGGTCTCACATGTAGTTATGGCTAGTTTTTCTTATAGAGGAATTCCAGGTCAAGTGGCAGCTTTCAAGTGGCATATCTTAGCAAATCTTAGTTCCAAAGTACAGTCTATTTCAAAATCAAGTCCTAGCAAGATTTTCCTAACACTTCATGTAAATGGCAAAAAGGAGATTTCTTACCAAATATTTGAAGGTTAATTTGAGCTTTTCATTTGATATTTCCTTCTTTTTCTGAAAAGGTAGCTATTATGAGAGAGAGAGAGAGAGAAAGAGAGGAAGGAAGAAAGGAAGGGAGGAAAGAAAAGAAAAATTAAGGTGATTTGAGGTCTATAAAAAACTTGCTTCTTAAATATTATATGTGACTTTAATACTATATGTATAATCCAGTTCCCTGGGATAGGGAAGGCATCACACAGACAAATATAGAAATATATTTGTGATGGCCAAGAGCAAAGAGGAAGAATTTAATCATTTAAGTGCAAAATAGGCATGTTTGAAAGCACTTACAATATTTAAGTCAAGGACATAAATTTTATTTTTAATTGAAAGAAAAAAATTCAATAATCCCTCTGTTGATTTAACTGTTTATTTATATCAACAGATACATGAAAATGGTTGTGCAACATAAAGTTCAGCTTGTTTGTTTACTGTCACAAGCACATATTTATTCTCCTGTGGAGAAATCACTCATTAATTGGTTCAAAGACCCCTTCAACCTTAGGCTATGCATTGGGTGTTTCAGCTCCTCTTTGCATAGGATGTTTGCTTTGTAACATAAAAGAATGACGATATTGGCCTTTAAATGTGGTAGTTCATGACATTAAGTTCTAATTCAGCTGAAGATACTGGTTATCACTTTTGTGTTTTACTTTTTCTTAGTGAGAAAAATTACTGTAAATGGAATGGGCTTTGGTGATCAGAATTAGGTCTTATCCTGTAGTCAAAATTCACTCTATTTCCTGAGTTATCAATGTATCTGTTTATTCACTAGGAATTATTGTCCTGACTGATGAGCTACTTCAGATCTGCAGGGAGCAAGTTTAACAGTAAAATAGACTTTCTCCCAGTTTTCATCCTTGGAACGTGTTCAGCATCCATGGAAACCTAGTAGTGTTGCCAGATAAAATGGAGAACATATAGTTAAATTTGAATTCTAGGCAAATAACATAAAATATAAGTAAATATAAGTATTCCCCATGATTTACCAGGGATTTGGGACATCCTTACATTGAAATTTAATTCATTGTTTTTCTGAAATTCATGTTAACTGGGCATCTTATTTTTTTTTTTATTTGCTAAAACTGGCAACTCTAAACCCTTACACACATGGTTTGTGATTTTTATCTGTGACCAGCAAATTAACTTAATTTTAATGTGAAATTAATTGGCAATAAATCCAAAGATCAAAGTAATCCTTTAAAATTATTGCACTTGAGTAATGAAAAAGAGTATAGTAGAAAGACTTTCTTTAACCCTAGCCTTACTAGTAAATAAATGTGGCAACTAGGCCCATTGTAAGACAACTTAATCTCCTAAATGAATTGCTCCAACCTTTTAATTCAAAATCATACAAACAAAAACATTGAGATAAGCTGGGTGCTTTTTCAAATGGGGACTCCCATGGCTTTGAAAATAAACACTTCAGCCTCCTTACCCCAACACCCACACCCACACTCACTAGCCTTTCTGATGTCTTCCATTTGCAAATGAACAGACTGAATTCTGAGAAAGACAGAAGACTAATTAAACCTAGGAAAGATAGGCAAAGGAACATTTGTTTTCAAGCAGAAGACAAAAAGAAATCAAGCCACCTTCTGCTTTCTGAAGTCCAACAGAAGGGCTTTAAAGCCCCTCCTGAAGTTTCTTCTCTACTGATCAGACCCTTTCAGGGCCTGGCCACCATCGTGTGTTTGAACCAGCCTGCCTTAGTCTGTCTTCAGGGCCCAGTCAGAAAAGGGTCACGATCAGAAATTCTGAGAGACCAGTCAATGCACAGGATGGCCTTCAACATCTTTACCTTCTTCTGTCCTTTTACCTCATGGTTTGGCAAAGGCGTCTTATGAGCTATAGAAAGAAGGATAAATGAATGAATAAACAAACAAACACAGAACAAGGAGAGCCTAGTTTTTTAAGAGCACTAATAAATTGCCTTGAATTGGTGGTTTACATTGAGAATCACTATCAATTAGAAGTTTGAGTGCACACTCTATCAGGATATTCAGTAATCCAGAACCTAATTTAGTCCTTATAGCCACTGGATGAGGTGACTTTTCTCATTGTACTTTATAGATGAGAAAATTGAGTCACAGAAAGATTAAATGGCACACCTAAGTCATACCATTTTGTAATTTTTATACATGTAGAAATTTGATCCTTAAAGAAAGTTTGAAAACAGTGGGAAGGCGGAATTTGATTTTAGGACCCCTAAGAAGACCGAAAAGACATCCATGAGATTCAACGTAGGTGCTAGGTCAAACCTGGTGGTATGACTAAGGGAGGCTGGGGAAATTGAACAGTTTAGGTCTGGCAGTAATATCCTGCCGTGGTCCTTGGGATCCTGAATCAACTGGAACACCAGGTCTACCCTAATCTGCATCACAGGTTCTTGGAATTACCGCAGAGCGCTTTAATCTGAAAGATCTAAGCAACCTCATTCTGGGAAAGAAAGTCCCCTACCCCTCACACCCATCCCATACCTCCCTTAGGTTCATTTGGATCCAGCCTTATCCCCTGCAGGTTGGCCATACTGAACTGTCCTCTGGGGAACATGAATAATGACCTTTTGTCTCTGTATTCTCATCAGTTTCCTTTCACTTTCAGAAACAGACCTTGAGGTTAGATGGATATGTGAGAAGCTGGGTGGATCATTGCTACCTAACTGCTAATGTCCTAACTGATTTCTCTTTACAGCACTAACACGATTTGTGTAATCTTTGTGTGTTAGTGTAATGTGTTGTACATACAGAATTTATTTTAAAATATGCTGGCACAATCACTTTAGATTAATATTTTAGAGATGTTTTTTAAAGATGTTGTCTCTAGTTTCTCATTTCTTTGACCTTGTGCTCTTCATACTTTGAAAATCTCGTTTGCAGTTTTTTTGTTGAAGGCTTTTGCTTTTTCCTGCCTTTCAGCCTAGGACTCAGGATAAGTGGGGTCCAGGGCATACAATATTGGGTCCATTATTTAAAACTTTTAAGTGATTTAAAATAAAGATTGGTAAACTAGTCCTTGTCAAAGCAGACTTTGTAAAACCATGCTTTTTTGCCAGTAAAAGATTACACCTATTGAACAAAGGCCTTGTCTCTATAATATCAAAACATTGACTTTAAAGTGAAAAATGCAATCAATCATCTAGGTGTTTTCCTATACAATGCCATTTGGGTGTTTTTTCACTTTTTAGCCAGATGTTTTGGCGTGAAGCAAAGCGAAGAATGGAAGGCAACAGAACCACTTTTGCTCCAAGTACCTTGATATTTCAACAGGAAGCTTCTCCCCTTACCTCATAAATGATCTGGACATTTGCATCATTGTTTTACTTTGCATATGTGTTTTACTTTATATAGGTCTTAATTAAAAGTAAAATAAGGTGGGAATTATTTTTCATTAAAGTCAAAATACCTTGATTATAATATTCAAAGGCTGTCAACTTTGCAAGGTAGTATACTGAAGTGAGCACCAATACAGTTTTTTTTGTTTGTTTTGTTTTTTTGTCTTTTAGGGCCGCACCCGTAGCATATGGAGGTTCCCAAGCTAGGGGTCGAGTCAGAGCTGTAGCTGCCAGCCTATACCACAGCCATAGCAATGCAGGATCTGAGCTGCGTCTGTGACCTACAGCAAAGCTCACAGCAACGCCAGATTCGCAAACCCACTGAGCGAGGCCAGGGATCAAACCCACATCCTCATGGATGCTAGTCGGATTCCTTAACCACTGAGCCACGACGGGAACTCCCAATACAGTTTTTTAATAACAATTAGAAATTTAATTTCATATAGTTAAATGATAGTACTGTCTGTTCTGTGTTGTCTGTAAATCTTTTCAGAGTTCATCAGTAGAAACAATGGAGCAGTCCTATTAAAGGAGATAACTAACAGGACAAGTCCTCAATCTACTTCTTCCCACTTTTCTTAATTAAAAGTAACAACTTTTTCCTATTAATAGATCAGTGTCATTATTGACTTGCTATCTGGTACTCGCCTTTGAACCAAAAACAGTGTAGTGGCAAGCTGAATAAAATTCAACTCTCCAAGGCAAAATCTACTGCAGGGATTTAATACAAATCACCTGAAGCGTTTACTATTAAAAAAACAAAACATTTTATTGCTGAAATAAAACATGGCAGCTTTATGTCAAAGATTCATTGAGGATAGGAAATTATTTATACCTAACTCCTATTAATGCCTGCTGCTTTGAGAACTCCTCAGGGGTTTAGATTCTTCAATTAGAAAATTCATGGCAGCCTCTTTGTATTGTCACTGCCACTTTGTTGTGGGCTGAAAGTGTAGCAAGCCTGATTTGTCCTCGATTGTCTTCCTGCTGCAGAAGTGGCCGAGTGATGTGGCTTGGCTTGCATGGCTTGGTTTCACTGTTTTGAGTCTTCATCCAAGTAACTACTGAGATTTGTAAAACAAATTAAAACAGCTTTCAAATGAATCAGATTCCTGTTGATAGCCAGCCTGAATTCCTTATCCCACCTTTGTTTCTTCCACAGTAACATGATTTATTAAATATTTTGAGTAGTGACTGCTTGTTAAGTGCTGTGTTAGAATGTTGGGAATCCAAATGAATCCAGGAGAGCTTTCTTCAGGGAACTTAGAAAAGGGAGAAATTTCCATTTTAGCCTGCTAAGTCTTAGGCACATTCATATTTTATCTCACCGAACTGTATAATAGCCATGGAAGGAAAAGGCCTTATTTCTGTTCTTGCAGAAAAGGAAACTCAAAGAGTTTGAAAGTCTGTTTAAAGTGAAGATATTTAAATGAAGATCTTTCAACTGTTGTACCTCCATTCTAGTTTGTTTTATAAGGAAAATAAAGCAAGTGCAAGATTAATCACTTTAGTCCTCAATGAATTTCCTGCTTTGTTTTACATACATAGATGTAACCTTTATGATATTTAACCATTATTATTGAATAATTAAGCAGCTTTAGTTTCTGCACTTGTCTTGGGGAGAACAGCTTGAGTGTTACTTTGTTATCCTGATGGTGTCTTTTGTAAAAAAAATAATTGTATAAACCATTCCAATCATCTCAGATGGGCTTTCAAAAAGCCTCCCTTTGTGATCTTTACTGTTTTAAGCCAGGGACACAACCATATACTTCATTCATATTTCAGGCCCCCTCTCTTGGAGGCTAAGAGGTGTCTGTTCCTTTCAGGTTTGGGAAGGGACAGTTCTATTTGGGAGAAAGCCTTTGTTGCTGTGGAACATTGTTCTTGTTCGAGTTCTTTAAAACATTCCACCAGGAAGGGAATACAATTTCTGAATTGGGGAAATAGATGACATTTCCTGACCAGGTGTCCAGAATTCTAGGGCGCTATAAAATAATTACAGAAGGAAAATTGTACTTAACAGTTTTTTTTTTTTTTTTTCAAATGCTTGTAGAACATGTCCCTAATAAAGTGCCATTAGAGATTTTAATTCCCTTAGCTGGGTGAGGTAACTGTGATCCAGACAGCTGTGACCATTTCATAAAGACTGGTATTTGGTGCCTATTTTGATACCTAGATTCTACAGAGGAAGGAACATATGAAATCAGAATCACTTTCACACAGTGAATTTGAAACCAGCTCCTAATTCAGGCTAGGTTGTTTATTCCTTTTTCCTTCTGCTCATCCAAAACCAGCTCTTCTGTGGGAAGTCATTAGGATAGGGATTGGTTTTGAAGTCCCCTTCCTGGACTCTCAAATATAGCCCTGTGGTTGTAAGAGCACAAAACTGTTCTTTATAAGCCTAGGGAAATACTTTTTATCTGAGGATCACAGTAGAGTGGCTGTTGTTCTCTGGCAAAATGTCCTGCTTCTGCGTGTGAGGAGAATGAAAAAAATGTCCTGGCACCTCATCTCAGAGTGGAATTCACTAGGAATGTAGATCACCACTGTTTCCCTAACACATTTTACCTTCAAGAAAGGAAATTAAATATTATTTTTCTGTCACCTGTATTGATTGTGCTGAAGAAAAAAAGAATCAAGCAAAATTCCTTGTGCTGAATAATTTTTAAAAGATGTGAATAAAAATGAGATGTTCATATTTCCTGGTCAGCCATCAAATCTGCTTTCTAAAGAAATGTCAACAAAATTTAAATTTAGGAAAAGCCCTGGGATGGGAATCAGAATGTGGGGTTCCAGTCCCTATTCAGTCACTTATGGGCAATGTGACCTTGGGGAAGTCATTGGACTTCTTTTGACAAATTTATTTATATAACACTTTACTTTTACCTAGATTGCAGCTGTACCCTTTCCAGCTCTCTGAGTCTGTCTCTTCTTTCATTCATTAGTGCATTTTAAAATAATGCTTTAATAAGACTTGGCTCTTAAAGTATGAACTTGGCGTACTGCATAGTTTCACAATAAGAAATTAAAACCAGGGTTTTTTTTTTTATTTTGTGGGCGCAGGGGAGGTAGGCCATTACTACTTCTTTGTGTTCTTGGGGATAGCTGCATAGGTTTGAAAATGTTTTAGGACACTTTTTCACCTAAATTTCACTTTTTCAAATGATATCTTTCTGTCACATTAGTTGCATGTTCAAGTACTAGACATAATTGGAAGAGGAAGCAGTAACTTTTGAACCCAGAGGATGGACTCTGCTATGGGCATGGAGATATGTTATTCAAGTAGTTATGAAATATCAACATGCACTTAGAGAAGGAGCAAGACAAACCGGCAGTATCACAGAATCTCTGATAAACTCTTATTGAGCGCCCGCTAGTGGTCACATGCCTTCTGGATCTAGTACCTCAGATGTGTAGAGATGACATCTTACATTCAATTGATAGTAGCTTTCTAAAGTGCCATGTTGAAAAGTATTCGAAAGTTCAACTGGAAAGCGTTGTGATCAGCTATCAATGCCTGTCAAGGGTCTGGATGGAAGATATGTGTCACTGGTGCCATCTGTGAGCCTGTCTTCAGTTACCAAGTCCCTTATTCCCATAGACAAAATTGAGGGCTGGGGAAGGTGGAAGACTTGCTGAACTTTTAGTGTGAAACCAACACCAGAACACAAGCACTTCACCTCTTCCTTCTCTCTTCTTGCTGTGGAAGACAGTAAGACAGTTAAAGTGGTATCCTCATATTAATAAGCCCTTTGGCACAGTCAGATTAAATAATCAACCATGAAGTGGCTACACTACATGATTGGTAGTAGTCAGAGGAGGAGACTGCTATTCTGTTTTGGCTTTACAGGTTTCAGATCACTCAAAAATTCCAGTGTCATGGTCCAGTGCCCCAGAGAAAAGTAGTTCCTTTTGAACTACTTCATCGTAATAGTTTTTGACAGTGTACTGTGGTACTGCAGTCTTCTTAGGTAGTAACTAACTCCACTGTTTTGGTGTTCACAGTGTATCTAAAACCATATTCTGGATGAAAATTGCTTGTCTTAACAACAGTTCAAATAAGAATGAGTAGGAAGTATAGGTATGTTGAGAAACTGTTCATTGTAAATTAAGGGGCCAGTTTCCCTGGACAGATGAAAATGATTCTAATATTCCAAGAACCTTGACTCCGGGATTTCAAAACATATATTCATTTGCTTTTTGTTTGAAAAAAGTACTTGCTTCTCATGAAATACAAATGCCCATCAAATATATATTGAGCAACTAGTGTTTCACTGTTCCTTTTCTAGGAATTGGAGATATAAAAAATTAAGATGACGTAGTGACATAGTATTTATCTTTAAGGAGCAAACAGTCTAGTAGGGGACAGAGGTAAGGTTTTATAGGAAGATATACTAGGCAGCAGTTAGCACTATCTGAAGGGATTTGGGAAGGCTTTACCAAGAGGCAGTATTTGAACTGAGTTTTTAAAGCGTGACTAAGATTTTAATGTTTTATCAGGTGAAGAAGAAAGTGAAGAACAGTGTGTTCAAAGATCCCTATCAAAGTTCATAGTATATTTAGAATTTGATGTGGTTTTAGTCTAGGGAGTCATAAGGAGGAACTTAGATCCACAGACTTGATTTATTTATTTATTGATTGATTGCTTTCTAGGGCCACACCCACGGCATATGAAGGTTCCCAGGCTAGGGGTCTAATCAGAACTACACCTGCCAGCCTACGCCACAGCCACAGCAACGCCAGATCTGAGCCTCATCTGCTCTCTACACCACATCTCACGGCAACGCCGGAGCCTTAACCCACTGAGTGAGGGCAGGGATTGAACCCTCAATCTCCTGGTTCCTAGTCGGATTCGTTTCCTCAGCGCCACAACAGGGACTCCCGACCCACAGATTTTTAAATCATTATACTCCTCACTTGATGGCACCCTGTAAGCCACTGGTCTGTGCAACACCCCTCTTGTTTTCCCCACAGGCACCCACTCCAGTCTTTGTTTAGATACGAATATAACCCTGATGGGGAAAGGGTATTATGTTATCTCTGTTTTTCATTTACATGAACAGTATTGTGCTATAGGTGTTATTCGGGCTTAGGTACTTGTTGAAGAACAACCGGAGGTGAGACAAAAAAGATTGGTTGAGACCAGGTTATGAAGGAAACTGCTCCTTGGGAAGAAGCATGTTTAATTAATTTATTTTGAAACAGTGCATATGGCCACTTGAAGGTTATGCAGCAAAAAGAAATTGCACCAGGGCACCAGTCTGTTACAAATGCCAAGGTACCAGCCTCCGTCAGTTTTGGATTCCAGTTCCACTGCGTTCCTCCCCTTGGGCTGGTTCCTTTACATCTCTGAGCTGCCACTTCCTTGTCTGTGAAATGGGGATGATGACAGTTCCTATCTCATGTGGAAATTTTGAGGATTAAATGAGTTAATACTTGTAACATACCTGGAACAGTGCTTGAAACATTGTAAGCACTCACATGTTAGCTTTCCTCGTTATCCTCTTGATTGATTTGGTTTTCAATTCTGACTTTATAGTAAATTTCCTAATTATGTACTTCCTATTGCCTTTGGCCTAACTGAACCCAGATCTTTAAGGTTATAGTTTAGCAAAGAGGTGGTGGAGAGAACTAGTAACACTGAGAGGAAAAGCCCTATACTTAACATTGGGAGAACTGGTTTCAAATTTTTGCCATTATCTGCAGTTTAAACTTGCACTTGTAGCATAAACCTTAGTTTATTCATCTGGAAGGAGAATACCCACATCAGAGATTTGTTATATAGATTAAATGAAATAATGAAAATGCTAAAAAAAATTGTAGATACGTAATGTTAATAATATGAATTATTTTTTGAATGTGTGTTATCCGTGAACTTTGGGTTAGAATGGATCCCTCTCCCTAGATGATCTCTCTGCAGGTTGTTTTGATCTTCACGAGGTCATTGGGCCTGAATAGATATGCTCTTATCACAGCTCTTAGAGAAGGACTTACTAATCAGACAGTCCTGTCTTTTCAGCTGTGGGTTCGGAGAGCTGGTGATCTCTTTGCTGAAGCCCAAGTCCTGTCCTCAGAAGGATGTTCTCTTGGCTTCTATCAGGCAGATGTGTTTCTTTGGCTGGATTTCTCTGAGGCACACAAATTACCTTTCTAGTGTTTTATAAAATTATAGAGTATAAAATATTGTCTAGTGTTTTATAAAATTAGAATTAAAATATACTATTCTTGAAGCGTATTCATAGTACATATTCAGTAAATACATATTCATAGAGTATATTCAATAAACTCAATAAATACTACATCATAATCACTGGCACTGTTGCTATGTTGGTCTTCTCCACTGCAGCGCTTATTTCAAGGGCAGGGGTTGATTCTTACTTATTTCTGTATCCCCACTGCCTAGTATAGTGCCTACCGTATAGTAGGTACATAATAAATGATTGTGAATAATGGAAAAATAATAACCTTGAGGGAGACAGAGTAAAGATGCCAACCACTTCCCCTTTCATACATGATTTTTCTTTTTCTTCTTTCCCCTTGCTTTTCAGCTCCTCCCTTCCTCCAAGCAATGTATTGTAAGTCACTTAACTAGCTTTAATTCACCTTTTTAGAAGATAATATTTCTCTCATTTCCTCTCTTCACAAAAATGAAAGGTGGACATTCTTCATATAAAGAAGTGGCCTCAGCCACTTCTGGAAAAACTCTAGTGGTTAATCAGTTACTTTTAATTTAAATATATATGCTTAATGCTGAATTACATTGTAAACTCCCAGGCTGATTTATGGTCTCGGTCTGCCTTAATTAACATCGATTCTAGGGGAATAGTAAATGGGAATGGCCCTCACAATTGAGGCTGAACAATGAACTCTCTGGGTGTTGTCCAATTTGTAACATGATTTACATGGAAGCCAGCCCTTCCTTTCCCGAGGTTATCCCTTTTTCATCTGGTGTTTAGAGCGGGTTATATATAATCCATAGATAGGAACATTTGCTGTCAAATACTTTTGCTGATTTACAGCTAGGCCACAAAATGGTCACTATTAATAAAGAAGGAGAAAAAAACCTAATCTGAGGCTTTGCAGGGATTCCAGGTTCTTGCTATGTGTCATCGCTTGTCCAGTCTGTGGCATTTTTATGAAGTGGCCATAATGAAAGTCAGATTAAATGCACAGAATATATACATTTAATCAACAGCCATTGGAGTCTCTGGTGCTGGAACAGTTATAAGAGCCCTGTGAATGCAAATTTATTGCAGAAGAATCCAAGGGTGGGGAATGAATGTCTGTTGAATGGTACTACCTGACACGGGACACCAAAAAACTTTCCAGAGTGAGTGATTTAAGTGTAAGGTTTGGCTTGTAAAGCTGCCAGCTGCTTGGTTTCAAAACTTGAAACATTTCCAAAACATTGGATGAGGCACTTTATATGTGCACTAGAGTAAATACTCTGGTTTTACTGCCAATTTAAATGTGCTCAGTTTACAGTAATGAGCTTGTATAGGCATTACCTTGTTTATAGAAAGTGGAACAGGAAGAAATGAACATTAACCATTACCAGTAGCAATTCCCATTGCCTTCTACCACATCACTGATGGCAAGCATAGTTTCTTCCAATTTGAGAATATGTCACAAACTGACATTGGTGTGTACTTGGCTTTAATGCTGTCTTGCTTCAACATGTAACGGAGTAATAAATGCTGTAATTCAGCATGGCTCCAATAAGCCTGCTTAGTCTAGTTGACTCTTTCTTACTATTTTTTCCTAAAACAAAACAAAACAAAAGCACTCTCAGATATGGGAATCATGAGACAGTAGGGTAGGTAGGTACCCTGGTTACACATAATTGAGTTTGTTTTAGCCAAGGCTGCTTTCTACAAGCAAATCAGTAATGGGAGTCATTTATTTTCTCCTAAAAAATATTTGGATGTGTTTTGGTGCTCTACATGGAGTCATGGCCTTTATCTTTTAGGATGACTGGCACAGGAACCCCTCTAGACGTTTTGTACTCTTGGGATCATATACTGGAGATAGGCAGATATATTTAGCCTGAAAGACATAATTTGCTCAGCCTGGAAAAGAAAGAAAATGTAGAAATCTAAAGGAGATGTAGGCAAGCACAATGCCTGGAAGGGAGTAGACACTCAATAAAAATCATTGAAGGAGATAAGAAAGGAAGGGAGGAAGGGAAGAAGGGATGGGGGGGTGTTTAATAGGAAGAGACCATGGAAACCCATATTTTAAGAGACATATCCTCATGAGTTCAGCTGTGTTTAGACTAAACTTTTTAAAACAAAAAAGTCCCTACTGATTTCCAGGGACTCCTTGTCTTTATTTCTCTGTTTCTTTGCATAGATTCTGAGAACCTTTTGGCCCAAATACATGAACCTTATGAATATCTGGATTATGTTACCAGATATTACCAGTATTACCCAAGAAATACTGCACTTCCCCCACAGTGTAATTCTTTCCTCATTGTGTGGGACATGAGCAAAAGGCAGAAGTTGACAGAACCACGAGCATAGCATATGTCTACAAATAGCAGGATTCTGATGATGCAGGTATATGGCTACCAAATTGTTCTCATGCCACAGACAGTGCATGTTTTCTAGCTGGTCTTACTTTAATGCTTTTTCTAACAGTATTTTCATGGTGCAAAAAAGAAGAGAAAAGAAAGCTAGTCATTCAGCATGGAATGGTTCAAAATACTGAATATATGAATTTTCATGGCAGATAAGTTCCACCTCTATTTCCCCTGTCACGCCCTCTCCCTTTCCCTCTGCCCCCACCTCCCTTCATCCTTGGTTCCCTTCTCAGTTCATTGTTGCTCAATATGAAATTGGTAAGGCTTATTTTTCTTAGTCTGTTCTATTAAGCAGAACTATATTTTTTTAAAAAGTAAATATTTGTTTTCTAACACTATTTTTCAGTATTCATTTTCTGTGTCTTTTAAAAGGATCTTCTTGTTTCCTCCCACAGTATTTTTCACTCCATTTACTTGCCGCTTTTCTTAAATGTGATTAATATATAACTTATTTAAAAATTTCTTCTCTTTTATCATGTTTTCACTCTTTATAAGACTTTTTGACTGGCTTTCTGAGCTTTAACCTATTTACTTTGACTCTGTGGATTTTCATGAATTTTTTGGGCCCCATTTGCCAGAAGGTATCCTGCTTGCTGTAAAGACGCTGCTGTGGTAGAGGCCAGTGCTGAGAATCCCAGGGTCACTCAGCCCCTAGAGCTGCCTGGTAGGGTCGGTGGGACTTTTAGGTGGGAAGGAAAGAAGCTAGACTTGGCTTTCTGAAAAAATAAATAAATAAGTACTGAATGGAAGCATCAAAAAACAAAACAAAACAGAACAAAAAACAAACCTTGGATTTCTGCATTCTCTGTCACACTCCTTCAACCCAGGTATCGGATAATTTTTGAAAAGAGCTTAAATCAAAGAAGAGGGGCTGATAGGCCAGCTGAATAATTTCATTATGGATAGAGTTTCTTTCTTCTACCTTATTCATTCCCTACCCCAGGTCACACTCCCTCGTTATTTGTTTTCCTGAAGTGTTCTTCTCATATGTCAGCCCACACTGATGTCTCCCTCCTCTGAAGCGAACTCCTGCAGTGCTTATCTCTACCACTCATCTTGGCACTAAATCATAGAGAGTCTCACATTATTTAACTTTCCTGAAAGTAATCTTGTCTTTGAAACATGATTATAAGCTCCAAGACGGCAGAGTACATGTCTTCTGTAGATTTTCAGTAGTACCTACAAACAACTCCATGTTTAGATTAAGCTTTTAATAAACATTTTACAGGTTTTTTTCCTCTTGTGAAATCAAATTTCTGTTCAGCTATTCCTTTCCATCTTGGTTTCAACTCACAGTTTTTGTTCTGTAAAACCTGTTTCACAGAGGAGGATTGAGAGTTTTGCAGCTCCCTCAGTTGTATAAAATGATTGCCTTGCGACTAAGAGCCATAATTCTTTTTTAGACTCTCTTTTAGATTATCATTTTAAAATTTGCATCATTTGAAAGATTGTTGCTGCCCAGGATTTCCACTTCTGGTTCTGTCTATCACGGTGCAGGTAGATCTATATGAATTCGTGTGTACATACAAATGTATGTACTTAAATTTCATTTTTTTCCAGTGATTAATTGATAGTGTATTGACCTTGTATCCTGGGACTTTGCTAAATTATACTTCTAGTAATTTTTTTGTAGATTGATTAGGCATCTCTACAAAATCATGTTGTCTGAAAATAAAGATATTACTTATTTTATCTTCAACCTTTTTGCCTAGTAATATCAGATGTTATTACAACATTAAATAAAAATAACGGGAGCAGCTACCTTTGCATACTTTTTTTGGCTGCGTCCATGGCATATGAAACTTTCTAGGCTAGGGATCAAACCTGCACCACAGCAGCAACCCAAGCTACTTCAGTAACAAAATTGGATACTTAACCTGCTATGCCACAAGAGAACTCTGCATATATTATTTTTAATGTATTATATAATTAAGAGAACAGTGATCTGAAAATGAATTGAGTAACTGAAGGAAGATGCAAAAGCAGGATTTCCTCTTGAAGCAAATGCCAATAGCAGTTTTAGGAATAGTAAACTAAACCTTTATCTAACAACAGCAGAATATACATTTTTCTCAAGTTCACATGGAGCATTAACCAAGTTAGATGGATTCTAGGCCATAAGACACACTTTGACAAAGTGAAAGAGTAGAACTCATACAAAAATATACTCTCAGATCATAATGAATTAAATCATAAATTAAGAACAGAAAGATAACCTGGAAAATCCCAAAATATTTGGTGATTAAGCAACATATTTCTTTCTTTCTTCTTAATTTTTTTTGTCTTTTTTGTCCTTTTATTGCTGCACCTGTGGCATATGGAGGTTCCCAGGCTAGGGGTCTAACAGGAGCTGTAGCACTGGCCTACGCCACAGCCACAGCAACGTGGGATCCTAGCCACATCTGCAACCTACACTACAGCTCATGGCAACACCAGATCCTTAACCCACTGAACGAGGCCAGGGATCAAACCCGCAACCTCGTGGTTCCTAGTTGGATTCGTTTCCGCTGAGCCATGACGGGAACTCCTAAACAACATATTTCTAAGCAACACTTGGATCAAGGAATAAGTCTCAAGAGAAATTAAAAATATTTTGAACTAAATGAAAATGCGATTTACCAAAATTTGTGGGATGCAGTGAAACCAGTATTTAGAGGGAAACTAATAGCTTTGCATACACGTACTAGAAAATAAGAGATATTCTAAGCTTCTACCTTAGGAAATTAGAAGAGCAATATAAACCTAAATCAAGCAGAAGAAAAATAATAGCAAATTATAGCAGAAATCTATGAAATTGAGAGCAGGAAAACAATAGAGAAAATGAAACTGTAGGCTGGTTCTTTGAAAAGATAAATAAAATTGATAAACATCTAGCCTGTCTAACAAAGATTAAAAAAAAGAGAAGACAAATGACTAATATCAGAAATGAGAGAGAAGCCATCATGGGCATTAAAGGTATAACAAAGGATCTTATGGGCAACTCTCTGCCCACAAATCTGATAACTAATGGACAGCTTACTTAAAAGACACATTCTGCTGAAACTCACACAAGGAGAAAGATAATTTGAATTGTCTTCTATTTCTAAAGAAATTGAATTTGTTGCTAAAAATTTTTCTCACAAAGAAAACTCCAGACTCAGATGCCTTTACTGGTGAAGTCTACCATATATTTAGGGAAAAAGTAATGCCACTTTTATACAGACTCTTTCAGAAAATTGAAGAGGAGGGGATACTTCCCAACTCATTCTTTGAGATCAGAATTACCCCAACAGTAAAACTAAAGACATTACAAATATACATTTAAAATCCCAACACCTACCAAATTATTTATCTATTATCCAATCATAATAGTCATCCACCTACCTCATATCCACCTACCTATTATCCAATCATAATAGTCATCATTTCTTGCCTGCCCTTCCGTTAGTCTTTTTTAGTGTAGTTATCCTGAGCCAGGACTTGGCCTTTAAATGGCTTCAAATTGTACTGCATAACCTTCTGCTTCCTGACTCAAGATATTTGGGCCCAAGGGCAGTCATTTAATTTATATCTGAAGAATGGCTTGAAAGTCTTCTGGAACCCAGTCAAATCCCTTTTTCATGTGGTTTACCTGAGAGATACAAAAGTTGATGGTGGGGACTGAGGATGAAGATTCATATTGGCTAAGACTGGATAGGCCTGTATCTATTTAAGAAATTGAATCAGTATTAATAACCTCCACCATAAAAAGTGCCCTGGTCTAGATGGTTTCAACAGTGACTTCTACTAAACATAGCAATTGTTTGCAGTCTCTTCCAGAAAAGAGAAGCAGAAGCCAAACTTCCTAATTCATTTTATAAGACTGGCATTACTCTGATACTTAAACCAGAAAGACATTACAAGAAAGGAAAACTGCAAACTGATACCTCCCATTAACATAAATGCAAAATCCTTAAAAATATTAGCAAATAAAACAACAATGTATGAAAAACATTAGATACAACAACCAAGTGAGATATATTTCAGGCGTACAAAACTGGTTCAGCATTTAAAAATAAATTATTTTAACTGGTCAAATCAACAGGCTAATGAAGAAAAATCATGTGATAGTATCTGTAAGTATAGAAATAGCATTTGAAAGGAGTTCCCTCTATGGCACAGTGGGTTTTGAGTCTGACTGCTGCGGCTGAAGTCACTGCAGGAGCATGGATTTGATCCTGAGCCTAGTGCAGTGGGTTAAAGAATCCAGCATTCCTGCAGCTGTGGCTCAGGTCTCAGCTGAGGCTCAGATTCAGTCCCTGGCCCTGGAACTTCCATATGCAGGGTGCATCCATCAAAAAAGAAGAAAGAGCATTTGACAAAATTCAACACCCATTCATGGTAAAAACTCTCAGCAAACTAGGAATAGAAGGGAACTTCCTCAGCTAGATAAAACCTACAGCTAATATCATACTTAATGGTGAGAAACCATCCATCAGTGAACAATTTGAACTTAAAATAAGAAACACAGTGCCATTTACTTTATCACCACAGAACAGAAATACATGGGTACAAATCTAACAAAATGTTTGCAAGATCTTTATGAGGAAAAATACAGACTTCTGATGAAATTAATCCAGGGTGATCTAGATAGATGGAGAGATATCCCATGAATAGGAAGACTCAATATTGTTGAGATGTCCGTTTTTTCCAATTGGTCTGTAGATGTAATGCAATTCCAGTCAATCTTTATAAGTTATTTTGTAGATATCAACAAATTCCATGGAATTTTATATGGAAAGGCAGAAGACTGAGAAGAGCCAACAATATTGAAGGAGAAGAAAGAAGTTGTAGAACCAAGAGTGCCCAACTTTAAAACTTACTATATGAAGCTCCAGTAGTCAAGACATGGTGCTATTGACAAAAGAACAGATAAATAGGTCAATGGATTAGAATAAAGAGCCCAGAAGTAAACCTACACAAATACAGTCAACAGATTTTTGACAAAGAAGTAAAGACTAAAATTAAGAAAGGATAATCTTTTCAGCATGGTGCTAGAACAACTGGACCTCCATGTGTAAACAATGATTCTAAACACTGACCTTGCACTCTTCACAAAAATTAACTCAAAATGGATCATAGACCTAATGTAAAATGCAAACCTATAAAGTTCTTAGAAGGTAGCATAGAAGAAAATATAAATGATCTTGAGTGTGACAATGAGTTTTTAGATACAGCACTAAGAGCATGATCCGTGAAAGGAAAAAATGATATATTGGACCTCCTTAACATGAAAAACTTCTGATCTGCAAAAAGACACTGCAAGAGAGAATGAAAAGACAAGCCACAAACTGAGAGAAAATATTTGCAAAACACATGTCCAATGAAGGATTTGTATCCAAGATATACCAAGAACTTTTAAAATCCAGCACTAAGAAAACATCTCAAACAGTGTGCAGAAGACCTAAGACACCTCACCAGAGAAGATAAACGGCAAAATAAGCATACGAAAAGATTCTTAACACTATACGTCATTGAAAATTTTCAGAGTAAAATGAGATGCCACTGCACACATATTAGAATGGCTAAAATCCAAACAAAACAAAACAAACCTGACAATGACAAATTCTGACAAGGATGTGAAGCAACAAGAGCTCTTGTTC
The DNA here is from genome assembly GCA_004024745.2 of Catagonus wagneri. Lineage (NCBI taxonomy): Eukaryota > Metazoa > Chordata > Mammalia > Artiodactyla > Tayassuidae > Catagonus > Catagonus wagneri. Next base: position 262,967 of record PVHT020003426.1, on the reverse strand, counting down.
ACTGCTGGTGGGAATGCAAAATGGTACGCTCACTTTGGAGTACAGTTTGGCAGTTTCTTACAGAGCTAAGAATAGTCTTGCTATGTGATCCAGCAATCGCTACCTTAGGCATTTACTCATGGGTCAAAAATTTATGTTCACACAAAAACTTGCACACTGCTGTGAATAGCAACATTATATATCCAAACTGGAAGCAACCAAGATGTCCTTTAAAAAATGAATGGTGGAGTTCCCTTCGTGGCTCAGTGGCTAACGAATCTGACTAAGAACCACAAGGTTGCGGGTTTGATCTCTGGCCTTACACAGTGGTTTAGGATCCGGCGTTGCCGTGAGCTGTGGTGTAGGTTGCAGACGCGGCTCGGATCCTGCGTTGCTGTGGCTGTGGCGAAGGCTGGCAGCTACAGCTCCTGTTAGACCCCTAGCCTGGGAACCTCCATATGCCGCGGGTGCGGCCATAGATAAAAAGGCAAAAAGACAAAAAAAAAAAAAAAGAATGGATAAGCTATGGTAATGCATAAATGGAATATTGTTTAGCATTAAGAAAAAGTGAACTAGTAGAGTTGTGAAAAAATATGGAAGAAACTTAAAAGCAAATTGCTAAGTGAAAGAAGCCAGTCTGAAAAGGCAACCTACTATATGATTCCAGCTGTATGACTTTCTGGAAAAGGCAAAATGAAGGAGACACTAAAAAGATCGGTATTTGTCAGGAGTTTAGGGGGCAGAGGGAGGGATAGATCAGTGGAGCACAGGCTATTTAGGATAGTGAAGAAACTATTCTGTGTTAGGTAATAGTAGACACATTAACATGCATATTTTCAAAACCCATGGAATTGTAAACACAAAGAGTGAAGCTTAATCTGTGGACTTTTTCAATACTGGTCTATAGTTGTACAACACTAAAACAAGATGTTAAAAACAGAAGAGACTGGAGGGGACTAGTGGGTATATGGGATTTCTTTGTATTGTCACCGCAGTTTTCTGTAAACCTAAAACTGTTCTAGAGATTAAAGTATTGGGAGTTCTACGATGGCCTAGTGGGTTAAGGATCCCGTGTTCTTGTGGCTATGGCTCTGGTTGTTGCTGTGTGGCACAGATTTGATCCCTGCCCTGGGAACTTCCACATACTGCCGGTGGGGTAAAAAAGAAAAAAAAATGTTTAAAATTAAAAAAAAAATAATAAGAGAACCTGAAGTAAACATTGAAACTCTCATTTTTGTTTTTACTTTAAAAAGGAGTTCCAGTTGTGGCTCAGTGGGTTAAGAACCTGACTTGTATTCATTAGGATGCAGGTTTGATCCATGGCCTCACTCAGTGGTTTAAGGATCTGGTATTGCTGCAGGCTGTGGTATAGGTTGTAGATGTGGCTCAGATCTGGTGTTGCTTTTGCTGTAGTATAGGCCTGTGGCTGTGACTTTGGTTTGACCCCTAGCCAGGGAACTTCCATATGCCACTGGTGCAGCAGCCCTAGAATGGAAAAAAATAGAAAAAAGTTAAGGTTATTAATTTTTAAAGCCAAAAAAAAATAATGAGGAAAATTTGAAGAAGAACAAAGCAGAACTTTTAGAAATAAAAATATAAACACTGAAATTAGCAGATTAGACCCAGGTAGAGAGAACTGGGTGATAAATATGAAACAGCTATTCAACTGCAGCACAGAGAAAAAGGAGAAGAATAGAAATAACTTAAAATATCTTTAACTAGAAGGCTGACTGACTAAATTAAGCTACACCTATGCATGCACATATACACAGACACACACACCTATATGCATACACACACAAATACACATTAGAGTCTGAAGAAACCATTTAAAATTTCTATAGCATGTTGTTTACAAAAGCAAGTTCTAAAACTCATGTAAAGTTGATCTTGTTTTGTAAAATTATACATATATGGTATGTGGGCCTAGAGATATGTCTAGAGGGATAGTTATGAGAATGTGAAGTTTAGTTATTTCTGGATGATGGAATTTGATTTTTTTAAACCGTCTCTTTGTCTCCTATATTAGTTTGAATTGTTTAGGAGAGTGTATTGCACATTTACAAAAGCAACAAAGCTATATTTACTTTATTTATTTATGTATGTATTTATTTATTTATTGGTCTTTTGTCATTTTAGGGCTGCACCCGTGGCATGTGGAGGTTCCCAGGCTAGGGATCTAATTGGAGCTATAGCTGCTGGCCTACATCACAGCCACAGCAATGCGGGATCCGAGCCACCTCTGCAACCTACACCGCAGCTCACGGCAACACAGGATCCTTAACCCACTGAGCAAGGCCGGGGATCGAACCCACAACCTTACAGTTCCTAGTTGGATTCATTTCCGCTGTGCCACATCGGGACCTCCTTACATAATTTATTTTTAAAAAGAGATGAAAACTATGAGTTGTTAAAAGACATTAAGGATGGACTGAAAATGTATAATAATTGGAGTTCCAGAGCAGAGGACAGAAAGCATGATATTCAAGGAAATGATAGTAATTAAGAATATTCCAGAAATGTGTTCTATCTTTTTTGCTATCGTGGTGGTTACATGATTATGGACTGTGTACATTTGCCAAAATTCATGGAAGTGTTTACATAAAGGATCAGTTTTATTGTATGAAAATTAAGCCTCAATAAACTTGACTGAACCAGAAAAAAAAGAATATTCCAGAACTTAGACAAAAACTCAAAGATGCTGAAAGCATGATGTTTAACTAGCAAGATAAAAAAGAAATCCATATGTAGACATATTGTGGAACCTAAAAGGCCAAGACAAAGATAAGATCTGAAAAGGAAATAGGTAGAAAAGGCAAATCATCAACAAAGTGATAGAGACTTACAGCAGAGATTTCCCATAAACACCATTGCGAGATAGAAGATATTCAAATAATATCCATAAAATATTATGAAAAAATAATTGCCTCCCTAGAATTGTGCAACCTCTGGTGGTATCTTTTGAGTATGAGGGTGCAATAAATATATGTTCAGAATTGAGACTTTACCTCCAGTAAGTAATTACTAAATGAAATTCTAAGGAATCATGAGAACAAAATTTTAAAAACTTCTTAAATATAGGAAATCATTTCTTATATAAAATAAGTTTTATAAGAAAGAAACCCCTAGAGAAGAGAGGTTAGATTTTATTTTCTAAGGCTCTTGTAACTGTTTGAGAGGAATGTTAAGATATATTAACTTGAGACTTGACTTTGCTAAAAATGCACGATAAAAATACCATGGATAACCAATGAAAAAACAGAAGGATCGTGTGTAACTTCCAAACCAATCAAAGAGGGAAATTAAATTGTAAAATGAACAGTAACAAACATTAATAAAGTTTTAAAAAGGCAAGAATGGAGAAAAAGTAAAATGAAGCCAGACAAATAGAAAGCCTTAAGTCCAAATATCACACAATATATAATTTAACACAATAATCACAGTAAATACAAATGTATTAAACTTGCCAATTAAAAAACAGAGATTTTCATTCTGAGTAAATATAGCCATACATCACTTAAAGAAACATATCAAAATAATAAAGATATAATTGAGAGTAATAGAAGGAGAAAAGATGTATCAAGTAAATACTAAAGAAAAGCTTTTAAGTAGCTTTACTGTTAAAATAGTCTTTAAGACAAAGTTTTATTAGTAATAAAGAGGGTCACTTTGCATTGATAAAAGTTTTTTTTATCAGAGAATCTAATAGTTCCACTTAATCACTAGTAAAATAACTTAAAATTTATACATATAAAAATTATAGAGCTAAGGGATATAGTGACAAATCTACCCCTAACTTCAGGGATTTTAATACAGCTTTCTAATTTTCAGTAGGACAAGCAGATAAAATTTTAACAAAGATCAATTTTTTCCCATTATTTCTCATGTTAACTTCAATCACTTGATTAAGGTACGTTCTGCCAAGTTTCTCCAATGTAATGTTACTATTTTCCTCTTTATAACTAGTAAGTGTCTTGAGGGAAGATACTTTGAGACTGCATAAACTTCCAATTTTTCACTATACATTTACCCACTAATTTTACTATCCATTGATGATATTTGCCTGAAATAATTATTACTGTGATATTTGACAGATGGTGATATATAATTCCATCATTTGTTGACAGCTATTAGTTCTAATTCTTCTAGTAAGAACAGTTTTTCCTTATTCCCCATTTATTTATATATTCATTAAAAATTATGTCATCTTGGACTCCTAGATACCTTTTTCGTTCTTTGGGTAATAATCCATTACTATCATTATTTATTTTGTTGCTTAAATTATACCAGTATTGGCCATTGGGAGCCCCTTCATATTGACTTCTATGTCCTTTTAATATGTCACCATCGATATTTCAATGTGTACTTGATTTCTGAGACTATAACGTTCTAGGATCATCTTGTGCTTTCCCTGCTAAAGCCTGAAATAAACTCTTTGTTCAAGCCCTGGACAGAGAGGAACACTTTAGACAGCATTCAAAACTTATGAAATTTCTCAGAGAAGCAGAAAACTTTCAAGTATTTTGGAGGTATTTGCTTTCCTATGTGCCAACAAAGTTGTCAGTACAAGTTTTTTAAGTGTCATAAGGCTAGGTCTATAAAAATAATAGTGTAGTAAAAATATTAAATATTTTCATCTTTGGCATGCCTGGAAAAAATAGTCATCACATTTGCCATCTGGGTCCACTGGAGGCTCTATAGATTTATTTATTTATTTATTTATTTATTTATTTATTTATTTATTTATTTATTTATTTTTAGGGCCACACCCATGGCATATGGAGGTTCCCAGGCTAGGGGTTGAATCAGAGCTACAGCTGCTGGCCTACGCCACAGCCACAGCAACGCAACTTCCGAACCACATCTGCAACCTACACCATAGCTCACAGCAACGCCATATTGTTAACCCACTGAGCAAGGCCAGGGATCGAACCCACAACCTCATGGTTCCTAGTTGGATCTGCTTCCGCTGTGCCACGACGGGAACTCTATTTTTTTACAATGATTTTTATTTTTTTCCATTATAGCTGATTTACATTGTTCTGTCAGTTTTCTATTGCACGGCAAGGTGACCCAGTCATACATACGTGTATACATTCTTTTTTATCAGATTATCATGCTCCATCACAAGTGACCAGACGTAGTTCCCAGTGCTATACAGCAGAATCTCATTGCTTATCCTTTCCAAAGGCAATCATTTGCATCTATTAACCCCAAATTCCTAGTCCCTCCCCCTTCCTCTTGGCAACCAAAAGTCTGTTCTCCATGTCCATGATTTTCTTTTCTGTAGAAAGATTCATTTATGCCATATATTAGATTCCAGATATAAGGGAAATCATATGGTATTTGTCTTTCTCTTTCTGACTTACTTCACTTAGTATGAGAGTCTCTAGTTTCGTCCATGTTGCTGCAAATGGCATTAGTTTGTTCTTTTCTATGGCCAAGTAGTATTCCATTGTGTGTGTGTGTGTGTGTGTGTGTGTATGTATATCTATGACTTCTTCCTAATCCAATCAACTGTCGATGGACATTTAGTTTGTTTCCATGTCTTGGCTATTGTGAATAGTGCTGCAGTGAACATGCGTGTGCAAGTGTCTTTCTCCAGGAAATTTTTGTCTGGATATATGCCCAAGAGTGGGATTGCTGGGTCATATGGTAGTTCTATACATAGTTTTCGAAGGTACCTCCATACTGTTTTCCATAGTGGTTGTACTAATTTACATTCCCACCAACAATGCAGGAGGGTTCCCTTTTCTCCACACCCTCTCTAGCATTTGTTATTTGTGGACTTATTTATGATGGCCATTCTGACTGGTGTGAGGTGGTACCTCATGGAAGTTTTGATTTGCATTTCTCTAATAATCGGTGATACTGAGCATTTTTCGTGTGCTTGTTGGCCATCTGTATATCTTCTTTGGAGAAATGTCTATTCATGTCTTTTGCCAATTTTTCAATTTTGTTGTTGACTTTTTTGCTGTTGAGTTGTATAAGTTGTTTGTATATTTTAGAGATTAAGCCATTGTTGGTTGCATCATTTGAAACTATTTTCTCCCATTCTGTAAGTTGTCTTTTTGTTTTCTTTTTGCTTTTCTTTGCTGTGCAAAAGCTTTTCAGTTTGATTAGGTCCTACTGGTTCATTTTTGCTTTTATTTCTGTTGCTTTGGGAGACTGACCTGAGAAAACATTTGTAAGATTGATATCACAGAAAGTTTTTCCTATGTTCTCTTCTAGGAGTTTGATGGTATCTTGTCTTACATTTAAATCTTTAAGCCATTTTGAGTTCATTTTTGTGCATGGTGTAAGGTTGTGTTCCAGTTTCATTGATTTGCATGCAGCTGTCCAGTTTTCCCAGCAACACTTACTGAAAAGACTGGCGCTCTCCCATTTTATGTTCTTGACTCCTTTATCAAAGATTAATTGACCATGGGAGTCTGGGTTTATTTCTGAGTTCTCTATTCTGTTCCATTAGTCGATGTGTTTGTTTTGGTGTCAGTACCACACTGTATTGATTACTGTGGCTTTGTAATATTGCCTGAAGTCTGGGAGAGTTATGTCTCCTGCTTGGTCTTTTTGTTCCTCAGGATTTCTTTGGCAATTCTAGGTCTTTTGTGGTTCCCTATAAATTTTTGGATTATTTGTTCTAGTTCTGTGAAAAATGTCATGGGGAATTTGATAGGGATTGCATTGAATCTGCAGATTTCTTTGGGTAGTATGGCCATTTTTATAGTATTAATTTTTCCCACCCAGGAACCTGGAATATCTTTCCATTTCTTTGAATCCTCTTTAATTTCCTTGATTAATGTCTTATAGTTCTCAGCATATAAGTCTTTTACATCCTTGGTCAGGTTTTTCCCAGATATTTGATTTTTTGGGGGTGCAATTTTAAAAGGTATTGTATTTTAGTATTCCTTTTCTAATATTTCATTGTTAGTATACAGAAATGAGACTGATTTCTGAATGTTAATCATCTATCCTGCTACTTTGCTGAATTTGTTGATCACTTTGAGTAGTTTTGGGGTTGAGTCCTTAGGGTTTTCTATATATAGTGTCATGTCATCCGCATGCAGTGACAGTTTTACCTCTTCTCTTCCAATTTGGATACCTTTTATTTCTTTCGTTTATCTTATTGCTGTGGCTAGGACTTCCAATGCTATGTTGAATAACAGTGGTGAGAGTGGGCATCCTTGTCTTGTTCCAGATTTTAGTGGGAAGGCTTTCAGCTTTTCTCCGTTGAGTATTATATTTGCTGTAGGTTTGTCATAAATGGCTTTGATTATGTTAAGGTATATTCTCTCTATAACCACTTTGGTAAGAGTTTTGATCATGTTCGACTTTGTCATATGGTTTTTCTGCATCTATTGAGATAATCATGTGGTTTTTTTTTATTTTTCTTTTGTTAATGTGGTGTATGACGTTGATTGATTTGTGTGTGTGTTGAACCATCCTTGTGAACCTGGGATGAATCCCACTTGGTCGTGGTGTATGATCTTTTTTATATGTTGTTGGATTCAGTTGGCTATAGTTTTGTTGAGAATTTTTGCATCTATATTCATCAGAAATATTGGCCTATAGTTTTCTGTTTTGGTCATATCTTTGGTTTTGGTATTAGGGTCTTTGTAGCATCATAGAATGTCTTTGGGAATGCTCCTTCTTCTTCAGCCTTTTGGAAAAGTTTAAGGAGGACTGGTATAAGTTCCTCTTTGTATGTTTGGTAGAATTCACTTGTAAAGCCATCTGGTCCTGGACTTTCATTTGTAGGGAGTGTTTTTATTACACATTAAATTTCATTTCTAGTGATTGGTCTGTTCAATTGATCTATTTCTTCTTGATTCAGTTTTGGCATGCTGTAAGTTTCTAGAAAGTTGTCCATTTCTTCTAGGTTGTTAAATTTGTCGGCATGCAATTGTTCATGGTATTCTCATGGTTTTTTGTATTTCTGCAGTATCCACTGTGATTTCTTTTTCATTTCTTACTTTTTTTTTTTTTCTTGTCTTTTTGCCTTTTATCTAGAGCCACACCTGGGGCATATGGAGGTTCCCAGGCTAGGGGTCTAACAGGAGCTGTAGCCGCCAGCCTTCGCCACAGCCACAGCAATGCGGGATCTGAGCCGCGTCTGCAGCCTACACCACAGCTCACGGCAATGCTGGATCCTTAACCCACTGAGCAAGGCCAGGGATCGAACCCGCAACCTCATGGCTCTTAGTCAGATTTGTTAACCACTGAGCCACGAAGGGAACTCCTCTTACTTTGTTTATTTAGGTTTTTTCTCTCCTCTTCTTGGTGAGTCTGGCCAGAGGTTTGTCCATTTTTTGTATCTTTTCAAAGAACCAGCTCTTGGTTTTATTGATTTTTTTCCTGGTTTTTTTTTTTTTGATATCTATTTTATTGATTTGGAGGCTATATAGTTTTAAAAATTGAAGTTATTTTATGGAAAATTTAGAGAAATGAAATTAAAGAGATAATAAAAACAACAGAACAAGAATTTAAACATAAGAAAATGAATGCTTTATATCTTATCGTTACTTCTGGTTCTTCATGCATTTGTACCACCATAATGTAATGATATTGAAAAGTTTGAAGGCTTATAATTTTATAGAAAAGAGCATGATCATCTTTTGTTCTAGAATTACAAAAACATTTTCATGTTTATTTTTATAAAGGTAAGTTAGATTGATCCATCCAGTGTACTTTTTTTTTTTTTTTTTGCTTTTTAGGGCTGTACCTGCAGCATATGTAAGGTCCCAGGCTATGGGTCAAATCAGAGCTGTAGCTGCCAGCCTACACTACAGCTACAGCAACACCAGACCCAAGCTGCGTCTGTGGCCTACACCACAGCTCACGGCAACTATGAATCCTTGACCCTCTGAGCGAGGCCAGGGATGGAACCTGCATCCTCGTGGACGCTAGTCAGATTCATTTCCACTAGCCTCGATGGAAACTCTGAGTTAGGAAGTTTAGTCAAATAATAAATAAAGGGAATAAGGAATATTGACAATACCCATTCTCCCCCAGCTCTGATAATTCTCTGGAAGTGAATCTTTAATGAAATTAACTTGTAAATTTTTTTCTTTTGCTACCTTGGAGATCATATTGTGTTTCAAAGGAGCATGCAGACTTGAGTTGTGAACTGTTAGGAAATTTGTTAAATGGGGTGAAAAGAGAACTAGATCAGGAGCCCAGTAACTTTAGATCTAGTCTAGGCTTGGACATAACTAGTTGTGTTTCTTTGGGTTGAGCAATCTTGGAAACCATGGGGTAATAGAAAGAGCTGCAGACTTTGAATCAGACCAGTGGTGAGAACGTGCTTCTTCAGACTTTTAACCTCCCTTAACTTTTTCATCTTTAGTAGGGAAAATAAAATCCTTCCATTAGGGTTGTGAGTATTAAATGCAGTACTAGAGACTGTTGGTCCTGGAGGGCTGGAACTCTTAGTCATCTTTGCATCTCCTGTGTCTAGAAATATCTGTGCATTTATTGAATGCATTATGCAAGTGAATACATTGTTAAGCATGTTTACAGATTTATAGTAAAAATTGTAAAATGTTGTGCAATTACAAGGTCATTGTGTTTGTGCTCAGTATATTTGTCTTAAGTGCTTTTAAAGTTTTAAGGTCTTTTTTCCCCCTTTATCTTGAAAAGCCTTCAGGGAAAGATTCCTTCAACATAGGCTCATTGTTTTATCAAATCAAGGAGAAAGCAAGTTTTGGAATAATTTAGAACCTAATATTTAAAATTGTAGAACTATACTCAGTTAACTTTGTTGTCTGTGATTATTAAAATGTCAGGCGGTAGCAAATCAGTGTATCATTGTGTTTGTTCTAAATTGACTGACTGGCTCATAAGTTCAGAAATTTTTTTGCTGTGCCATAAAACTTATAGAGTAAAATGTCTTTATGTATTCTTTGAGCTTTCATAGTCCAAAAATATTAGTCTGGATTTCTCTCTTAATGTCAATAAAATTTTTTCAATGCCTTGGCCTAGGTTTTCCCTCCTCCTTTAACTCATATCTTTCGAATCTTTTGAGAAATTGGCTTGAATAGTTTCTTAAACCATTTATTTCTTTGCCATTTTAGTATGATCTTCATTTCCTGTATAAAAAAACCAAGGCTCCTAAGAAATCCTGGAGAGACAAATTTGAAAGTTACAAGCATTTTCCCTTTGCTGAGTCATACAGCTACCTAGCAAAAGGAAAGCAATCTAACTTGGATTTATACATGTAACTTGTTTAACTCACCATTTAGTTCAGGATCTGACTGTAAATCAGACAAACACTTATTCCAGCACCCTTCAGGTTTCCTCTTGGAGTCACTTAGGCTTCTGACAGAGAAACTAGTATCTAAGGCTATGTAACTGTCACTTGATCCACGATTTACCCTTTTGGGATATTGGCCTGAGCTTTGGCATAATAAATACCTCCTCAACCTCAGTGTATGGTTTGTATGTTTGTGAGTCTCTCTCTTCTTCCCTCTCTGTTGACTCTCACTGGCGGGGTAAGAATTATATTTAATCTTTGGATGTCATTGAGATAAAACTATAAAGCAAATTGCTGAATTGGGGGTGAGGCTGAACTGCAAAATGATCAAGGATCAAGAGTTCCTGCTGTGGTACAGTGGATTAATGATCCAGCTTGTCTCTGGTGGAGCAGGTTCGATCTCTAGCCCGGCATGGTGGATTAAGAATCTGGCATTGCAGCTCCTATGGCATAGGTTGCAACTGTGGTTCGGATTTGGGAACTTCCATATGCTGAGGGTGCATGCGGTTGAAAAAAATGATCAAGGGTCTCTTGTGACTCTTCAAATTCTGTACTTTAATTATATGCCAACAAGCATATAGAGCAAGTATTACTACCGTGGTACTTCCATATAATACAATTGATTGGCTTCCTGTCACCTGACTCACGGATCCTTCTCTTGTCTACTTCCTTAGATTTTTATTAACAATGAGTGGCAGAACTCAGAGAGTGGAAGAGTGTTCCCGGTCTATAATCCAGCCACAGGAGAGCAGGTGTGTGAAGTTCAAGAAGCAGACAAGGTATGTTCATCTTAGAAAAAATTATTTATGAAATACCTTCAGCCAGCAAAGCATTGAATCTGTGCTTTCCAGGCATCACCGCTGTTGTTCATTCATCGCCTTTTTTGTGGTGCTTCCTTTAATTGTAGCATTACCTCTCTGCACTTGTACCTCTTCCTCTCTAACAGGCAGATATAGACAAAGCAGTGCAGGCAGCCCGCCTGGCTTTCTCTCTTGGTTCAGTTTGGAGAAGGATGGATGCTTCAGAAAGAGGACGTCTGCTGGATAAGCTTGCAGACTTGGTGGAACGAGACAGGGCCATCCTTGCAGTAAGTAGCCTAAGAAAACGTCGTCTTTACTCCACATTTGCTACTGCATTGAAATTGAGATTCCTAAGTCTTTCTGAAAAATATGTGAAGCAGACCTGAGGAACAAGCTAAGGAGTACATAGTACACCTGAAACATGGGAGAGGTTTGGCTTTTGGATTCAGATGGGTAAGTGGAGAACCAGCTGAGTATCTTTTCTTGCTGAGTTTTGAAGAACAAAACCATAGCTTCCCCTGACTCATAAGGACCTTCCTGCTTTCCTTGCCTCCCTTCCTCCCACCCTTGACAAACAAAATGAAAGCAAACAAACAACAGGACAGTTACCATACTGCTTACACGACACCAATACCAAATGATTCTTTTGGCAATCAAGTAGGGCTAGTTTTACCTCTCCAGAATTGGCTGCTCTTGGCTAGAGAGAATCCTTCAAATGCAGGGGCTGTGATACAGACCTCTTACATACTTTTCCTCCCTCTGTTCTTCTGTCACTTCCTAGGACTAATAGAAAGGTGAGACAAAAAGGGACAGCAACTTTGTTTCACTAAAACGATCACTTTCTCACATAATGAATGTCCCCTCGCCTAACAGTTTGTTGTTGTTGTTATTACTGTTTTTAAAATAAAGACCATTTTCTTTTCCTTTTTTTTTCTGTCCTTTTAGAGCCATACCCATGGTGTATGGAAGTTCCAAGGCTAGGGGTCCAGTTGGAGCTGCAGCTGCCAGCCTGCACCACAGCCACAGCAACTCAGGATCTAAGCTGCTTCTGTGACCTACACTGCAGCTCACGGCAAGGCCAGATCCTTAATCCACCGAACAAGGCCAGGGATCGAACCCACATCCTCATGGATACTAGTCGGTTTTGTCACTGCTGAGCTACAACAGGAACTCCGAGATCAGTTTCTTAGGGAAAACAAATTTCTTGGAAGCTGGAATCATTTAGGGATTCCTGTGCTGTACACCAGGGATCTCCACCTGCATGACTCACAACTGGTCAGTTAATATTTAGGGCATCCTTGTTCAGTCGGGGCGTTCACGCCACGCGTGCTGTACCCACCCCTCTGCCTGGGGAATCAGGTGGCTCTTGGGTTTGCTTTGGGAGAGGGAAGCATTAGTACCTTCCCAGTGTCATTCCTGCCATGGCTGACCCTCCTGCCATCCCCTCAGGGGTCTGTTCATAGTATGGAGACAGAATCCATCCTTGGGGAGGTGGTTTGGAACTCTGCTGTATATAACATTTCTTTACCTATAAAACATTTTCCAGTTTGGTACTTCAATACATTGTGTTTCCAGTAGTGTTTATACATATTGGGAAAGGTGTTTGGTGGTGAAGTAACTCCTTGGAGTCACAAGACCCTGAGCATATTAAAGACTGAAAACCCTACTCAGTTTTCCTCGAACCTGTTGGAGCCTTAACACTTTTTTTTCCGGCTAACTTATCAATATCATACAAAACAGAATTCCATGGAATACCTTGGAGGAATGCTTGTCTGTGTACTGTCTCTTCACTGGATTATGATTTCTTTGAGAGTGAAATTGTATTTTACTCCTTTTTTTGTAATCTCCGTACAGAGATAAATGCACTTAAGTATTGAGTGGAAGCACATTAATAGTCAATAAGTGTCTATTTGAGTTAAATCTGTACAGTATTTGTAACATTCGACTAGCAGTATTTACTAGATGATGCTGTAGTTCATTTCTGTAGGTATCATTTTTATGTCATAAAATTCAAATGCTATCCTTTTTCTGACATATATCTCACTGTAGTCAAGTCTTTCTTCCTGTCACACCTAAATAAAATCCCTAAGCCATGAGAGGAGTGAGCCTTTTTTTTTTTTTTTAAACACTCCCAAGCCATGAGTGGAGTGAGGATTTTTTTTTTGTTTGTTTGTTTGTTTGTTTTTGTCTTTTCAGGGCCGCACCTAAAGCATATGGAAGTTTGCAGGCAAGGGGTCGTATTAGAGCTGCAGCCGCCAGTCTATACTACAGCCACAGCGCGGCGGTATCCAAACTGCATCTGCAACCTACGCTGCAGCTTGGATACCAGATCCCTAACCCACTGAGCGAGGCCAGAGGTCAAACCTGCATCCTCGTGGATACTAGTTGGGTTCTGAAACCACTGAGCTACAGTGGGAACTCCCGAGAGGGGTGAGTTTTAATGGGTAGCCTCTGAAGTATAGGGTAGCTCCTGACTAGAATACTGAAGTTAATACTGCACCCAGGTAAACACAATAGAAAATAAACCTAGGGCTGGCAACTCTAGGTGAGGTTGGCTGGTGTGAGCCACTTAAGAGGGATGAGCCATTTAGGTGGCCCAGATTCTGGCTATTGACTCTACTTCAGCCTCTGCTGTCTAGACCTTGTTTGTGCCAGCAACATGGAGAATGTAATGCTCATATCATGGATGTATAATATTCTAAAAAGAACTGAGAAATAATTTGGCTCCCTTTAATAAAAGTTAATAGGTCATGTGATATTTTTAATTGAGTTCCATCTTATAGACAGAGTAAATAGATAAATTGCATTGTAAATAACAATATTTTTGTGTCACTGAATGGAGAGTATTTCACTTTTAGTTTTGTCAACACTCAAATTTAATTTTCATACCAGTATGTGTTATAAAATGTCCTTGAAGAGGACATGAGATTACAAACATATGTATTTATTTATTTGTATATATATGTATATTTGTTAAATTTGTAACACCATTAATATTTCTCAAGTCAAAATACTCTTCCTATTTCAGTGTGTTCATTTGTAATTCTTTTTGTAACAGTTTATCATATTTAGGAACAAGTCATTAAAATAATGACTTCTATAATCTTAAACTGCTTAATATCTCTAACTCTGTCTTAATTAAATGAACTAGGTTCTTCACTCTTAATAGATAATGGTTGTGAACATAAATATTTACAGAAAAACCAGCCCTCAAGTTGTTACAGTCTGGGCTTCCCCAGAGGAGATCCTGTTTATTTGGTGGTAATAAATAAACTCGCTGTGTACCGTGACTATTCCATTTCTCAGCGGGGATCTTGGCAGCTGTGGAGAACATTTTATATTCTCATCAGTTGCATAAAAGCCCATGTCCCTGCTCCTCTTTATGGATTCAGATTACTAGTGTAGACTCTGAAAAATCTCCATGCAGCTCTGATCATTAATATATAACAGAAGCTGGTTTGACAGGCAGAACACTTCTTTATCACCAGTTGTGTTTATATGTTGAGAGAGTGGTTACTGGAAACACCCACACAGGCACAAGAACACACACATATGTATTCATTGTGGTTTTTCTTGAAAACTGAACAGGCAGTACTAAACATCTTTTCATTTGGGAAATCAGAGTTGACCAAGTATGTATCATTATTCAGATTCACTTGTCTTCCTTTTTTTTTCTTTTTTTTTTTGCTCCAGAAATGATTTAGTGTATCACTGGAAAGTTTTCTCCATTTCTTTTCCTGCAGACCATGGAATCCCTAAATGGTGGCAAACCGTTCCTGCAAGCTTTTTATGTGGATTTGCAGGGGGTCATCAAAACCCTTCGGTATTACGCAGGCTGGGCTGATAAAATTCATGGGATGACCATTCCTGTAGGTATGTAAAATCTGAGTACATCGAAAAAGGGAAATGTCAGGCTCCACCAAAAACACATTTTACCACCAAACACAAATAGCAGTCACATGGAATACAGATCTGAACACACTTAATAGGAACTTGAATCGAACAAAGACTGAAACTCATTACGTCACTTATCTCACAATATTCCTATGTGAGTGTGTAGACAGTTCATACCTAGGTGCAGGGTTGAGCCACTTACATCAGTAGGTCGGTGAGCTAAGGGACAGGTGGGTGTTTGTCAGCTGCAAAGTGCTTATTAGCTCTGTGATAGATTATTTGCTGGGGGTATGGAGAGGCACCGGTACTCTAAAATACTGATAGTTGTTTTCTCGTAGTGATGAGATTATGAGTTACTTATTACTTATTTTTCATATTTTTCTCTATTTTCTGTATTTCCTATAATGACCATGAAATACTTTTGCAGTCTGTAAGAACAGCCACCATTCTGATACGTTTTTTTTTAAGAGCCAATTTTGAAGACAAAACCAGTAACACAAAACAAAGATCTCTACAGGAGAGTTACAATTAGGTGCTAAGTTGTGTGGCTCAGCCTGTCAGCGCTGTAGCCCTTTAAAGGAAAGGGAAAGTATCCAGACTAAGTCAGCAAACAGGTCTTGGTCTGAGCATGAATCCTAGCTGTAGTTAATACCAAATGAAATGCTTTCATAGCAGCCCTGAGGGAAGGCACTGTTACTAACATCCTCATTGACAGGGGAGAAAACAGGGGCCTAGAGACGTTAAACAGTTTTCCTGATTCCACCCAGGAAATAAATGATAGAGGTGTCACGGCAGTAAAGGGACCACTTGAAAGAGCTAGGAGGATATTGGCGGTGGAGAACAGATATAAAGAGAGAAAAAGAGATCCTCATGTATAGCACAGGGAACTATATCTAGTCACTTGTGATGGAACATGATAGAGGATAATGTGAGAAAAAGAACGATATATACACACAAACATATATATACATATATATGTACGCACATATACGTATGACTGGGTCACTTTGCTGTACAGCAGAAATTGACAGAACATTGTAAATCAACTGTAATAGAAAAAGTAAAAATCTCAAAAAAACAAAAATGCATGTTTTTGAGCGGCTCCTGGATGCTGCTAAGTAGTGTGCCATGTACTTTACCCTTGTTCCCTGGAAAACAGTCTGCTTCCCGTGTGCATACTAGGAAGAGTGGAAAGTGATACTGGAACTTTGGTGCCCAGTTCAGGCTTTCCCAGGCTGAGGAGGATGGGTTTACCAGAAAGGGGAGTGGTTGGCTGATAGTGCAGATGGCTTAGAGCAGTGCCTCTCAAACTTGAATGTGTATTTATTTCACCTGGAATCTTCTTCAAATGCAGGTCTAGGGTGGGACCTGAGATTCTGTGATCTGAACCAGCTGCCAGGTGATGCCTGTGCTGCTAGTTCTGTCTTGAGTAGTGAGGAGAGGATACAGAGACCAGCACCAACCACATGGCCCTTGTGATGGCTCATTTAGCAAGAGGGGAGAAGGGACAAGAGATGAGACTTCCAAGGACTGTTGTAAAATTAACATGTGGAATGTTAGTCTTTGGACAGTGGGTTTCTGGTTATGGGACTCTTCTCTGCCATCCAAAGGTTTCCTGTGGTCAGCAGACTCAGAAGACAGAGACAGCTTGCTCTCAAGAAATGTCAGAATCTTAGTTCAGTCCCAGTTCTGGGATATTACAGAACCACTGTTCTCTGGCGTCATTGGTAGGACTGAGGAGCGGCCTAAGTGAGGCGGAGTCATTGTTCCATATAAGTAGACCTGTGGAAGAGCCTGAGAATCGAAACCTTGTCAAAAACAGGACATATATCAGCCTTTTGAGGTTGACCTCTCCTCTTTCAATGCAGAATGGAAATTATCAGGATCAAAGGCCCTGGTGTTTTTGCTCCCCATCCCATCTGGCATTTCACTGTTAAGACAACAAGTGTATTTTAGGTATTGGAACATCTTTTCAAATGCTTTACAAATATCTTAGAACTAAGGTGAAAAAGAAGGCTGTATGTGTCAATCTCTGTTTGGTCTAACAATGTCTTGGTTTTTCTTTTGTCTTCTTAGGAGAGAAGACCTTGATTGATTAGATAGAAAGCTTATTGGATTTTTTCATAATGTTTGATACTTTAACTTTGGCAGTAGAGGTGGTTGCTCTATAAACCCCACTGTTTTCATCTGATGCTCTTTGGAGATTCCAAGGATGCTGATCGCTGAAGGAGTTAGAAATATAGGACTTAGAAAAGGCTTTCACAGCAGTTTCTCCCACCTTTACTCATAAACTAGTGTCCAGCCTATGAAAGAGAAAAAAAGTGGAGGATTCTCTTGAAAGCTAAGTAATCCTTGTTTCCCTAATTTTTCCTGAAGTGCACTGAGAGGGATGTCAGAATAAGGGACTCTCCAGGGATTCAGGTCTGTAGGCAGAGCTCATAGGAAGCTGGGGGTCTGGGATTTCAGAGCTTTTTGCTGCCGTGTCTCAAGCAGGGGAGGGAAGGATGGATGCAGACATGAACTTGTCTGCTTTCCTCTCTGTTCCAGGTTCAGATATGTTCGGACATGCCTGCAAGCTACTGAGAATTCTTCTCAAAACCCCTTTGGCTATATCAGTGCTCAGGGAATCTAGTCGCTAAACCAGAGGTGTCATGTTGGAAGAGGGAGGGTCATCATGATTCACTTATTTATTTTCAGAATTGTGTAATAAATCTGTTTGTGCTTTGTCACTTGTAACTTCATAATTTAGCATCGGCTTGATTTTTGCCTCTGTATTCCTGGCTTTTTCCAATGAAATCTGGAAAATAAGATTATTAGCCTTTAACCATGAGGTCTTTATTGTTACATACATTTCCCTGTGAAATATCCTAATTTTGTTTAAAATTACAAAGGGATAATGTACTTTATATTTGCGTAGCACTTGAATGTGTAGGTTGTTCTTTCACCTGTGTGATCTTTGAGTCTGGCCGTGATCCTATGAGATAGGTTAAATTTTAAAATTGACAAAACATTGTAAGTCAATTATTAAAAAAACTTCAAAAAAAAGGGTATTGTACCTATTTTGCAGATAAGAAAATAAAACAGGAGGGCTTAGTGTCTTGAACAAGGTAACATGCAAGTAGGTGGCAGGCCTGAGATTCAAACCCAGGTCTCTTGCTGCCTCAACCACTGTAGACCTTCTTGTGGAGAGCTGTTCAGCAGGGCAGGAAGAGTAAGAGGCCAGTCACCTTAGCGAAGCCTTTAACCCTCTGCGGGTTTTTAGATTAACATCCAGGTGATTCTCATTTTTCATGATAGTTATGTTCTGTAAAGTTGGTGTGGACACTGAGTTAGTAAATACTGAACCATTGCTCCTGGAGGAAATACAGGGTTGGAAAGCACAGCTCTGTCTGGTCACCTATAAAAATAAACCTGAAGGTTTTTTTTTTTTTTTTTTTTGAAGTATAAGACTGCTTTGTTACATTGAATCACGCTCTGTGGTCCATCCAGCTTAGCATCCCTGATACTAAAGGATAAGAACCAGGAAGAGTGGGGAGAATTATGCTGTTGTCACTTGGACTCCGCCCTGTTTAGGAAGGCTTGGCAATCTGCCTCACAGTGGGAAGGGCCCTTCCTTTATCTGTGCTACCCAGCATCACCCCCAGTCTCTCAGCCATCCCCTCATTCCTCATTCATTCATTAGGCAGATTTTTTTTTTTTTTTTTTTTGAGCACCTGCTGTTTCAGGTCCTGTGTTAAGCACTGGGGTTACAAAGTTGAGTAAGTAAGATGCCCATAGAATAGTATGGAAAACTAGCAGGCAACCAAACTCAGTATAGTGTGGTTTATTCAGATACGGAAGCACGGAGTTCCGTCATACTCCATAGGCTAGGCATCTCATCCAGTATTAAGGCTTCCTGGAGAGGGAAGTGGGATGTACAAAGTGATACCTGAAGGCCAGGAAAGTGAACATGGAGGAGGCGGCATAATAGCCTGTGTGGTATTAGCCTGTGTGAAGCATTGAGGGAGGAGAGTAAGGTGCCAGTGGATCTGAAGTATAGACAGATTTAGAAGACAGTGGGGCTCTGGGCCTGGGGAAACCATGCCACAAGTTTTATTTCGCAGAAGTGGCGAGTCACTGAATTATTTAAGTAAATGAGTACCTTGATCAAAATTGCGTTTTAAAATTTTATAGTTTTATTTATCAACTTTTGTCTTTTTAGGGCCACACCTGTGGCATATGGAGGTTCCCAGGCTAGGGGTCGAATTAGAGCTGTAGCTGCTGGCCTACACCACAGCTCACAGCAATGCCGGATCCTTAACCCACTGAGTGAGGCCAGGGATCAAACCTGTGTCCTCATAGATGCTAGTCAGATTTCATTTCCACTGAGCCATGGTAAGAACTCCTAAAATTTTAAATTATTAATAATAAATAAATAGTTAAGAGAGATTTTGACTACATAATGGATAATCAGTTGGAGAGAGCAAGTGTGTACTTTCCCCCCTCCTCCTGAAGGGTAGCCTCCCTCTGGAATAGCTGGGAGAAGGGGAAAAAGGTTATGGCATAACCACTATTGAGCCATCTGCTGGACAGCACTTTCTTCCTCTGAATTGAGAGAGTCTCCCATCTCTCTCCATCTCATCACACTCAAGGCCCACAGTTGGATATTATTGCAGAACCATGCAATATTAGTTTGATTCACAAAGGCCTCAATGTTTTTCCCTTCACAACATTGTCTGTTACTTCCTGCCATGGTGTTCAAGAGAGCCATGTTTTCTGACCATAAGCCCTATGCTTTGACCTTTCTGCTACAGCATATCATAACTACAGTATAATCATTATTATGATATATTGTACACTTTCTTTGTGCCCATTATAATATCTCTAATATCACAGCAACCTTCAAGGGAAAGTCATTTCTTTCCCCATTTTGTTTATTTTTAACCTATATCAAAATTCTCTCATCCTCTCATGTCCACAAAATCCTTGTGGTGGAGGAAGGAACAAAGTTTGTTTTCAGTTTGCTAAAGGAGAAGTGGAGGTTGATTGATTTGCATTACTTGTGATTTTTCTCTGTAACAAGTGTTGGTTTTTTCGATTTTGTGATATGTAAGCAGAGAATGTAGTCCATGCATCAAGGCGAATTCTGACATAGAAATGGCCTTATGATATATTAGCATTTAGAGAAGGTTAAAAAGCTACCCAGGCCATTTATAAGTATTTATCCATTTCACTCCCTTCCAGCTTTACCTGTTAAACTAAAGAGTAGGCTAAAAATGTGCAAAAATTGACTCAGACCCTAAGGTTTTGCCTTCAACAGCTTAATCTAAGTTAGTGTTGTCAACAGAGAACACATATGGTAAGACCTTACTGTTCATTCAGAATGAGAATGAGGAGCCGTTTCCTCTGCCCACAGAAGAAGAGCTCAGGGTGGGTAGAACTATCTGAGTTGCTGGTGACAGGAGAGGGCAAAGACTTCTTTCTTCACATGTAACCTCTTTGAGAGGATAAAGCTGCAGAAGACCTCAGGGATCTCTAAGGCCAGTCTCCTCGTTTTTCAGACAAAGAAACTCTGAGGTCCAAGAATTCCCTTGTGGTGCAGCATTGTCAATGCAGTGGCCCAGATCATTGCTCTGGCATGGGTTCGATCCCTGGCCCAGGAACTTACACATGCCATGAGTAAAAATTGTGAGGTCCAGAGAAGTAAAGTAACTTTTTTTTTTTTTTCCCCCGGAATGACATAGGGGAGTAGTGATTGGGCTCCGATTCTTCATAACCAACTCAGAACATGTAGTCTAACATCTGAGATGCTACCAGAAGACTCTTGGGAGAAGTAGTGTTGGCACCACAATACATTACTATAGAGTCTCCAAGTGTTTGTGTAGGCATTTATAGAGTTTATTATTATAGCTGTGAAATGTTCACGGAGGTCTGTTCAGTCTCAATACATAGGAATCTGCTAGGAGGACATAATGGACTAGTTCATTGAAGTTGGTCTTTCTAATACTGGGGTCACCAAAAGAGTTGCTGGTTCTTGAAAGGTAATTGTTTATACAGATTAGAGATTAGAAGATGGCCATCCATTCATTGAATTATGTTACAGATTTCCATGTCATTAAATGCACTCATTTTTTAGTGTTACCAGGCATATAAAATTTGCAGCAGTTCTTGAAGCACTCTTAGTATTTCTTGAGTGGGAGCTACTTCTTGAAGTCTGTATTTGATAAATTTTCTCCTCAATTTCTGGCACATCGCAGATTTTTCTGATTTTATTGACTATACATATTGGCTAATCACACTATCTAGTTTGTATATGAATTGTATCAATGCTAGTTTGTATATGGATTGTATCAATGCCATACATTCTTATGAGTATAATAATTCTACCAAAAATTGTTTTCAAGCAACTATAAAATTTGTTTAATAAGTAATGTTTACCCTGAAGGAATAATCCAAATAATTAAATTATTCTAGTTAACTAATTGCTATCTCTCCAGTATAATTAAATGAGCCCCCATCAGAAAGCATGGAACAGTGGCTCAACATTCACAAATATGGAAGAGGTTTTTCCATAACTCATCTCTAGGGTCTTTGAGTAGTAATTAGTATAATTCTGGAAATGGCTCAGTCTATGCATACTCAGTAAAATTGGATCCATAGCTCAACCAAGTTTATACTAAAAGTTTTTAAATTTAATATTTCCCTATTCTTCATTAAGGATGCATAACACGGGTATAAAAATACATCAGAGAAGTTGTCTTTTGGTTTGTGTATTTTTCTTTTTTAATTTTTATTTATCTGTTTGGTTTTTAGGGCCGCACCTGTGGCATATGGAGGTTCCCAGGCTAGGGGTCAAACCAGAGCTGCAGCTGCTGGCCTACGCCACAGCCACAGCAACGCAGGATCTGAGCCATATCTGCAACTTACAACACAGCTTATGGCAACGCCAGGTCCTTAACCTACTGAGCAAGGCCGGGGATCGAAACCGCAGCCTCATGGTTCCTTTTCAGATTCGTTTCCACTGTACTACGACGGGAACTCTGTCTTTCGGTGTGTCTTAAATTCTTTTTAAGAGCAGTATCTATTATTCTATATTTTTTACTTTTTTTTAATGATTTTTAATTTTGCCATTATATGGTTTACAGTGTTCTGTCAATTTTCTACTGTACAGCAAAGCGACCCAGTGTCTCTCTCTCTCTCTCTCTCTCCCTCTCTCTCTCTCCCTCACACACACACACACACACACACATTCTTTTTCTCATACTATCCTCCGTCATGTTCCATCACAAGTGACTAGATATAGTTCCTTGTGTGGTATACAGCAGGACCTCATTGTTTATCCACTCCAAATGTAATAGTTTCATCTATTAACCCCAGATTCCCAGTCCATCCCACTCCCTCCCCCTCCCCCTTGGCAACCACAAGTCTGGAACAAGACAAGGATGTCCACTCTCACCACTTTTATTTAACATAGTATTGGAAGTCCTAGTCATATTTTTTAATGTTTTGAGTGAAATGGAAAAGAGGCTGAGAGAAAATCCTACACATGTGATTTAGTATTTCTGTCGTGATATCTCATCTCTTCTTTAGTTTTCTCCACCATAGTTGTGTTCTAACTTGTTGCCTCTGAATGTGATATTCAAAACATTTATTTGATATTTCCATCAAATGCAGTCCATTCTTGCTGATTCTCAGTCTTGTTTGTAATGCCTCATATTTGGTAAAAAGACCTAAGATCATCGTAGCCTAAAATGAAGTATCTGAGTTTGGATGGAAATTTTTTTTTCTACATCAAGTTGATACACTTTATAGCACAAAGCTAGAGAACAATGATTTAAATCATCCTGCCATATTTAGAGAGTGTTATTAACATGAGAGATGGGGAAGTGGGCCGTAATTTTTCTTTTAAGCATAGAGGAGTACTGGTTATATATCATCTTAGGTATAGGAGAGAGAGAGAGAGGTAACCCTTTGCCGCCCCTTGGAGTTGACTCATCCTAGATGAAGAAGCACCCCCACCTAAGAGGAGGGCTTTTGCTCTGTGGCATTCCCTTTATAACATAAGATACAGGAGTGCCCGCATACCACATCCTCAAAGAACTAACCTAACCCTTCACAAAACAGTTGTCTTCTCACACCCACTCCATTTGAACTCCTTGACATTATCCTCTGATTCCATCATTTGTGATATCCACCTCAATCCTACACCTTATTTACAAAAAAGTCTTTCATATGGTTTCTAAGGGACATGAACTTGAAGTGTGATGATCCAGATTCAAGCCCAGGAACCATGACTTAACCAGTTATATCACTTTAGACTTAACCTTTCTGCGCCTTATTTTCTCTAGCTATAAAATTCTCATAATAACACACAGGAAATGAGGCAAAAATGTGAAAATATTTTGTAGGGTTCTATAGAAGTATATATGTTTTTGTTCGTATTTTCCTATTTTAAAAGTGTTAAAAACATTGTTTAGGTTCTGCTCCATTTCAGACTCCTTTCAGGCAAATCAGTATTTATCAGAGAGGAAAAAAGTAAATAGGAATGGAGTCAGCAGCTGTTGGTCTTCCCCTTACCCTGTGACTTAACTACTTGGAATGTGGTCTGTGGATCAGAGACAGCGACTTGTATAAATGCAGACACTTAGGTCCCACCCAGACTTAAGGATTCAGAATCCTCATTTTAACAGGATCTCTAGGTGCTTTGTGTATACTTATACATTTGAGAAGCACCGTCTGACATACCATGTGGAACTGCTAGCACGCGAGATTATTCTGTAGAAAAGGAAAGCGAAACAACAATGAGGCATCATCTCACACCAGTCAGAATGGCCATCATCAAAAAACCTACAAATATTAAATCCTGGAGCGGGTGTGGAGAAAAGGGAACCCTTCACCACTTGTGATGGAAGTGTAAGTTGGTAACAACCACTATGGAAAACAGTGTGGAGTTTCCTTAAAAAACTAAAAATAGAGTCCATGTGTTCTAGCAATCCCACTCCTGGGCGTTATCCAAATAAAACCATAATTTGAAAAGATCCACACATCCCAGCATTCACTGCAGCACTATTTACAGTAGCCAAGACATGGAAGCAACCTAAATGTCCATCAACAGAAGAATGGGTACAGAAGATGTGTGTGTGTATGTGTGTGTATAATAATATGTATAATATATATTATATAATATACATAAATATAATATGTAAATATATAATATATAATACAATAATATCTATATGTGTGTGTATATATATATATAATAGAATATCACTCAGTATTTTCAATGTATCCAGTAGCATTTTACTTAGTTCTCTTTGTTTAATACTTTCAGAAAGCTATTTAAAACCTTGAGGTGCCCAATTTTTAACTCAATTAACTGTTCTATATATAAACACATTTTAATATTTAACATTTAACATTTCCAGTTTCCAGGCTCCTCCCTCCATCTGCCAGTACTGCATCTAGTGTCATAAACTTGTCCTTCATTTTCTCTTCAAGTTCCTCTCATCAGTACTGTTTTAGTGTCTGGGAACCAACTGCATTTGGAGAAACCTTTTGCCGAGTGATAGCTCTTCTCCCAGCTTTCATACACGGTTGAATAGGAACCATCAAAAAAACAAAAGTTTTTTCAAGTTTATTTCTGCTTCTTGCTGCCTCCCAAGTTCTCCCTCTGCATTTTTTTTTCTAGTCTGACCTCTCTGATAGTGACCGTGTTCACTTCTTTCAGATGGAGATTATTTCACCTTTACAAGACACGAACCCATTGGAGTGTGTGGACAGATCATCCCGGTGAGTGGATCTACTCATGGCTCATATTTATTTTCATTTGAAGCAGTTCTCTTAAAGATACATAAAACATGGACCTCAGAGATGTGTGTTTTCCATTACTGGGGGAAAAAAAACCTGAGCTCATGTTGTTGACATATCTTTAACAGCCTCCCTGCAAATGCTTATTTGAACAGGTTAATAGGGTTTCAGCTCCGTTACCAGGAGTTGAGTTCTCAAGTCATGGAATTCTCATGATTAAAATAAGCAAAGCAAAGCCCTGTGTATTAATAACCTGCCTTCGGTTATGGATGTCTGTTCTGCTTGTGGAGAATTAATGCTTTGTTATATTTGCTTGTTTATTTTTTAGAACTGTGACTCACCATTTTTCCAGGCATATTGTTTTATAAGGTCTTTTAATCCCATTCTTTCCCACTGTTTCTTTTCACCAGAATCTAGATAGAAGACTCTACAGAAGACACAGCAGTACAATTAACGTCACAGTCATAATTGAAACCATGCCGGGCTGTTGTGTGTCTTGTAAAGGGAAATAGATGTAGTGTTCAGTGTTTGGATTGAAACATTAAACATTGTCTTTTTTTTTCCCTCTCTCTCTCACACACAGCCTTGGCACCATGCAAAACATCATCAAATCTTCTAACAGTACTAGCTAATCATTCTGGCAAAGATTTCAGGGGAGGCTCAATTTAAATTCTTACGGTATAGACAAGAATTTTTCTCTTCTCAAAATATAGGAGAATGGGAGACCCCTGGCAGCCTAGCAGTTGATGAGTCAGCATTGTCACTGCTGTGGCTCAGGTTCAGTCCTTGGCCCAGGAACTTCCACATACTGCAGGTGCAGCCAAAAGAAAAATAATAATTCAAGATAGTCTTAGTCTTTGGGAGCCAAAGATTTTTGAGATATATTAATGTATTGTTTTAATGATTGCAAGCTCTGGATTATTATTATGAAATTTATTACAGAATGAAAAAGGAAGATGAGAGATTTGGTTTAAGGTCTTCTGCTCCTAAACCACCCAGGGAAATCCCATTTGGATCAGAGCAGGGATGAAGTCTGTCACTTTAATTGCAGGAACTCAAACCTGTTGCTCTTGTTCTACCCCAGACTCTCTGAGCTGCAGCTTTCACTGACAGGACAAGAGCTGCTTGTCAGCCAGCTCCAGCTCAGTTACTGCACTCTGAGATTTATATACTGTAGATGGAATTAAAACATTGCTGTGGACTCCCAAGTTTATAAACAACTAAGGGGAAAAGAAATTGGGTGTTTGGTGAAGGCAAGACACTTGTATATTTTTGCAAGCTTGCCAGGGCCAGTGAGAATCTTTCAAGGATGGCAGCTGAGATGCTTCAGGCAGAAACACATTGTGGTCAGGGGCTGAAGCCAGGGGACCAGGATTTCTGTTTTCTTTCTTAATGAAATTATCAACGACACCTGATAGTACTGAGATTCATGCCTGCACTTACGACAGTACAAGCTTAATATCCTTTTAAAATGAGTTTAAACCATTTAGGCCCCAGACTCATATACTCACATATATTTTTAGTCTCCATTAGCTTATTTTGCAGTGGCAAGGAGACAAGCTAAAATTTTGGCATACTCACTAGTAGATGCACTTCATTTTTGTAATCATGTGTTTTGTGACAATACGTGCATGTAAAAAAAATGTGCTACTTCAAAATACTCATTGACCTTCTAGTTTTTCCACTCTGAAGAGCTTTCAAAACCAGTCTTAAATCCTGGTGTAAAAATCTCAAGTGAAGAAAAAGTTTTCATACACAAGAACTTATTGGAACTGAAGTCTAATTTTTAAAAACGTATAAAATAACAACAATGAAAAACCAAAACAAAGACTCCATTTTGTTTGTTTGTTTGTTTTTTGTGGATAGCTAGAAAATAGTACTTTGCTGACCAGAGAGAAAAGGAGAGATTTTCAAGGTCAATACCATTCTATTCTTAATGAAGTAATTAAAAAATCCAAACATCTATACTCCATGGTAGGACAAGATTTATGTTGAGGACTAGTCTGAGAAATCTGAGAAGTCACAGCTTGAAAACAAAGTAATGGAGGAATATTTTTCCATCTATCAACCTAGAGTTTTTCCTTTTCAGTGGAACTTCCCCCTGCTGATGTTTGCCTGGAAAATTGCTCCAGCTCTGTGCTGTGGCAATACAGTAGTTATTAAACCAGCAGAACAAACACCACTCAGCGCGCTCTACATGGGAGCCCTCATCAAGGAGGTAAGAGAAACCGCCTTCGGGAGCAGCTCCCACTCCCCTTACCGTTGGGGCCTACTGGAGCATATCTGATTTAATGTGCTTCATCAGCTTTCACAAGCCACATTTCCTCCAATTCTGTTTTGTTAGGCTGGCTTTCCACCGGGAGTCATCAATATTTTGCCAGGATACGGGCCAACGGCCGGGGCAGCAATAGCTTCTCACGTTGGCATAGACAAGATTGCGTTCACAGGGTCTACTGAGGTAGGTGCCTGAGAAACCACAGCTTGAAGAATAGTGCTGCAAATGAGCAAAGGGTTTAAGAGAATTGAAAATGCTACTCATAGGCTGAACACCAATAGGGCAATGAGTTCCCAAGGTCTCAAAGGGCAGCACTGGTAACACAGCTAGAACACTGATGAATGTCACAGTAAAGGGGTGCACTGACCATTTTATGCCACAGACCTCTGAGCTTTTCTGCATGCCGTTTGTGTGGAACCTGTCCCAGAAAAACAAAACTCTATTATATTTTGAAATAAAAGGAATACATTATCAGAGGCAAAAACAAACAAGCAAACAAACTGTTCCAGAAGAGTCTGTCCTAGAAGCTGGGGTTCTGATGACTTTCTTGAATCAGGAACAGTAATGACGGAAGTAAATTATGATTGGAAATCTGAATTAATCTCTGGTAGAAATTAAAATGGAAACATGGCTTTCTTTTCTCATTATGTTATCCAGTCCTATAGGTGCAATTTGCAGCTATCTGTGCCCATGAGCCATAAGTGGTGATACAGAGTAGAGGTCAGTAAACTTCCTATAAAAGGCCAGACAGCAAACATCATAGACTTCACCAGCAGTACGGTCTCTGTTGCAACTACTCACTTCCACCCCTGTAGCACAAAGTAGCCATAGGTAATGTATGAGCTGAACACAGCCACGGGTCCATAAAAGTATATTTAAAGATACTGAAATTTGAATTTCATATAACTTTCACAAGATTAAAATATTAATCTTCTTTTGATGTTTATATATTTACTTTTTATTGAGGTATAGTTGACTTACAATAATATATTGGTTTTCAGGTATATAACACAGTCATTTAAAATGTTTATATGTTATACTCCATTTAAAGTCATTATAAAATATTGGCTACATTCCCTGCATCGTACAGTATATCCTACTAACTTATTTGTTTTATACATAATAGTTTGTACCTCTTAATCCCCTTTCCTCATCTTGCCCCTCTCCCATTCCTTCTTCCCACTGGTAACCGTTAGTTTGTTCTCTGTATCTGTGATTTTGTTTGTTTCTTTGTTTTATTTATTTTTTTATTTTTTTGTTTTTCCCCCTGCTCCTCATTCCTCATGTTTTATTTTTTATATTCCACATATAAGTTATAAGTGTTTTTATATCTTTCTCTTTCTGGCTTATTTCACTAAGCAGGATAGCCTTCAGGTCCATCCATGTTGTTGCAAATGGCAAAAATCAATTTTTTTTTTTATTGCTGAGTAGTATTCCACTTTTGTGTGTATATATATATATATATATCACATATTCTTTATCCATTCATCTGTCAATGGACACAGGTTACTTCCATATCTTGTCTATTATAAATAATGCTGCTATGAACATTGGGGTGCATGTATCTTTTCGAATTAATGTTTTCATTTTCTTTAGATATGTAGCCAGGAGTGGGATTACTGGATCATATAGTAACTCAGTTTTCAGTTTTTTGAAGAACCTTTATACTGTTTTCCAAAGTGGCTGTACAAATTTACACTCCCACCAGCAGTGTACCAAGGGTTCCCTTTTGTCCACATCCTCTCCAGCATTTGTTATTTATGGTCTTTTGGTGATAAGTGATGTTGAGCATCTTTTCATGTGCCTACTGGCCCTCTGTGTGTCTTCTTTGGAAAACTGTCTGTTCAGGTCTTCTGACCATTTTTGTAACAGGTTGCTTGCTTTTTTTTTGCTTTTTAGGGTTGCACCCGCAGCATA
The DNA here is from genome assembly GCA_004024745.2 of Catagonus wagneri. Classification (NCBI taxonomy): domain Eukaryota; kingdom Metazoa; phylum Chordata; class Mammalia; order Artiodactyla; family Tayassuidae; genus Catagonus; species Catagonus wagneri. Next base: position 234,064 of record PVHT020003426.1, on the reverse strand, counting down.
TGGAAGTTCCCAAGCTAGGGGTCGAATCAAAGCTACAGCTGCCAGCCTACTCCACTGCCACAGCAATATGGGATCCAAGCTGTGTCTGTGACCTAAACCACAGCTCATGGCAACGCCGAATCCTTAAACCACTGAGCGAGGCCAGGGACTGAATCCGCATCCTCATGGATCCTAGTTGGGTTCGTTAACTGCTGAGCCACGAAGGGAACTCCCAGGTTGCTTGTATTTTTGATGTCGTATTGTATGAGCTGCTTTATATTTAGTATATCAATCCCTTATTGGTCGTGTAATTTGCAAATATTTCTCCCATTCAGTAGGTTGTCTTTACATTTTGTTAATGATTCCTTTGCTCTGCAAAAGCTTTTAAGTTTATAATTGTCTCATTTGTTTATTTTGCTTTTGTTTCCTTTGCCTTAGAAAACAGATCCAAAATAATAATTGCTAGAATTTATGTCCAAGAATGTCTACTTAAAATTTCTTCTAGGAGTTTTGTGGTTTCTGGTCTCATATTTAGGTCTTCATTTTGAGTTTACTTTGTATGTGATGTGAGAAAATATTCTGATTTCATTCTTACTCGTGTAGCTGTCCAGTTTTTCCAGCACCGCTTATGAAACAAACTGTCTTTTCTCCCTTGTATATCCTTGTCTCCTTTGTTGTAGATTAATTCACCTTAAGTGTGTGGGTATATTTGTGGGCTCTCTATTCTGTTGCATTGATCTGTGTGTCTGTTTTTGTGCCAGTTTCATACTGACTGTATGACTTTTGATGACTGTGTAGCTTTGTAGTATAGCCTGAAGTCAGGGAGCATGATAACCTTTAGTTCTGCTATTTCTTAAGATTTTTTTAGACTATGTAGCATCTTTTGTGTTTCCTTACAAACCTTAAGATTATTTGTTCTGGAGTTCCCATTGTAGCTCAGAGGAAACGAAGCCAACTAGTATTAATAAGGGCGCGGGTTCAATCCCTGGCCTCACTCAATGGGTTAAGGATCCAGTGTTGCCATGAGCTGTGGCTTTAGGTCACAGATGCGCCTTGGATCTGGCATTGCTGTGGCTGTGGCATAGGCCAACAGCTGCAGCTCGGATTCAACCCCTAGCCTGGGAACTTCCATATGCTGCAGGTACGATCCTTAAAAAAAAAAGAAAAAAAGTTATTCTAATTCTGTGAAAAATGCCATTGGCATTTTGACAGAAATTGCATTGACTTTGTAGATACATTTGGTAGGATGATCATTTTAGTATTAATTCTTTCAATATGTGAACACAGTGTATTTTTCCATCTGTGTCATCTTCAGTTTCTTTCCTCAGAGTCTTACAGTTTTCTGAATTATCTCCTTAGTTAGGTTTATTCCCAGGTATTTTATTCTTTTTAATGTGATTATAAATGCAGTTGTTTCTTTAATTTCTTTTTCTGATAGTTCATTGTAGTGTATAGAAATGCAACAGATTTCTGTATATTAATTTTGTATCCTGCAGCTTTGCCCTAGTAGTTTTTTTGGTGGTGTCTTTAGGATTTCCTATGTATAGTCTCATGTCATCTGCAAACAAGGACAGTTTTATTTCTTCCTTTCCAGTTTGGATTCATTTTATTTCTTTTTCTCCTCTGATTACTGTGGTTAGGATTTCCAATACTATGTTGAATAAAAGTGGTGAAAGCAGTCCTCCTTGTCTTAGAGGAAATGCTTCAGTTTTTTGTTGTTGTCATTGTTGGCTGCACTTCGATAGCAGTTTTTTTATTGCTACCAAAATATAATTGATTTACAGTGTTTCTTCAAATTCTGTTGTACAGCAAAGTGACCCAATCACACACATTTCCCTCTGCTGTACAGTATGACCCTATTGCCCATCCATCCCAAATATAACAGTTTGCATCCAAAAAACCCCGCAAATGCCCATCCATCCCACTCCCTTCCCTTTCCCCCTGGGAACCCTAAGTCTGTTCTCCTTGGCCATAATCTCTTTCTGGCTTTCTTTTTTTAGATAAGGTCACCTGTTCCATATTTTAGATTCCACAAATAAGTGATATCATATGGTATTTGTCTTTTTCTTTCTGGCTTGCCTCACTTAGTATGAGAATTTCTAGTTCCATCCATGTTGCTGCAGATGGCATTGTTTTGTCTTTTTTTATGGCTGAGTAGTGTTCCATCGTATATATGTACCACATCTTAATCCATTCTTCTGTCGATGGACATTCAGGTTGTTTCCACGTCCTGACTGTTCTTTCAGCTTTTCACCACTGAGTATGATGTTAGCCGTGAGCTTACCATACAAGATCTTTGTTATGTTGAGTAATGTTCCTTCTCTACCCACTTTGTGCAGAGTTTTCTCAAATATTTAAAAATGTAAAAAATATTCTTTGCTCCCTTGCTATACTAAAATAGGTAGCAAGCTAATTTGGCCAATGGTGGAACATAGTTTACTGACTCCTGATGTAGAGTGACAAGTCTTTTTAGGCAGATTTCTTATAAAATGTTGCTACAAAATGTCTTGGATTCAGATAACAGAGATAATTTAAAAAGAGAGTGTTTCAAATAGAACTTCACAACATAACCATTGAACAAAGATGTTTGCAGATTTAGAACAACGCTGTCTAGTTAGAGATATAATGAGAACATTTGTAATTTAGAGTGTGCTATTAGTCACATTTTTCAAAAAGTTTAATTTTAATAATGTTTTATTTAATCCAGTATTTCCAATTTTTTAATTCTCAGAAATAGCTGTTTTATTTATTTTTAAATTACTTAATGAATTTTATTACATTTATAGTTATACAATGATCATTACAGCCTGATTTTATAGCATTTCCAGCCCATCCCCTCAGCCCAACCCCACCCCCCCAAATTGTCTCATTTGGAAACCATAAGTTTTCAAAGTCTGTGAGTCAGTATCTATTATGCAAAGAAGTTCATTGTGTCTTTTTTTAGATTCTGCATGTAAGTGATAGCATTTGATATCGGTGTCTCAATGTCTGACTAACTTATCATGATAATTTCTAGGTCCATCTATGTTGCTGCAAATGCCATTATTTCTTTCCTTTTAATGGCCGAGTAATCTATTGTGTGTATGTACCACATCTTTTTTATCCACACCTCTATTGATGGGCATTTAAGGTTGCTTCCATGTCTTGGCTGTTGTATATGGTGCTGCAATGAACATTGGAGTACATGTATCTTTTCGAGTCGTGTTTTTCTCTGGATAGATGCCCAAGAGTGGGATCGTTGGATCAAGTGGTAATTCTATTTTTAGTTTTCTAAGGAATCTCCATAGTGTTTTCCACAGTAGTTGCACCAGTTTACATTCCCACCAACAGTGTAATAGGGTTCCTTTTTCTCCATACCCTCTCCAGCATTTATTGTTTGTAGGCTTTTTGATGATGGCCATTCTAGCTGGTGTAAGTTGGTACCTCATAGTGGTTTTGATTTGCATTTCTCTAATAATGAGTGATGTTGAATATCTTTTCATGTGTTTTTTTGCCATCTGTATGTCTTCTTTGGAGAACTGTCTATTTAGATCCTCTGCCCATTTTTTGATGGGATTGTTTGTTTTTTTGGTATTGAGTTGCAGAAGGTGTTTATAAATTTTGGAGATTAAACCCTTGTCAGTTGCTTCATTTGCAAATATTTTCTCCCATTCTGTGGGTTGTCTTTTTGTTTTGTTTAGTGTTTCCTTTGCTATGCAGAAACTTTTAAGTTTAATTAAGTCCCATTTGTTTATTTTTAATGGTTATTGTTTTAAATATACTTGTAGTCCCTTTTTCTTTCTCTTCTCAAATTCCCATAATACAAATATTGTTTCTTTTTATTGTGTACTGTAATGCGCATAGACTCTCTTCACTTTTTCATTTCTTTTACATTTTGTTATTCTGAATGAACATTTTCCAGTGTCTTCTCCTCACTGTTGCTGATTCTTTCTGCTGCATGACTGAGTTTGCTTTTGAAACTCTGTTGAATTCTTCAGTTATCATATTTTTCAACTTTAGTATTTCCTTTTTTTTTTTAATACTGGTTGTATTTCTATTTTCTTGTTGCTATTTCTGTTTTCTTGTTGCTATTTCCTTGTCAAACCTCTTGTTTTGTTTGTGTATTATTTTCCTAATTTTATTTAGTTGTCTGTGTTTTATTTCCTTGAACTAACTTGAGAAGATTATTCTGAATTCTTTAGCAATTCATAGATCTCCATTTTCTTAGAGTCAGCTCTTGGAGCTTTATTAATTTCCTTTGTTGGTGTAGTATTTATATGGTTCATGATTCTTGATTCCTTTCATTGCTATGTGGACATTTGAGTAATTGGACTCCTTTTCTAGATATTACAGGTTTGCTTTGGCAGAGACAGTTCTTTACCAGTGAGCTCAGTTTGGTTTTCTGGGTGTGCCTGCAGATAATGTCTTTATGCATATGGGGCCTGCTTTTATTGTCTGTTGTGGGGTGAGGTAATTATTTGAGTTCTGAGAATGGGAATAGGGAATGTGTTACTGACTAACTACAGTTGGGTGAGACTGCTAGCTTGGTTCCCTACCTAAGTGTGGCTTGTAGCATGGGCTATGTAGTTGCCTGGATTCTCTAGCTAGGCTTTTTTAGATGGTGGTGATTGGGTACTATATTCAGTAGTAGATGCGACTATGAATTAGTTTCCCTACCATGGCATGGCAGCAGGACAGGACCCAGGGCCTGTACATCTCACTGCTTGGGGACCCAAATTAGGTCAGAGTGCACTGAATTCTCCGGTCAGGTAAGGCCACAAATTTTTCTCTGCAGATGGGAAAATCCCCATCTGTTCAAGTGCTTTGGGGTGCTGAGTGAGCTATTCTTATTCGGATTCTCTTGTGTGCTGGTTAGATTTCCAGGTCGGACAGGCTAAAGTCTGTATTCAGCAATGAATGAGACTAATAATTAGTTTACCTTACCTAGTGCTCCTTGAGAAGCAGCTTTAGTTTAATTAGATCCAATTGGTTTATTTGTGTCTTTATTGTCATTATTCTAGGAGATGGATCAAGCAAGATATTGCTGTGATTTATGTCAAAGAGAATCCTGCCTGTGTTTTCCTCTAGGAGTTTTACAGTATCTGGCCTTATATTTAGGTCTTTAATCCATTATGAGTTTATTTTTGTGTATTGTATAGGAGAATGTTCTATTTTCATTCTTTTACATGTAGCTTCCAGTTTTCCCAGCACCATTTATTGAAGAGACTATCTTTCTTTGCTGTATGTTCTTGCCTTCTTTGTCATAGATTAGTTTACCATAGGTGCTTGAGTTTATTTCTGGGCTTTCTATCCTGTTCCATTGATCCATATTTCTGTTTTGTGTCAGTACCACACTGTTTTGATAACTGTAGCTTTGTTGTATTGTCTGCAGTCAGGAATCTTGATTCCTCTGTTTTTGTTTTTCATTTTCAATATTGCTTTGGCTATTCGGCATCTCTTGTGTTTCCATACAACTTTTAAGATGTTTTTAATTAAACTCAAAAGCTTTTGCACAGCAAAGGAAACCATTAAAACAAAAAGACAGCCCACAGAATGGGAGCAAATCTTTTCAAATGATACAACAGACAAGGGCCTAATGTCCAAAATATACAAATAACTCATACAACTCAGCAACAAACAAAGCCAAAGAACCCAACTGAAAAATGGGTAGAAGATATAAATAGACAGCTCTCTAGAGAAGATATACATATGGCTAACAGGCACATGAAAAAATGCTCAACATCACTAATTATTAGAGAAATGCAAATCAAAACTTCAATGAGGTACCACCTCACACCAGTCACAGTGGCCATCATTAACAAGTCAACAAAAGCTGGAGAAGGTGTGGAGAAAAGGTGGGAATGTAAATTGATATAATCACTGTGGAAAACAATATGGAGGTACCTCAGAAAACTAAATATAGACCTACTATATGAACCAGTAATCCCACTCCTGGGCATGTTTCTGAACAAAACTTTCTTTCAAAAAGATACATGCATCCCTGTGTTCGTTGTAGCACTATTCACATTAAGCCAAGACATAGAAACAACCTAAATGTCCATCGAGAGATAAGTGGATTAAAAAGATGTGGTACATATATACAATGGAATACTACTCAGCCATAAAAACAATAAAACTAATACCATTTGCAGCAACATGTATGGAACAAGAGATTCTCATACTAAGTGAAGTAAGCCAGAAAGAAAAAGACAAATATAATATTCATTACTTATTTATGGAATCTAAAATATGGCCCAGATGATCCTATCTACAAAACAGAAAAAGATCATGACCAAGGAGAGCAGACTTGTGGTTCCCAGTGGGGAGGGGGGAGGGAGTGAGATGGATGGGAAGTTCGGGTTTTTGTATGCAAACTTCTATATTTGGAATGGATGGGCAGTGGGGCCCTACTGTACATCACAGGGAACTATGTGTGATTGGGTCACTTTGATGTACACAGAAATTGAAGAAACATTGTAAATCAACTATACTTTAATAATAATAAAAAAGAAGCAGTTCTAAAGCCAATAAAACTCTTTCTTTGTTGACTTAACTGAAGCCAACCTGCACCCCAAGTTCCTTGACTGAACAGGCCACTGGTTTTGCCCTGCAGACTTATCAGCTATGCTTGCCCATCTCTCATCTTGAGTGCTGCTATAGATACACTGTGACAAGAAGTTGCCACGAGCCCTTCTGGTCAGATGGGGCCAAAAGACACTTGCCACAGTAGAGTGGGGGTGGAGGTTATATCTCATACCGTTTGCTTGAAAGAGAGGGGAAGGGCATGTTCCAGACTCTTGTGTTTCTGAAACAGTCACTCCATTTGGAAGGGGCTGGAAACTGCCCTTGAGGGCCTATACTTAGCTGGGAAGTAACTCCCGTGCCTGTGGGTTACACAGGAGCACTCCATGTCCTGTAGTGGCTTTGCTCTGAGGGCAGTCAGCTCTGCCTACCCACCTCCTGGCTTAGGCATTGCTGGGCCATGCAGCTTTCAGGAATTGTTATCAGCCCTTCTGGTCAGATAGGGCCAGAAGATACTCCACAGAGGGTGGTGCTGTGATTCAGCTCCTTGTCTGATTATGGGCAAATTAGGCCCAGGACTGGCAAAAGTCCTCATTTGAGGAGTTCCTGCTGTGGCACAGTGGGCTAAAAATCCAACTGCAGCAGCCTTGGGTCCCTGTGGAGGCAGGGGTTCGATCGCTGGCCCAGTGCAGTAGATTAAAGAATCTAGTGTTGCTGCAGCTGCAGGATAGGTTGCAACTATGGCTCTGATTCAATCCCTGGCCTGAATGCTGCAGGTGTGGCCATTAAAAAAAGTCCTCATTTGAGGAGCTGAATCAGGCAGATCTGCACCCCTCTGTATTCCCTGATCAGAGTGTACTCGTTCGATTCTGCAGTTGAGCTAAGTCATTGGTTGAGATTATTGCTTAAGTACTTCAGGTATGAATTCAGTCTGCTAAGATCTCTTTATCTCAATCTCCTACCCCCTTCTCTGTCATAGTCACATTCCCAGTGGTTGAGGTCCACAGATTCCCCAGAAGTCCCCATGGTACAAGATCAGAGTAGCAGCTCCCACAAATCAATCCACAATTCTGGGTTCTCTTTTCCCACTGGGGGAACCAGAGGCTTGTGAACAATCTTTTCACATGGTGCTTCACTAGCCTAGGGAAGGGGCAATATGGTCACTATGTAGCCACTTTTCTTAATCCTCTTTTATTTTAATCTTAAAGTTGTATTGAAGTATAGTTAATTTACAATGTTGTATTAGTTTCCCCTGTACAACAAAGTGATTCAGTTATACTTATACACATACTCATTTTTTTTTCAGGTTCGTTTCCCACATAGGTTATTACAGAATATTGTCCCTGTGCTATACAGCAGGACCCCGTCCATTCAATATACAGTAATGTGCATATACCAGTCCCAACCACCCATTTCATTCCTCCCACACCTTTCCCCATTGGTAACCATAAGTTTGTTTTTGAAGTCTGAGTCTGTCTTGTCTTGGAAATAAGTTCATTTGTATCATTTTTTAAATTTTCCACATATAAGTGATACCATATGATTTTTATCTTTCTCGAACTTAATTCACTTAGTATGATAATCTCTGGGTCCATCCATGTTGCTGCAAACGGTATTTATTTCATTCCTTTTTATGGCTGAATAATATTCCATTATATCATGGAATATATAAGATGTATGTACCACATCTTCTTTACCCATTCCTCTGTCGATAGACATTTAAGTTGCTTCCATGTCTTGGCTACTGTAAATACTGCTGCAGTGAACATTGGGGTGCATGAGTCTTTTCAAAGTATGGTTTTCTCTAGATATATGCCCAGGAGTGGGATTGTAGGATCATATGGTAATTTGTTTTCTAGTTTTTTTGAGGAACTTCTATTCTGTTTTCCATAGTAGCTGTACTAGTTTACATTCACCAACAGTGTAGGAGGGTTCCCTTTTTTTCTCCGCACCTGCTCCAACATTTGTTATTTGTAGACTTTTTAATAATGGCCATTCTGACTGGTGTGAAGTGATACCTTATTATAATTTTGATTTGCATATCTCTAATACTTAGTGATGTTGATTGTCTTTTCATGGTTTTTTTTGGTTATCTGTAAGTCTTCCTTGGAGAAATTTCTGTTTAAATCTTCTACCCATTTTTTGTTTGTTTTGATTGTTTGTTTTGTGATATTGAGCTGTGTGGGTTGTTTGTATATATTTGGAGATGAATCCCTTGTCAGTTGCTGTGTTTGCAAATATTTTCTACCATTCTATGGGCTGTCTTTTCATTTTGTTTATGGTTTCCTTTCTGAGAAAAAGCTTTGAGATGTGAGTCTCTGGTGCAGTTGGTGCTTCAGGCTTCTCCTGTGTTCTAGGATGTTCTCAGAGATGTCCTTATTTAATAGTTGTTAGTTCTTGTGAAGGAGAACAGAGTCTGGAAGAATTTGTCTCCATCTTGGTAACATAATTCTTCAATTTTTTTCCACTGGTACCAGATTGCTTTAATTTTCAGGTTTTAGGAGTCCCCGCTGTGATGCAGTGGGTTAAAAATCCAGTTCGTTTCTGTGGAGGCACCAGTACAGTCCCTAGTCTAGTGCAGTAAGTTAGGGATCTGGTGTTGCTGCATCTGTGGCACAGATACAGCTCTGGCTGGGATTTGATCCCTGGCCTGGGAACTTGCATATACTATGGGGGCATCTGAAAAAGGGAAAAAAATTACTAGGTTTTAAAAGTTGTATTACAATACGGTAAGCAAGATACAGTCTTATTTGTTTTTTTCAAAACCTTTTGGCTATTTTTGCCCATTCTTTCAGATAAAATTTCATTCTGTTTTCCAAGGACCTTGCCTTCCTCTCCGAAACTCTCATTGGAATCTTGTACATTATCTGTTTCTATTAAATTGGGGGTAAGTGCACTCTCTACAAGATTTTTTTTGTTTTTATTTTTTAATTACTAGATGAATTTTATTACATTTGCAGTTGTACAGTGATCATCACAACCAAACTTTGTATCATTTCCATCCCAAACCCTCAGTTCACCCCTCACCCCCCAACCTGTCTCATTTGGAAACCATAAGTTTTCAAAATCTGTGAGTCAGTATCTGTTATGCAGAGAAGTTCATTGTGTCCTTTTAAATTCCACATGTAAGTGATAGCATTTGATGTTGGTGTTTCATTGCCTGACTGACTTCACTTAGCATGATAATTTCTAGGTCCATCCATGTTGCTGCAAATGCTGTTATTTCTTTCCTTTTAATAGCTGAATAATATTCCATTGTGTATATGTACCATATCTTTATCCACTCCTCTGTCGGTGGACATTTAGGTTGTTGCCATGTCTTGGCTGTTGTATATAGTGCTGCAATGAACATTGGAGTACATGTATCTTTTCGAGTCATGTTTTTCTCTGGATAGTTGCCCAAGAGTGGGTTTGCTGGATCAAATGGTAATTCTATTTTTAGTTTTCTGAGGAATCCCCATACTGTTTTCCACAGTGGTTGAATCAGTTTACATCACCACCAATGGTTTAACAGAGTTCCCTTTTCTCTACACCGTCTCCAGCATTTACTGTTTGTAGGCTTTTTGATGATGGCCATTCTGGCTGCTGTAAGTTGGTATCTCATAGTGGTTTTGATTTGCATTTCTCTAATAATTAGTAGTTAATGATAATTAGTGATGTTTCTCTAATAATGAGTGATGTTGAACATATTTTCATGTGATTTTTGGCCATCTGTATGTCTTCTTTGGAGAATTGTCTGTTTATATCTTCTGCCCATTTTTTGATGGGGTTGTTTGTTTTTTGGTATTGAGCTGCAGAAGCTGTTTTTAAATTTTGGAGATTAAACCCTTGTTAGTCACTTTATTTGCAAATATTTTCCCCCATTCTGTGAGTTGTCTTTTTGTTTTGTTTAGTGTTTCCTTTGCTGTGCAGAAACTTTTAAGTTTAATTAAGTCCCATTTGTTTATTTTTGTTTTCATTGTCATTACTCCAGGAGGTGGATCTGAGATGTTGCTATCATTTATGTCAGAGAGTGTTTGGCCTATGTTTTCCTCTAAGAGTTGTATCTGGTCTTATATTCAGGTCATTAATCCATTGAATTTATTTTTGTGTATGGTATTAGTAAGTGTTCTAATTTCATTCTTTTACATGTGGCTGTCCAGTTTTCCCAGCACCACTTATTGAAGGGGCTGTATTTTCTCTATTGTATATTCTTACCTCCTTTGTCATAGTTGACTGTAGGTACATGGGTTTAAATCTGGGCTTTCTATCCTGTTCCACTGATCCATATTTCTGTCTCTGTGCCAGTACCATTTGGTTTTAGTGACTGTAGCTTTGTATTATAGTCTGAAGTCAGGGAGCCTAATTCCTCCAGCTCCATTTTTCTTTCTCAGGATGGCTTTGGCTATTTTGGATCTTTTGTGCTTCCAAACAAACTTTAAAATGTTTTGTTCTAGTTCTGTGAAAAATGTCCTTGGTAATTTGTTAGGTGTTGCATTGAATCTGTAGATTGCTTTGGGTAGTATACTCATTTTGATAATACTGATTCTTCCAGTCCAAGAGCGTGGTATGTCTTTGCATCTGTTTGTGTCATCTTTGATTTCTGGCACCATCATCTTGTAGTCTTCATAGTACAGGTCTTTTGTTTCTTTAGGTAAGTTTATTCCTAAGTATTTTATTCTTTTTGATGTGATGGTAAATGTGATTGTTTCTCTAATTTTGCTTTCTGATCTTTCATTGTTCGTATATAGAAATGCAGTTGATTTCTGTGTGTTAATTTTGTATCCTGCGACTTTGCCAAATTCATTGATGAGCTCTAACAGTTTTCTGGTAAGTCTTTAGGATTGTCTAGGTATAGTGTCATGTCATCTGCAAATAGTGATAGTTTTACTTCTTCCTTTCCAGTTTGGATTTCTTTCATTTCTTTTTCTTCTCTGATTGCCATGACTAGGAGCACTGTCTACATGATTGACTTCTCATTTAGGAACATAATATAAATTTCTTCATCTATTTGTCCTATAATGTTCATCACTGTTGTCATCATTTAGGTCTTAGCATTTTCTTGAATAATTAATTTATAGGGATATAACTTTTTGATCCAAGATGTTTCAGTTTAGAAACTGAGCACCATTTTTTTTTCAAAGCTGTGTATTGGAAAGTTATATTGAAGGGAGTTCCCTGGTGGCTCAGCAGGTTAAGGACCTGGTGTTGTCACTGTTGTGGTACAGGTTTGATCCCTGGCCTGGGAATTTCCACATGGTGTGGCCAAAACAAAAAGGAGTTATATTGAAAGGCTGAGTTAATCTTTTAGGCCAGGTTAGAAGTGGCATAGTGAATCAGTAAAACATAGTGCATGTTTCCAAGATTCTTGGGTTTAAATCTGTTTTGCCATTTACATTTTTAGTAACTTTTAGAACTACTTTATTGAAGTATAATTTACATATAGTAAAATGCACCCACTTAAGGTACTATCAGTATTTAATGAATTACTGATTTGAGTTTGATTATCCCATATTGATTTTTGTTTTCTTCTTGTCCTGTTTTTTGTTCCTTTCCTTCTTTTTCTGCCTTATTTTGAATGAATCGAGTATTCCATTTTGTCTTTTATTTTGGATTAATAGTTAAGTCTTTTTTAAAAGTGATCGCTTTAGTAATTACAATATGCATCTTAATTATAGTCTGTCGTTTTAAAGTATTATGTTACTGATGTAATGTAATAATGGAACAATAGAATTCTCTTTCTCACCCCAATAGAATTCTCTTTCTCATCCCATCCTTCATGTTATTCTATAATTCACTATTATTTATGTTATATACAACACAGTAAATTGCTACTTTTTGTTTTAGAAATTCAACTATATATACAACACAGTAAATTGCTACTTTCTGTTTTAAAAATTCAACTATCTTTTAAATTTTTTTTTAATTAGGAAATGAAATTATTTTAAATTTACTCACACACTTGCCATTTCTGAGCCTCTTCTTTTTGTTTTTTGGTCCATGTTTCTTTCTGATATCATTTTCCTTCTGTATAAAGATCTTTAACATTTCTGACAGTGCAGGGCTGTTAATGACAGATTCTCTCAACTTCTGTTTGTCTGAATTTCAGCATTTTAAAGATATTGTTCTGTTTTTTTTTTTTTTTTTTGACCTGTGCTGTTTCTGGTAGGAGGTTATCAGTATTCTTATCTTTGCTTTACTGTACATAGTCCCCCCCCAGCTACTTTTAAAATATTTTCTTTTTACTGGTTTTAACAATTTGATTATTACATACGTCTATGTAGTTTTCATTGTTTTTTTTCCCATTTGCGGTTCATTGGAAATTCTTGGATATATGAGTTTATCTATTTCATAAAATTTGGAAAACTTTGACCTTATTTTTCAAATATATATGCTATTTTCATGACAGTTTTTGAAGGGATGCTGAACATTGTGAGCATTACATTATTGAACACGTGTGTTTTGTTTGTCTTTAAAGAATGCAAGGCTTTTTTTCTCTGTCAGATTGTTAAGTCACTTGCAGCACAACTTGGTCTTTTTGACATTTAATTTTTTTCATTTTTAGAAGTTATTGAAGTATTGATTTACAGTGTTGTTGACACATCATTTTTAAGCTTTGTTAAGGACTAGTTTATTCTTCACTAAGATACTAAATTTACTAAGATTACAAAGTTAGGATCTTTCTGGAGTTTCTACCCAATGTTCAACTAGGTCTTTCCACTTTGGCCAGTCAGAATTCAAATGTCCCAGTCCTATAAGAGCTCTGAGGGTTATTCAGCATACAGATTACCTGGTTTTTATTCTTTATTCAGTTTTGTGAAGTCTTACCATATGTTTACCCAACTTAGCCTTCAACCGAAGACTCAGTGGGTCCCTCATCAGATTTCTGGACTGCATTGTCTTAGTCCTGTGGTCACCTTACATTTTAGCTACCTTTCTCTGTAAACTGATTTATTTCATCAATTTATTGAGACCACCATGTTCTTTTTTTGGTCTCCTCATCCCATGCTGCAGTTTAGAAAGTCTTTTGGCAGAAAGATCTTCCCTTTTTTGTTTCTTTTCTCTCTAGAGTCATAGTCCTATACTGCCTGATATTCCATTTGAAGAAAACTGTTTCATGTACTTTTCTAGTTGTTTACAGTGAGAGAGAAAGTCCAGTGATAGTTTTTGACAAATAGGCTGCTAATTATTTCTACAGCCAAAATACGTTTATTCAAAATTAGCAAAACATTTTGATTTGGAGTCTGCAGAAATGCAGATGCTTCTATAGCAAGGAGAGGAGGACTCTTTTAAAGAAGGAAAAAGGAAGTTGGAGGGCTATAGTAAATAGAGTCCACTGGAGGGATTGAGAGTTTAAAGTATGGTGGCTTTTCATTGGCTGACTTGTGTAGTCTCCTCTTGTTGGATGAGCTCTTTCTAGGCAAGAAGAAGTCTTTCTTTTTCCTGTTAGGCTCTGCTGTTGTCATAGGTGGTACAGCTCCCCCTTCTGGTCTCCTAACTCTATTTTAATTGTATTTTTTGTTTATTAAATTTTACATTACCCCCTTTTGATCAAGATGGTTCTCTGAAAGCATTACTGATCAAGAGTCCAGTTTTCTGGTTTTAGCAACTTGTCTCTCAGTGCCAAGGAGAACCTTGGGTGTAGTTTCCTACATCATAGGGAAAGTACAGATTGAAAACCTGTTGAGGTCACATTCTAGTAACAAAGAGGGAGAACTCTCAGCCACTTTTTATCTAAAATTTGTATGTTATCAAGATCCTAGATGCTGGAGATCTTCTAAAGCATTATGTCATCATTAAGGGTGTGGCAAGCAATCTTACAACCAGCCTGGTCCAGATTATCTTGGGGAAATCTGTCTCATAAGATGTTGTCTGCTTCACTTCCAGGAAATCATTATTTTTCAAGTTGCCAGGTAATGTGAATGTCCAGTCAGAGTTTATTGCTTTCTTTAGGTGTATCACATGAATCCAAAAGACGGTTCCCTGCAGTTCAGTGGCACAGGGGTTTGTTGGCAGTACCAGTTAGGGGTCTTTCCAACAAGACTGGAGGAAGTCTTTCTAGAATTGTCTTTTCCAGTAGATAAAATCTCCAGGTTGCAAGGTGTGATATTCAATGCCTTTGTCTCCTAAGAGCACACTGTGGAAAGATTGCTATAGCAAAACATGGTTATTTTTGATAGAAGCAACTAGGCCTTTGCAATATTGGAGTATCTCACCTCTGTATTGACCTATGGTAATGCTTTTGGACAAGGTATTTTGAGGGACATTTGCTATTGAGAATTAATAATGTCATTAGTGCACTTGACTAAACTAGAGAATTGAGGGTGGTAAGCACAGTGGAAATGTTGTAAAAAACTGACCAAACAGTGCACACTTGTTAAAATACCTGACTAGTAAAAACGGTTTCTTTCTTTTCTTTTTTTTATGTCTTTTGTCTTTTTTTAGGGCTGCGCTTGGAATATATGGAGGTTCCCAGGCTAGGGGTCGAATTGGAGCTGTAGCTGCTGGCCTACACCACAGTCACAGCAATGCAGGATCCAAGCTGCGTCTGTGACCTGCACCACAGCTCACGGCAACGCTGGATCCTTAACCCACTAAGCAAGGCCAGGAATCGAACCTGCGTCCTCATGGATGCTAGTCAGATTCGTTTCCACTTGAGCCATGATGGGAACTCTAAAATGGTTTTTTGATCACTCTGAAGTTCAAGAACAATTCCCCAAGTAGGGATAATCTTTTTCAAAGGGACTTTAGCTGCAAAAGATGCAGTAGCCTGTCTGCAAGAGATGGCTTCAGCCCAGTGTGAAA
This sequence comes from Catagonus wagneri, assembly GCA_004024745.2. Taxonomy (NCBI): domain Eukaryota; kingdom Metazoa; phylum Chordata; class Mammalia; order Artiodactyla; family Tayassuidae; genus Catagonus; species Catagonus wagneri. Next base: position 218,800 of record PVHT020003426.1, on the reverse strand, counting down.
ACATACAGACCAGGGCTATAACATATTTATATCCATGAGACAGAGGAAGTTGTATGAAATCAATTTGCCAGACCTCACCTTTTCATTTGATAGTTTGAAGTGTCTGGGAGTAGTACAAACAGGCTTTTCTGGGTTGTAGTTCAGACAAGTGGGATAAGCGAGGTAGGCACTTACTGCAGCCTTCTTAATATTTCTCCAGTATTATTGATTCATGAATGCTAGCATGTTGTCAGTAGACTGATGGCTTAATGTATATACAATGGTTAGGAATGGGAATTTTAGACTCTTCACTAGGACTGAGTTATTATTTGGTCCAAACCAGAGCGTTCTCTTTTTATTAAGCCAAGAATTGTCGAATTTCCAATCCTGCTTTTCCTTCTCTGAATCTAGTTGTGTTTGGCTTCTTTAAACAGTTTTTCTAAGTTTTCATTTGGGGAACTGTCCCTTTGGACCATGACAGAGGTTTGGCTCTTGTTGATTCCCTTAAGGGCAGCATTCCTTGCAGAAATGTCAGCAAGGTGACTTCTTTTAGTTCCAGAAAGTCAAGTTTAGAATTCCCTGGAATGTTAAAAATATCTAAACCAGTAGGTAAAAGTATTGCATCCAGTAATTCCTGAATGTAAGGGCCATTTTAAATACTATTTCCACAACAAGTAAGGAAGCCACATTGCTTCTACAATGTTCCAAAATAATGAACTACTACAAAAACATATCTGCTATCAGTTTTAAATATTGGCACTTTTGCCCTTGGCTAAAATACGAGAGTATCTGTGTAAGTGTATAATTCAGCCTGTTGAGCCAAAGTAGCCATGGGTAAAGATGCTACTTCAAAAATATCAAAAGGAGTTATAATAATAGCATGCCTAGCACAGTATTTGTCATTGTCACCTTTTAAATGAAAACCATCAGGGAATCATGAGAACTCAGTGTTGTCCAAAGCATTTTCCTGCAGATCATCTCAAGGAGTCAGGAGGTGATATGTCAGCATTAAGAAGGCATAAGGGACTTCGTCAGTGACGAAGGATAAGAGTAGCAGGGTTATTGTTATTACAATGCAAAACAGTTATGTGAAGAGAAGTTAACAAAAGGTCTTCATAGGAGGCAAGGCAACTGACTGAGAAATGTTGAATGTGATGAGAATGCAGATGTGTTTTAGGTATGAAAATGATTAATGGGATCCCATAACAATTTTCTTGTTGGTGTTCACTAAAAAGGCAGAGGTAGTAATGCTTCTGAGGCAAGGTAGGTATTGTTGTACCACAGGGTTCAGTTGCTGGTTGTAACATCCTATGGGTTAGTGTTGGTCCCTTTGCTTTGGGTGAGTACCCCAAGAAAATTCCTTTCCTTTTTTATATACAAAAAGGAAAAAGTGAATCTGATAATTGGGATGCCTTAAAGGCAGGTGGGTTCTTTAAAAATTCTCCCTTAAGGCCCTAAAGTTGACATCATTCAGTTCTTCCCATAAAATTGCATTGGAGTTGTTATTCCTCAGTAAAACAAACTGAAGAATAACATGAGGTTTGGCCATAGAGAGAAATTTGGTATCCAGTTTTGGTGATACCAGTTAGCCTGAGAAGATCTCACAGCTGGAGCTTAGTTTTAGGTTTTGGGAAATTTAGGACACCATGAAGTTTCTCTGGATCTAGGCATAGGCTTTGCTGTGTTATCACATGCCCTGAATATCAAACATGGGTTTAGGTAAACTACAGTTTTTCCTTGGTGACCTTATGTCCCTTTAAGGCTAAAAACCTTGCCGAGTGGACGCTGTCTACTATGAGGAGACTTGAGAAGAAGAGCAAAGAAGCTAACCCTCTCCATATTGCTACAAAGTAGAACTCCTAGGGAACAGTATGACAGAAGTTCCTAGGGAACTTTTGTCATAAGGTAAGCCTTCAGAATTTATAAGAAATAAGGCCTCTCAGTGAAACCCTGAGGCATTACTCACCTGGTGAATTGTTTTTCTTCACATGTGAAAGCAAAAAGGATTTGGTAGCTTCATCAACTGAAATACTGTAGAATGTACTGCATAAATCAGTTACAGTAAAGAATTCATTTCTGGCAGGAATGGATGTTATTAACGCATGAGGATTAGGAACTGCAGGGTGTTGAGAGATAACAGTGTTGTTTATTTCACCCAGACAAACCTCCACCCTTGGTCCTTAGGTTTTCTCATCAGTAAAATTGGAGTATCCTACGAGGGATAATGAGACCTCGTACTTTATAATCTTCTGTTATGGGCTTTGTGCCTTGAAAGACTTCTTTACTTATAGGATATTGATTAATTTTGGGAAAAGGTTTTAAGGGATCTATTTGAATCTTGATAGGAGGTGCACTGTGAATTTTGCCAATATTCATTGAACGTTTTGCCCATAAGGAGGTGGTAGATGATTTAAAATAGACAATCAGTGTTTCCAGAATCAGTTCTAATACTATTAGAGAAAGAACAAACAAATATATCAGAGGGTCATTTAATTTACTTAGTTGGCTGATTTGATGACTACTATCAATTTCTAGATTTTTTTTTCCTTCTCTTGGGAAAAAGAAATTCTGGCATGATACTTCTCTAAGAGGTTTCAACTGAAAATGGATGGGGGGGGAGAAACTGAAGAGAAAAAAGGTACATATTTCTGAAAGAAAAAGCAGTTGATGCAGAGGCAAGAGCCTCTTGAGGTTCACTAGATATCCCCATTATTTGAACTGTTTTAGCACTCTATGGCAGGAGCTGCTTGATAGTGCTAGAGTTAAGTACTAAAAGTGTGGCTCTGGTGTCAGTTAGGATTGAAGGAGGTTCATCCCCAATCTGAAGAAACATTTCTCTAAAATGAGTAAGACTGAGGATTGAGAAAGCCCGTATAGTTCCTCAGAGCCACTTTTGAGAATTGGGAGGATGATGGAAAGGCTCATTAGAGAGCTGTCAGAAGTGCTTGAATTTGTAAGTCTGATTTCCAATGTCACTTCTTTTGGGCAAAAGATGCCAAAAACTAGGAAATTTGGTTTTAGAGGACTTCATAAGCTGGATTTGAAGATTAAAAATTTTGTTGGTCTTTTCAGGCGTCTCCTCTAGAGTGTGAGAGAGGTGGTTTACCAGATTACCTAAATCTGGAGTGGACCTAGTTTCCCATTCCATCCTGGTCCTTTTTATTAGAAGGAAAGGTGCCAGTTCAACTCAGTAACAAACACAAAGTTAACAGATTCCCCAGGTAGGAGCAACATTTGAAGGAAGACCTGAATTTTCCTTAACAGTCTGAATTTGATTTACTAGTCATGAACAAGTTTATCAGATTTTTGTGTGTAAGCTTGAATTTTGTCCCAATCAACAGGCTTTCGAAAAGCCCTATGAATTGCCTGATGAAGTCACTCAGTATTTGCCAGAGCTTAATTATATAATAAGCTAGAAGACTGGTCTCCTAGCTTAAATTAGAGATTTTCAGGATTTACCCAATTAACAGTTTTCATTCAGTGCTGGGTCTAGCCTTTGCCAGCAAGCACATGAACAAGCATATAAGTCAGAGAAGCCAAGATGATACATTTTGTTTTGTGTGTCCTTTACCTACTTATTTTGGATATAGATGATTTTATACTGCTTTTGTCTTTTAAGCTTCCTACTAGCTTTGTAAGTGGTTGATCTACTATCATATATTTGCCTTTATCCATGAGATTTTTTTCCTTCCATAATTTTTGTATTTCTAGTTGTGGCCTTTTGTGCTTAGAGAGTTTCCTTTAATGTTTCTTGTAAAGCCTGTTTTGTGTTGCTGAACTCCTTTAGCTTCTGCTCGCTTATAAAACTCTTGCTCTCTCCTTCAAATCTGAATGATAGTCTTGCTAGGTAGAATATTCTTGGTTGTATGTTTTTCTTCTTTCATCACTTTAAATATATTGTGCTACTCCCTTCAGGCCTGCAGTTTCTGCTGAAAAGGCATCTCATAGTCTCTTATACATACCTAGTTGCTTTTCCTTTGCTGGTTTTTTTTTTTTTTTTTTTTTTTTTTTTTTTTTTTTTTTTTTTTTTTTTTTTTTTTTTTTTTTTTTTTTTTTTTTTTTTTTTTTGGTAGCTTGCTTGCTTGCTTATTTATTTATTTATTTACTTAATCTATTTTGTCTTTATAGGTCCACACCCATGGCATATGGAGGTTCCAAGGCTAGGGGTTGAATTGGAGCAGTTGCCATTGGCCTACACCACAACCACAGAAACTCAGGATCCGAGCCACGTCTGCAACCTACACCAGAGCTCATGAATGCTTAACTCACTGAGTGAGGCCAGAGATCGAACCCGCATCCCCATGGATGCTAGTCAGATTCATTAGCCGCTGAGCCACAATGGAAACTACTCCTTTGCTATTTTTTATTTTTTATTTTAATTTTTTTTTTGTCTTTTTGCCTTTATGTAGAGCCACACCCATGGCATATGGAGGTTCCCAGGTTAGGGGTCTAACAGGAGCTGTAGCCACCGGCCTTCGCCACAGCCACAGCAATGCGGGATCCGAGCCGCATCTGCAACCTACACCACAGCTCACGGCAACGCCAGATCCTTAACCCACTGAGCAAGGCCAGGGATCAGACCCACAACCTCATGGTTCTTAGTCAGATTCGTTAACCACTGAACCACGAAGGGAACTCCGCCTTTGCTATTTCTTAATATCTTCTCTATATCTTCCATTTTTGCCATTTTAATTACAGTGTGTCTTGATGTGTTCCTCTTTGGGTTAATCCTGTAAGGGAATGCTGTGCTTCCTGGACCTAGATGTCTGTTTCCTTTCCGAGGTTAGGGAAGTTTTCAACTATTATGTCTTCTAATATGTTCTCTGCCCCTTTCTCTCTGTCTTCTTCTGGGACCCCTATAATAATGAATGTTGACATGAATGTTAACATTTAATGTTGTACCAGAAGTCTCTTAAACTGTTCTCATTTTTAAAAGTTCTTTTTTTCCTTTTCTGTTCTGCTTGGGTGATTTCCCTTACTCTGTCTTCTAGTTCACTGATCTGTTTCTTTATATCATACAGTGTACTTTCAATGCCCTCCAGTGCATTTTTATTTCAGTTATTGTACTCTTCAGCTCTGTTTGGTTCTTTATATTTTCTAACTCTGTTAAAATTCTCATTGTGTTCATCTCTTCTTCTCCCAAGTTCTTTAAGCATATTTATGATTATTATCTTGAAATCTTTATTGGGTAGATTGTTTATCTCCAGGTCACTTAGTTTTTCTGTTGGCATTTTATCTTATTCTTTTGTTTGGAACATATTCTTTTGTCACCTCATTTTGACTAGTTACCTGTTTTTATTTCTATGTATTTGGTAGGTTGGTTATGTTTCCTGATCTTGGAAAAGTGGCCTAATATAAAAGACATCCTATGGGACATAGCAGTGCACTCCCCTGTGTTCACCAGAGCTGCATGCTCTAAGGGGCCCTCTCTGTGGACTTTGTGGGCCCTTCTATTGTGTCAAGCTGACTACTGTGGGCATACTTATATGCATGGCTGGCCCTTGGCCTGGTTGGTTGCTAGACCATGCCTAATGCAGAGGCTGCTGGCTTCTGGTGGGCAGGGCTGGAGGTCACAGGGCATCTGGCTCCAGAGCTTCAAGGATCCTGGGTCTAGAACTGGCCCACTGGTGAGCAGAGACGGTCCCAAGGGTAGGGGTGGCTGATTGCAGGACCAGTAGTTCTGGAGCTGGCGTCAGCCTGCTGGAAGTGGTCTGGGTCGTGACCAGTGCTGGGCAGGGCTAGGGGACAGGGGTCTAGGTCGTGACCAGTGCTGACCAATGCTGGACAGGGCTTGGGCTTTCCCACTTTTGAGTGAGGCTAGATTCCAGGTCTAGTGACAGACCGCTTGTTGGTGAAGCAGGTCCTGGTTTCTCTAACTGTGGCACCTGGGGTTTCTGGGACTGGTGTGAGCTCACTGATGGTCCTGGGGCCTGGGGCTAGTGCTGGCCCACTAGTGGGTAAGCAGGATCCAGAACCCTCTGCTGACTGGGGCTAGTCTCAGGGGAACTGGAGGCTCAGGGTGTCCTGTAGCAGAAGCCTTGCTAGTGGATGAGGCTGTGTCCCTGCCCCACTAGCTGCTGCATGGCCCGTGGTGTCCCAGGACTGGTGCCAACTGGCTGGTGGGTTGGGCCAGGTACTAATAAATTAGAAGGAGAATTCCAAAATGGCACTTGTTAGCAAAAGTGTCCTCGTGGTAAAATGAGCTCCCAGAAATGGGTGCTGCCAGTGCCTGTGTCCCCAGGGTGAGTCTCAGTTACCTCCTGCCTCTCTGGGAGGTTCTCCAAGATCCGCAGGTGGGTGTGACCCAGGTTCGTTTCAGATTACTACTTCCGCCTTGAGTCTCAGCACACGTGTGGTGTGTGCTCTTTAAGAATGGAGTCTTTATTTCCCACGGCTCTCTGGCTCTCCTGAAAGGTAGCCCTGCTGCCTTCAAAGCTGAATGTTCTGGGGACTTGTCTTCCTGGTGCAGAATCCTTGGGCTGGGAAGCCTGATGTGGGGTCCTGACTCCCTGGCTCTTTGGGGAGCATCTCTGCAATTGTAATTATCCTCCTGTCTGTGAGTTACCTATCTGGAGGTATGAGTCTTGACTGTATATTGTTCTCTGCCTCTCCTATCCACCTCCTATATCTGTGCTGTAGAAAATCTTAGTTGCTAGCCTTCTGGTCATTCTCACCTGTAATTACTATGTAAATTGAGTTTTGGTATGCTCAAGGGAGGTGAGTTCAGGATCTTCCTACTCCACCATCGTGGCCACTCCCCCTATTTTATCTTTCTTTAATAGTTTGCTTCAGTTAATCTTAAAATCTTATTTTGCAGAGAGGCAGTTTTAAGCTCCTGATAATGTTGGGAAGCCTCAAAATACCAGTTTAAATAGGTATTCCATTCAGTTTGGGAAATTTTAGAGCCGTGTCCAATTCAGTTTTAAGAAATATGTTTGGGGATTTCAAAAGTTCCTCATAATCGCCACTGATATTCTGAATTGCCTTTGGTTAAGTGGGTTTCAGGCAGAGCACCTATTCTCATAGTTTATCATTACTTCAAGTTGGATATGTTACAGTCAGGTTACAAATTTTTTATGCTTCTGTTGATATAACTAAAGTCTTAAGAATACAACCCTAATGATGTTTTGATTTAGAAAAGTTCTTGGTTTCTTTGATATAGAACATTTCTAAAGTACTATAGTCCCATCAGTGACTGATTTCTAATCTCTTTGATGTAATTTGCTTATCAGTTTAGTGTTGACTTTGTTTTAGCTTGATTTTTGAAGATTACAGTTCCTGGTCATAAATACAGGTTTGAGAGGATTGCATTCTCTTTAGAGTTTATTCTTTAGTCATTCTTCTCACTACCCCAAGTAGTATCTGATGTGAGGTCAGCATGCATCACAAGTACTTATTAGGTACATAAAGGAGGAAAGACTGAAGTTGAGAAATAAAAGCTTAATCTCAGAGCTCAAAGATGATGTATCAGTGGTACACTTTCTTTCTTTAAAAAGCCACCAATAATTAGGGTTTAATATCTTTACTTTGTAGCTGTATAATTAATTTAATATCATTTACCTTGTAGCTGTATAATTATGGACGACTTAATTCTATACAAAATTTGCTTAGTAATAAGCACACATTTCTCAGGATTGTGAGAATTAAAATCAAAATTAATTTTGTAAATTGTAAGCAATAAGCAAATGATAGTATGGAAATGTCATCAGCATCCTAAAAAATGAGAGAGCTCTGTGTGTTGGATGGTCTGCCGAGGCTGCAAGAGAAAGAAGGATTTGATACAGGTCTTGGAGGGTATGGATAAGTAGAGTGAATTAGGAAGAAGTAGCAGTGTTAGCCAACAACTAGAGACTGGAGAGTTCAGAAAGTCTTAGTGGAGTAGAGGAGAGGTTGGGAAAGGTTGGGAGGCATACAAACTAGAAAGTAATATTCTGCAAATCAAGCCATTGAAAATAATTTTTAGTTTAAAATTTGAGGCCAGAGTGTAGAAGACCTTTAAGACAAAGACATCACATGAAAACTATACCCCAACATCCTTTATGAATATAGATGCTGTATTCCTCAACAAAATACTGGCAAACAGAAATCAGTGACTTAAAGATTATGTATCATGACCATGTAAGATTTGTCCCAGGAATGCAAAGTTCATTTAATATCAAAAAAAATATCAGTCACTGTCATATTCCACATTGATAGACTAAAGGACAAAACCACACAGTCATCTTCACAGACACAGAAAAAGCATTTGACAAAATATAACACCACCTAGAAACATACAGAAATGTTATTCCTAGTTATCAAAATTGGAAGCAGTCAAAATGTCCATCAAATGATGAGGTGATAAGCAAAATGTGAACATCCATATCGATACAATGAAATATTATTAAAACACAAGAAAGAAGGAAGTACCAGTACATGCTATGACGCGGGTGAATCTTAAAAAATATGCTAAATGAAAGGAGCCAGTCACAAAAGGCCAAGGATAGGCAAATCTGTAGACAGAAAGTAGATTAGTGGTTTCTAGAGGCTGGAAAGAAGGGAGAATAGTGAGTTACTACTACTGGATATGAAGTTTCTTTTGGGATGATGAAATGTTCTGGAGTCTTTTAGTAGTAGTAATTGTAATGATTGCACAGCTGTCTGAATATGCTAAAACTGAATCATACGTTTCAAACGGTAGATGTTATGGTATATGAATTACATCTCAGCATACATGAGAACACAGAGGAAGAGAAGAATAATTCTGCACCATTTACTTAACATTTTCTGATTTTGAAGATGCTTTCTTAGATCAAGGCTAGAACTAAATTTCTCTTGATCAACATGGTTTTTAAATGTATCTCTCTGTGCGTTAAAGAAAAATATCATTAATTCAAGATATTTAAATTTAAATGAAAAGCTGTTTCATTCAAAGGTAACACTGTTTAAGAAGAAGTCATCTATATATTAATTCCACAGTTGTTAATATTCACAACTAGGGAAAATGTAAATCTGTCTTCCTTTTCTCTTTGGAGACAGCGAAATTGTGGTGGTGTGGTATGGGAACCAAAGTAAAAAAGGACTTGGAGAAAAGGAACCCTAGCTGTGGGAATCCTTATGAGTTATGGCAGATAATCAACAAATACTGGTATTATTCATTTCTCATAATCATTTCCCGTGCCTTGATATTAAAGTCTAGCACTTTCAAAAAGCTTGATACATGTTTTGCTGGAGTGTAAAGTGGTACGGTAGACTTCACTGTTGTCTTTCAACAGCAGATGCAGTCTCCATCTTTTGCATTTTGGTCAGCTGTGTTTTTAATAAACATTTAAACTCCAGAGCTACAGATTTTATATTGATCAGTGTGAATCCTTAAAATTGCTTATAATGTGAAAAGCCTGATAGAGATTGGGGCGTGGGGGCAGCGATAGCCCTAAGAATCTAAATCAAGGCAGATGGGACTTACTGAGGCATTACTGTGTATCTGATTTCGTAGAATACTTGGTGGAGTGAGCCAGTGCTGGAACCAGATGTTCAATGACTGCTAAACACATAATTGCAGTGTTCTAGTGGAAGTATTTTTATATTCAAGAGATAAAAGATTAGGTTTTCCCCTATATCCATTTTCCATGAACCATCTTTCTAATTCTCAGATTATATTGCTCTTGCCTGCTTTCAGGCCAAGTTAAATTCTGTCTACAGAACTATCCATTGTTATAATAATCAAAGGTAATAGCTGAGCTGAAGTGTTAATAATCGGTCTGGTCAGTCTCATGATCAACCACCTCCTTATAGAATTTTTTTCTTAATGATTTTTTTTCCCATCATAGTTGGTTTACAGTGTTCTGTAAATTTTCTACTGTACAGCAGGATGACCCAGTCATGCATACATGTGTACATCCTTTTTCTCACATTATCATGCTACATCATAAGTGACCAGATATAGCTCCCAGTGCTATACAGCAGGATCTCATTGCTTATCCATTCCAAATGCAATAGTTTGCATCTCCTCATAGAATTTTACATTAGCTTAGGGAGTTCAGAGCTTTAATGTAGTTCAGCTTGAGTGTATTTCTTTCAATCTTTTATTTAGAGTCTCTTAAAGAAAGGTAAAATACTCCTCATGGCTTTGCTAGGATGAAAGCTTTAGGAATGCTGCATAATACTGCCTCTAAAAAACCTGGAGGAAAGTATCACTTTTTCAATAAGAAATAACAGAGTCTTCAAATCATTGTAAAAACAATCAGGGTTAAATATGTCAAGTCCAAATCAGAAAACTCGGCATACTTTAAACCTCTCTAATGGGGGTGTGGATACGTTCACAGGACATGTTAGTATTTAATCTTTCTCACCTTCAGATTCCTGTCTACAGATAAGGGATTGTAGTACCTAATTTGTTGATTGTGAGGATGAATGAAGTAAGCTAGTATATGTACAGTGTTTATTTAGCACAGGGCCTGGCTCTTAATAAAGTGTCAATGCATATTAGCTGTCACTGTTTTATATTTACCTTTAAATCAACAATTTAGTTTGGGGGAAATGTGGAGTAATATAGAAGGGGGCTGTATTCACCCAATCTTGGATCAAATCTTAGCTGTCCTGCTGTGTGACCTTTGGCAAATTATTTAATCTTTCTGATCTCTCATTTCTTCATCTATTAAGAGAGGTTATGAAGAACTCCTTGCACGTTTATTTGTGATTAATCAAGATAGTGTATTTGAAAGTTCCAGTCCTATTGCCTGGCACATTAAATAATTCAGTAAATACTGGTTGAATCTGATTCTAGTTGAATGCATTTGCAAGGAACATGTCTGTCAAAAACTAATTCCTGTTTTCCTCAGGAAATTTTATTTTCCTCTTGTTTGCTTTATGACTTTTATAAATATTTTACAAATATTTTTGTCTTCTAATAAGTATTTATTTTTGTTTTATTTTTACTATTCTGTTTCACTTTTTTGGAAGATCGCCTGGGTGCTCGCTTGAATAAAATGATTTTGAATTTTTTTTTAAGTGGAATAATGTACTCTATTTACATAGTGCTTTAAGAGGACAGTTAATACCGATGAAGAAACTCACTTGTGATTTCACTGTGACCTAGATCACGGGCCACTACTTCAACCAGAGTTTGCCGGAATTGAATCCTTGTATAGGGAGAAGTTTTTTTCAGCAAAGTATAATGTAGTTACGATTGCTTTTTTTTAGTAGTGTTATTACGTTACCTACAGTAATGGGGGAGGTAGAGCTGGGGGAGAGAGGAATGACTTATTTAGATACAGATTCCTGAGCACCACTCAGAATCTTCTAAATTAGAAGATTTGGAAGTGGTTACAGGAATTCTTATTTAAATAGGCTTTCCTAGTAACTCTTATGTACATATCATTTAAGAATCATTTGTTCACACATAATTTGAATAGCTGGGTCGTACTCCAGAATATGTTCCCAGGCCCATTTGAAGGGAACAGTTAGACCTTTGAGTTTGTTAACCTGTGTTAAAATAAAACATTGTGTAAGCTGGCAGATACCACTCACACTGTCAGCTGTGTCTGTATTTTCAGCAATATGATCTCTCCTCAATACCCAAGGGAAAAAATATGAATTCAGAATTGGTTTAGCAAAGCAAGTGCATCGTCCAAAGCTATCCCTATATCCATGAGTTTGTCAACAATGAAAAAACAACCACAAAAAAATAGCAGTATTTTATTAGAAATTTACAAATAGTTCTAAATGTACCTCAGACTTCTTCTTTAGTTGTATTTCTCAGAAAGAAGCTGTGACTCATGCAATATAACTGTAAAGTGCCAAGACGTATGTCCATAAGCTGCACCTCATCAACAAGAAACAAAGATACTCCTGTGCCACTTTTTAGAGTGTCTATAGTCAATGACATGTTCCTTCACTCCTGCTCCTCCTCTACTGGAGCCACCCTGACCACAGAAGGGCAGTAACGGGCTTTCTAGCTGCAAAAGAAAAGTGACCTTGATAATCTTAGAACTAAGATTCCTCTTTCAACCAGTAAGCACTTTGAGTCTCTCCTGTGTTCCTGGCTCTGATAAAGATGCCCTTAAGTCACTTCTTATCTACAAATGGGGGAGCTCTGAAGTTCACCCAGCATGCAGAACATAGAACTGATTCTTGGTAAAATCACCTGAGTTCTTCGTGAACTTAATCCTCCCTGTCTTCTGTAATTCTCCTGGGCTGTAGGTCTGTTTCCCAGAGTTCTGTAGGTCTAGCACAGCTCTAGTGCCATTACAGCTCATTATGCCCCTAGGATCATTATGGGTCCCTCTGTATAGGTTACTTATGGGAGCCCAGAAAAATCAACTGATGGATTCATAGAGAACTTCACCCTCTCGGTTTAACTGGTCAGATTTTCTTAAGCCATTTTTACTGAGTTAGCCCTTCATCTACATAAAAGCAATATTTCTAAGGGAAGGTCCAAGATTTATTTATTTGAATCGTAACTCTTGTTTTTTTTTTTTTTTCCTTCCCAGGCTAGGGGTCAAATTAGAACTATAGCTGTCGGCCTACGCCACAGCCAGAGCAACGCAGGACCTGAGCCAAGTCTGCGACCTACACCGCAGCTCATATGACAGATCCCCAACCCACTGAGCAAGGCCAGGGGTCGAACCCAAGTCCTCATGGATGCTAGTCTGGTTCACTAACCCCTGAGCCATGATGGGAACTCCGTAAATCTTGGTTTTTGAATGTGAAAATTAAACACCACTTTCCCACTCCAATTCTTCTTCCCTTGTAAGAATATTCTGTATAAAAGTTGTTTCACCTGTAGTAGCCTAATTGGTCCATTAATTTTTTTTTTTTTTTTTCTTTTTAGAGCTGCAGCTTCAGCATGCGGAAGTTCCCGGCCTAGGGGTTGAATCAGACCTACAGCTGCAGGCCTGTTCCACAGCCATGGCAACACCTGATCCAAGTCGCATCTGTGATCTGTGCCGCAACTTGCAACAAGTCCAGATCCTTAACCCACTGAGCAAGGCCAGGGATCGAACCCGCATCTTCATGGATACTATGTTGGGTTCCTAATCTGCTGAGCCACAATGGGAACTCCAGTCCATTAAATTTTATTTATTAGTATGAAAGTAATTAAGTGAGTCAATGTAGTATGTAATTTAGAATATTTCCCTGAAATAATCCACTTACAGTTATAACCTCTCTTTTGAGCTCCAGACTTCCATTTGTAACTGTAGAGTAGACATTTCTACCTGAATATTTAAGCTCCAGGTAAGAGGTTGATTCACAACCTGGCCCCTGCACCTCCCAGTGTTTCTAGCCTTATGAGACTTCTTGTAACCCCCAAATGTGACTTGCCTTTTGCAGTTCTGTGACTTTGCACATTCCATTTCTTCTGCCCCAAATGACCACAGTTCTCTTGTCTACCTAGTGAGTTCTTAGCTCAGTGATTTTGTTCTGTGCAGGTGAGTGAACAGCAATGTGTAGGATTTCTAGCTTCTCCATATCCTCAGCAGTCAACCTCTGTGAGTATGATACTTTATTCCTGTTTAGATTCATAATCTCAAAAATTGCCATCCTTTTACTTCCAATAATTTCTTTTATTGGCATCTAATCTGTTCATTATTTTCACTACCGTTTGCTTTCCTTTAAGTTTATTTTTGCCCTCTTCTCTTATTCTTTCCCTTTCAGGCTTTAACTATTTTAAAATTTATTTAATTTATTCTGATGCATTTGTCTTCTTCTTCTTTTTTTTTAGGGCCACACCCGAGGCATATGGAAGTTCTTAGGCTACGGATCAAATTGGAGCCTCAGCTGCCAGCCTATGTCACAGCCATAGCAATGCAGGATCTGAGCCATGTCTTTGGCCTACACCAGAACTCACAGCAATGGGATCAAACCTGCATCCTCATGGATACTAGTTGGGTTCATTACTGTTGAGCTACCATGGGAACTCCAGCATTTGCCTTTAATTAAAACCATTAATCATATTTTAAATAGTCATGTTGATTCAATATTATCTCCCCACCAACAGTCCACAAAGGACAACAAAGAGATGTATGGCGTAATTAATAATGTTTTTATAGCTTAGTGTAGCTTCATTAACAGCTTTATTGAGGTATAATTGATATACAGCAAATTTCACATGTTGAAAGTGTACAGTTTGGTATGTCTTGACATATGTATCCGCCTGTGAGACCATCACCACAGTTCACATAGTACCTACATCCATTACCCACTGCCCCTTTGTAATCTCTCTCTCTTGTCTTTCCCTCTACCCCTCCTCCACATTCCCAGGCACTGATCTGCTTTTTGCCATTGGAGATTGTTTGCATTTTCTAGAATTTTAAGTGAATATAAACATACAATGTGTTTTGCCTGTTTTTACTCAGCACACTTATTTTGAGGTCCATACATGTTTTTCCATATATATCAATAATTCATTCCTTTTTATTGCTGAGTAGTATTCCATTTTATGGATACATCTCAATTTGTCCATTTGTGTATTGATGTACCTTTAGGACATTTAGATTGTTTCCAGTTTGAGACTACTACAGATGAAAGCTTTTATGAACATTTCATAGGGCAGTCCTTGAATGTGTGTGTATATGTATATATGTTCTTTTTTCTCTTGGGTAAATGCCCAGGAATGGAATAGCTCGATCATATTAGGTTCAGAAACTGCTAAATTGTTTTCCACAGTGGGTGTAATATCTCAGCAGCAATGTGTAAGATTTCTAGCTTCTCTACATCCTCAGCAGCATTTGGTATGGTCAGTCTTTATCATTTGAGCTATTCTAAAAGGTATATAGTGCTATCTCATTGTTGCTTTATATAACATAGGAAATTCTTTATCTTCACAGGAAGAACATTAAAAACTATGTAATTCTCAGAGATGCAGATGTCCAGTGGGGGAGTTGATACAGAAAGGGAGAGTTTGGAAAAGAGAATAAGATGGAGGGTGGCCCCATGAAGTATTTTGCGGTTGGGACCATTCCCATAGTAAGGTAGCTTATAGCGGTGGTGTGCACAGAGCAAGTTTCCCCTAAAGTTTTCTGACAGAGCCTGCATTTGATATTTCTCTCTAGAGGGTTTACATCCACTTGGAGGGAAACTGGTCCTATGGCATCTGGAGTACCTCCTAGTTTTTTTTTTCTGGGATGATCTCACTGACAGATAATAGAGGACCAGAGGGAGAAGCATTTGACTAGACTCTGAAAGCCAGCTTATAATTATCATATTAATGATGGCAAGTGGAGAATTTGCATAGGCAAATCTAATGATCATGTAATTCCCAAACCCCTTTACAGCCTGTAGTTTTTTACTTCTTTATTCACCCTTCGTTTTTTAATTTTGTAGACTACTTGAGAGATTGTATAGATTCTTCCAGTGAATAAGTGTCACTTAAATAAGGATTTTAATATGGTTCCTGTAATGTTTATCCTAGTATAAGAGACCTGTTGATACATCACAAAATGTCTGGAACAGTGAGCAACAAGAAGTGTATTTGAGGTAGCTGCTTTCCATTTTACTTTAGCACAAGACCTTTAAAAAGCAAGCAGTTACTCAGATTAGAGATAGGACTATTTTCTTCTTATGCAACTAAATACATAAGCAATGAATACAAATGTTTAATAAGTGGATATAAAAGGGGTCTTATAAACACCGAGTCAATAACCTCAATAAAGTGCGGGAGGAGAGTTTTCATTTTGCTTGGTATGATGTTTTCTTTATTCAGTTAGATTAACAAACCATGATTTCATCATTAGTCAACAAGATAGTAGAGAGACCATCAAAGCAAACTACAGGAGAGTCCAAATTGATTCATGCCAAACAAATGTTCGTAGCTAACAGCTGTATTATCACTGATTCTAATTTACGCAGCCGGGGTTCTCCATTCATTTCCTAAGTAAGATGAATGTCATTTTACATGATACAGACACCCTCTCTGCTGCTTGAGTAATGAATGAGGTCAGCCCTCTCCTCTGGGTAGCCTCACCCGTCTTTGTAGGTGGGAGGAAGTTGCCTGCCACAGTTTTCATTACCTTATAGAAACAGCTTAGTAGCTTCTTTCTAAGGTTATATGTGTCCAGTAGTAAGCTATCCAGAATTTGAAACAAAATACCAGTTTGTTGTCTCAAAACCTTTGGATGTGCAGGTTTTAAATTATTAGCTTTCTTTCATTTCTTCTTTAATATTTAACTAAAAACTTGAATACTGAGGAATAATAAAGTGTATGCTGTAGCCCCTTCCTGCTAGCTGAGATTCCTTGACTTATTCTGCAGGAGACTTCTGTCCTCATAGCTCAGGCTGAGTGTGAACAGGTCCTAAGAGACCCATCCCTTTAGTTCACAATGTTAGTGGGGACAGGAAGTACCTTTGACCTGAGGATTCCAGTCCTCTTCCCCTCAAAGCAGACCCCCCCAAATAAAAATCTTGATTTTTTAATTTATCTGCAATAGAAAGGGAGAATCTTAAGAAACAGAAGGAGGTCAAGTGTACAGAGCAGTCAATCTAGAACGTCTCTTAGTTATGGTTAGTCTGTTTAGCCATCAGAATTTTGCTCCTAGCAGAGGGAATCTAATCCCAGGACAACACCTGGGGAAGAGAAGCAGGAGCCACAGAGAGAAGCTGTAGTGGAGTGAAAAGACCCCGGGCTTGGTGTGGGCAGTCTGAGTTCAGTTCTGGCTCTACCACTCCGAGGGTGCCTGTCAGCAGGTCATTTCTTGACCTCAGTTGTAGGTTTGTTTTTTTTTTTTTTTCTTCCAGCTTTGAAACAGGGGTAGTAATTCTTGCCTCACAGAATCGCCATGAGGATTGAATAATGTTTGTGAGAATAGGCAGCACAGAATAGGAGCACAATAAATGACAATACTAAACCATTAGGAAACAGAACCAACAATGAAAGGCTAGAGACAGTATGAGAGAAATGCCCTTAAAGATCCTTTAATCTGTAGATCCCACTGTGACTCAGCAGGTTAAGGACCTGATGCCGTCTCTATGAGGTCGTGGTTTTGATCCCTGGCCCACTCAGTGGGTTAAGGATCCAGTGTTGCCATGAGGTGCGGTGTAGGTTGCAGACACTCAGATCTAGCGTGGCTGTGACTGTGGCTGTGGCCGGCAGCTGTAGCTCGGATTCAACCCCTAGCCTGAGAACCTCCGTATGCCGCAAGTGTGGCCCTGTGAAAAAGGAAAAAAAAAGGTTCATTAAGTCCATGATTCTTAACCCTAGCAGCACATAAAATATCCATGCCTGTGGGCTCCACTGTAGATGAGGATGGTCAGAATCTCTGGATGTAGACCCTAGACATAGAAAAAGGTTTTAAATGCTCTGGGAACTCTGATGTGCAGTCATTGTCAGAACCATGAAGCCATCTCCTTCATTAAAGATGTGGAAATTTCAGCCCAAGGTAAGCAAGAAGAGGAAGACTCGAGATCACTCTGCCAGTTTTAGCAAAGCAAAGCCCTGGACATAGGTGACCTGTGTTCTAATCTCTCACCTCTCTTTCCTTAAGATTTTATCTTCTCTGATTTCCAGAGACCTCAAGAGCAGTTCTCTTGTTCGGCTCATTGACTCTTCAAATATTGCTGAAAATCTGTGTGTGTATATCCAGGAGCCCTCTGCTCACAAAGCCAGTCTGGTAGGGAAGACAGCTATTAAACAAGAACAGTATGAGAGTTGTGTGGCATCAGAGAAGCAGGAACACCAAATCCTGCAGGGAGGGTGGACCTAGAAAGCTAGCTTCTTAGAGGGGGTGGCATAGGTAGGGCTGGAAAAAGGAGTAAGCAGGGAGAGGAAAGGCATTTTAGGCAGAGAAAGCAACCTAGACAAAGGCAGTCATATTCCAGGAAGGGCAAGTGGTTTCACATACTGGAGTGATGAGTGTGTATGTGGTGGTAGGAATGGGAGGAGAGGGGCTGAAAATGCAGTGAACGGCTGCATTGGTTTTCACAACCTTAATTTCACATGTAAAGTTTTGAAATTGCTGTTACCCCTTAAATTAAAAGAACTGTTTAGATGCTTTGCTCTCATTACTTTCTGATGTAAATCTGAGCAGATTATTTCTGGATATTTCAGAAAGACAAGAAATGTCCAGTTATACATATTTGGGGCATTTCTATTTCTGTCACTGTCAGAACCAGTAGCACAATGAAAATCAAGAAAGGAGAGGAGGAAGAAGCATTGAGTCAGTCTGTTTGGGGTTTAAGAAATGAACTATATTGCAAAAAGCAATCATTTTCAACCTGTTTATTGATATTTACTAGAGATTTTTCCATTTTTAATGGCATATTTAAAATATGCCATTTTAAAAGGTGACATATATCTGAGAAGGAATCCATCCTAATATGTGTCATTAACTAATTAAGAAAAAGATATATCTCTGAGAAGAAACCCATTCTAGAAATATGGGTAATTAACTAATGAATAAAAAGAAAAATTTTACCGAACTTTAGAAACTGTTCAGGGAGCAGCAGCCTTGAACAAAAAGGACAAGGAAAGCCTTCCATGGTCTTTTTTGTCCTGAATAACAAATTATTTTCCACGCAAAGCTCCAGATTGCATTTCCTACCCTGCTGCATTGCCATGAGGACAATTCTGGTACATTGTGGCTGTTCCAGGGATATTCCTGATATCAATCTTGAAGACTATTCAAAATGAGGAGGGAGTCAGAGTTGATCTGTGCCAACATTCCTGCTGAGAATTAGCCCAGTTCTATCATGTGTGGGCGAGCCCCTGGTTCCCCGCCCTTGCGTCTTTGGGGTACACGGATACAGCTGAGAGACTCTGCAGGGAGTGCACAGTTAAGACACCACATGATAGCAACACTATCACTTACTCTTTCATAATGAGCTCTTTGTGGGAAACTAAAAAAGATCAAGTTTATCTCCTGTCCAGTGCAGCTGTGGTGCCTCTCTGAAAAGCTAGTTCTGCTCAGTAAGGCAGAAAGAATCCAGAATTGTGGACAGATTCTCAGAATGAGCAGAGGCTCCAGGAGTGCTGTTTTTTTGTTTTGTTTTGTTTTGTTTTGTTTTAAATTCTTCCAACTAACTGGAATACTAGGGGCCAGATTAACTGCTTGATGTGTGTCTTCATTTATCAGATAAAAAAACTGGGGCCCAAGGAGGTGAAGTGCCTTTCCTAAAGCAAAGGTTAGTAGGAGCCAAGCGAGAGCTTGCAGTAACTAGGACTTCTCACTACTATGGGCCAAACTGTAGTCCATAAGCCTGGGTATGATTATGATTAGCTAGGTTGTCAGAAATAGCACAGGATGTATAATAAGAGTATATATTGTGAAATCTTTTCAGATTGGGGAAAAAAAGCTAGTGATGAACTCAAAATTTGGTCTCTGTGCTTTTATTGTACTTAATCTGTATTCTCATAAAGGATTTAATCTCTCAAACTGTATTTCTCTGCTTTATCTCACAGATTGCCTGTTTATCAGAATAGGGTTTGATGTTATGAAATCCATCCCTATTGACCAGACTTTAACCACTCAGAAGACCTGTGCATCCTGGAGCCTCAGTGATCTCACCGTGTGCTCCCACCTCGTCTGGTCGTGTATAAATATGACTGGCAAAGCACATGCACAGCCCTGCAGAACCCTACTTACTACTTTTCTGAGATGGGCCACTTAATCCCAGGGACTTTGATGTCTGTATTTCATTCTTTCTTAGACTTCCTACTTGTAAATATGATATTTGTACAAGTAATATTTTAGGTTGGTTTGCATAAGACCTAGGTATTTTATAAGAGTCACTTCTCACATTAACTCTTTGTTCTTAAGCATGTCTCTTTCCTGTTAAGAATCCCCTGCTTTGGAGTTGCATCTCTTCTTCCTATTGTCTCTCCCCCTCCCCCCAACCCCATGGCAATGACAGTGAGGAGTGCCTCCGTCAGGGTCACTTAGCCTCATTTCCGTTTGCAGGGAAGAATTCATGAGTGGTAATATATTCTCCAAAGAGAGTCTGACTAGGAAACTGAGAGTATCATGTAATTAATGAAGGTGATTGCATCCTAGCCCACTTCTCTGGATAAGGCCCAGAGGAGCCTGACTCTGGGTTGTATAACAAGCGCTGCACAACCATAATTTCACTGTTCAGGTCTGACATTATATCAAGTCTGGATTTTTTTGCACTTACTGAATAACTGTTAGGTTTATGTGGGAATCCTCTTAGCTTTGAGTTCTCTGTCAGAAAGGAACTGTGCCCAGCATTGCGCATGGCATTTAGTAGGAGAAGCAGGAATACGTGTTGTATGAAGGCGATTGGTGAAAAACAGGTTTTTTAGAGTATCCTGTCCTGGGGCGACTCCAGATGGAAGTGGTTCTCCTGTAGCCTAACACATCCAGTTCTTTCTCGAGGCTGGGCTGCAACTTGACCCTCTTCCAAAGATGAAAAGGAAAAGCATTATTCATCTGAGATTTGCCTTGCAGTGTTTAACACAAATTTGGTTTCTAAGGAAAGGCTGGCAAAGCATTGACACAGGAAAAATTATTCCTAGTTATTCTTCTCTGATGACCAGAGACTGAGCAAGATATTTGTATAGTTACTGTAGCCATGAAAATACTAGTCACTGGACAACACTCCTAGTACAACAAATAACCCATAGAGCACTTTGATGAATGTCAGGGAGTAGGGCTAACAGAAATGTAATACCCCTAGGCCAGCACTTTCTTTACCAACTCTGAACATTTATTTAGTGTCTTCCTATGTGCAAAATCTGTGATTTCTCCTTACTTTTGCTTGTTTTTCAAATCTGTCTGAGGCAGAAATAGAAGTTTTATAACAGATGAATTGTGATCATTACTTATGTCTGTAAAAAGTGATATTCCTACTCACTTCTAAATTTGGAGGTCAAAGACAAGGTTTTGGTGGTGTGTGGCATGCATTAGGTTCTCAGTAAATATAGAAAGGGAGTCAGAGTGCTGGGAGTAGGTTAAGGAAGGCGAGGCCCTAGCGTCAGCCTGCACGGGGTCCATCAGGCTCTGCCAGTAACCAGCCGGCTTACCTGGTAGCACCCGTTGACTTCTGACTCTTGAGTTTACTATTCCTTAAAATGGGATAGTACCTATTTTGTAGGGGTTTAGAGAGGCTTCAGTGCGTGAACACATGTTAATGATACACACCAACTCAGTAAATGCTAGTTTTAAAAAATAATAATGCTGATGACTTCCAGGGATTGTGTTCTTTGAGAAGGCACTTGTCTCTTTATCTTCCTGGACTTTGAAGTGAGTCCCCATCGGTTAATATGGATTCCTCAGGGAATCGTATTGTTTGCTTGGATTTTAGATAAATAGGCATTGCTCAGAAAAAAGACAGATCCTTGGCTTTTTGGAATCCTATTGCCCTAGGCCTAAGCAAAGATATAGCATCTATATATCTGTATCTATATCATATATATATATAGCTGGTATATATATTATAAATATACATATATATATTTGTACCCTGTGATTAAAGTCATACCTGGCGTTTTTGGAGACACATGAAGAATGTGTTTTACACTCATCATGTCTTTTGAGTGGAGCCACTTGGCTTTTATCTGGAGGCCAGAGTCCAAAGCTAAAAGCCATAATACAGTGACGGAAAATCTCTAGTTACATTTTGCTTTCCAGTTGTCCCCAGGTCGGTGATTAAGATTCCAGGTTTAACCCCTTTTCCTTGCTTCTTACATCATGAACCAAAAGTGATCTTCCAACTCATTTCAGCACAGACCTTAAACTTCATCCCAGCTGAGTTATATCTTGTCCACATAAGTTGACCACAGGAGCTGTTCCTGTGTCATCCAGTGAGCTGCTTTGCTTTGTAGGATCTGTTACTGCCATGTACCCACACCTGGCTCTGGCCACCAACTGTCTCAGCTGAAAGGAGTTCAAAAAACTTCTCTCCATCTACTTTCTTCCAGGTTGGAAAACTTATCCAGGAAGCAGCTGGGAGAAGTAATTTGAAGAGAGTAACTCTGGAACTCGGAGGGAAAAGCCCCAATATTATTTTTGCAGATGCTGATTGTAAGTCTTCCACACATCTCCTTGCATGTCCTGGCACACTGCCCTTCTGTGCTCTCTTTCGATCTCCACCTTTGACAGGACACTAAGAAGAAGGTCTTCGAAGCTAAATGGCCTTCAAGGAGAAAAATATAGACTTTTCTTTCTAAGGAGAAAATAGTTTAATATTGGAAAAGAGTACTTATCAACTGACAATGAGTCTTTTTTCTAGACATAATAAGCCACTTTGACTCTGTGATGTTATAAAGCAGGGTAGAAGAGGTGAAGGCTTGGTCAGTGTTGTACAGTGGAAGCTGTAGTGGTCTAACCCTCTGAACACCTGAAATATAACCTCTCTGTCTAGATTCAAGAAATATGAAACTTCTCATGTATGCCTTGTAGATCATTAAAAAAAATTCTGGTTCACTAGCCCTGCCAACACTGTCCCAAGCCCGCACTCCCTTCTCTGTTTAGTCATCCACCCCTTTCTGTGGTTCCTATGGCTTTCAGTCAGGATAACAACACAGCATGGTCCGTTCTGTATGAAAAGGCCTAAACTGGAGGTGATTACATCTTGGCAGTAGGACTATTCAGAGGCTTGGAGCTATAACCTAAGAAACCTCATGTTTCTAGGCAGGATGCTCTCTTGTCCACTCTGCACAGGCATGGTCTCTCTGCTTTGAAAACCTTTCTAGGGAATGAAATTACAAACTCTCTTTCAATCATCCTTTTTCCTCTTCACATCCTGGCAGGCAATACTACTTCCTCAGTTTCACCACTGGAGAGATCAGAAAACAGAAAACAGATTGCCTGATTTCAGCCCCAGCTGGGAATTTGCAAAGAGTTCAGCTTCAGCTTTATACTATTTGTCATGGGGATCAGAATTTTATACTTAAGTTACTCTTGAGGTGCACACACTCCACTGATTGATTCATTCATTCATCATTTAGCAACTAGCAGACACCAGGTTTATTAACACTATTTGAAGTATAAGAATAGATGAAAATGGGTTCTCTATGATATAATTCCATATAAATATGGAGGAAATTTAATGTCTTCAAAGACAATCATTGTGGTTACAGTTTAATTTGCTAAAATACTAATCAAACATTTAGCTACAAGGTCCTGTAGATTAGGGGTTGCAAATTGGCAGTCTACAGGCCAAACGCAATGTAAGTAATACACAAAATATTGATTTCTGGTTTTTTTCTTAGGATTGGAAATCTACCAACCATGAGCTTGTGTTTATGCATAGCAACAGCCAAATGCAATGCTTTCCTTCTGTGTTTCTATCACTTTGCTCTATTACTATCATGTTATCTGCCAAGTCCTTTTCGAATATTGGGGTTTGAGAATCCTGTTATAGATGTTGTGGTTCAGTCCTTCTTTTTACAGAAGAAGAAAGGGATTCAAAGAAGTGAAGATGTCCAAGTTAACACAGCAAATAGCATCAGGGTCTGGTTAGAACTAGAACCAAGTTGCGTTCTTGGTCCAGTGCTTTTCACTGGGCTGCTCACAGTCATGCTCTGTGGTGAGCACGATGTTACACCTGGGGCTTGGGGGAGGGAAGGGGTTTCCACAGACAGGCCCCTCTGCAGGTGAAGCAGTGTTGAGAACTTGGCTATTTCCTCTTGCAGTGGACTATGCTGTGGAGCAGGCTCACCAGGGAGTGTTCTTCAACCAAGGCCAGTGCTGCACTGCAGGGTCTCGCATCTTTGTGGAGGAGTCCATCTATGAAGAGTTTGTGAGAAGGAGCGTGGAGCGGGCCAAGAGGCGCATAGTGGGGAGTCCTTTTGACCCCACCACCGAGCAGGGACCCCAGGTAGAGAAATCATAAACATGCCCTTTCTTTACTTAATCCCTGGTGAGCACAGGAACCGGACACTCTAGTGGAATCCAGCAAAGTACCACTTTCCTTTTTCTATTGCCCGCTTACTCTTCATCCTTATCTGTCTTCCTGGTCTTCCTGGCTGGAACTGTAGCCAGTGAGGGATTGCTTAGCTTCTCTTTCCCTTTCAAATTTTGTCTCTGAAAGGCTGTGGGATTAGGACTGCCTTAAGGATACCTTGAGCTTTGGGAGAAAGTTGGAGTCTTTCAGCTCCAACAAAGGACCTAGGCATGACAAGATGAATCTTGACTAGAACTGAGTCCCAGTCCTGACTGTTGGAAACCTCACAGCACAGCCTCATAGGGGCCACAGTCAAGGAGGTCATGTATCAGTCATTCCCAGAAACCACTTATCCTTTTACCAACTGCCAAGGATTCTCTCCATCAACCTGACCTGCTCTGTGGAGACCACTTGTAGCTTGTAAATATGTAGGGAATGGGAAACTGTCTGCTCTCCCCTCTGCCATATGATCCTCTTATTCTGAATGCTTCATGCATGATGGTGAGTGACGAGGGCTGCAGAGGTCCCCGTGGGTTGCAATCCTGAGCTCTGCAGGTTCTCCACAGCCATCAAGGTGTAGTTCCAGATAGAACTCTGGAACTGAGAATTTTTAAAAAAATATGTAGATCAGATCTCATCTGGATCACTGAAGAATGGGTTTTCCTAAGAAACAACATCTCCTTAGTTTGGGGGCCATTTGAGAGATGACTGAAGTTTTGGCAGCAGTTCAAACTTAGGTTTTTATTTTATTTACCACAATTATTGAGTGATAACTCTGTTATAACTTCAGTGGGGAGGTGGGCAAGAAGGACCTTATTTTATGGACTAGGACCTAGCTCTCACTCTTTAAACTTATCCTTTCCTTTGAATGTGTAACAGTAGTTTCGTAAAGATATACCCCAGTAGGATTTGATCTGTAGCACCACGTACAGAGGCTGTGTGTTAGCTAGTCTGTTGTTTTCATCCTTTAGTGTCAGTACAACTTGCTAAACTATTCACTTGGTTATAAGGTTAATTTTTTGTGTGTAAACAGTGAATAATCAATTAGCCAGTATCTCCATCATTTAGAAATATGGCTTAACTCTTGAACTGGTACTTATGATTTGGCAGTATCACCAAAGCAGTACATTTACTGGAATTCTTGAGATGTTAGGTTGAACCATTCAAAATTTCCTTTTTTTCATAGGTCAAAAGTGTTTAATTAATGGCAGTTCCATATGATTTGCTAAGTATAATAAAGCTTTGAAAAAAATCACAAATGAGAGATTCTTGAGCACATGCTTATTTCCATCTTCATGGAAGTTTTTATTTGGAGTCATTAGGCACTTTCTTCTGTAGATTGATAAGAAACAGTACAACAAGATCCTGGAACTCATCCAGAGCGGTGTGGCCGAGGGAGCCAAGCTGGAGTGTGGAGGCAAAGGGCTGGGCCGAAAGGGGTTTTTCATCGAGCCCACGGTGTTTTCCAATGTCACCGACAACATGCGGATTGCCAAGGAGGAGGTATCACGTAGATTTTAACAGCAGCTGTGTCTTCTTTTCTTTCTTGGGGTGGTTTCCAGGGCTTTTCTAGTGGACAGTATTAGAGACTCAGCTCTGTGTTTCATATACATTGTGCAATAGCAATAAACATAGCTACAAATATCCCAGGTTCAGCAAAATAGTTTACAAAGAGGCAAGCAAGCTAGTTGGAGGCCAGGTCCTGTGCTTTATGATTGCAGTTGTTATTAGCCACAGAACCATCTTAATAGCCAGACACTGGTCTCAGTAACACGGTGACAACGGTTCAGTTCCCCCAAATGGGGTCCCTGGGCTGTTAACCAGGAAAGAGAGAGAAGCTCTGCATCCTCACTTCACGCTGGAAAGGACCAGCTGCAGAGCAGCCAACAATCCAGAGCAGCAGTTCTCATTCCAGAGCAGCGCCTGGGGGCTCATGGCAAAGAAGCTTTAGAGCACACAGTGGAATCAGGCACAACAGGCGGGGTGGGGGAGCAGAGGTGTTAAACTCTAAGAGTAGACTCTTAGGTAATCTTATTCTGGGAAAATTCAGGATATTTTTCAGTTAAGTGCTGCTAAACTTAAACATGTAAATAATGACAGAATAAATTTGCCTTGAAATGTGGAAAACAGGTGGAATGATGGCAGAGCAACTATGTTGGGTCAACCTGTTTTGTTGCAGATCTTTGGCCCTGTTCAGGAAATTTTGAGGTTTAAGACTATGGATGAAGTTATTGAAAGAGCCAATAACTCAGACTTCGGGCTTGTAGCAGCTGTCTTTACTAATGACATCAACAAGGCCCTCACGGTGTCTTCTGCAATGCAAGCTGGGACTGTTTGGTAAGATCAGAGTCAGGCTCATTGTTCTGGCCATAACGCATTCCACGAGGGTGGAGGGGCCTTGTTGTTCTCTGGAGCCTACATGAAATAAACACATATGTTCTGGAAGGACAGGGGAGACCTAAGGCTTTACCCTGAGGAGGTACACCTCCTGCTAGCTAGGGCAGGAAATGAAAGTAAATCTTTTTTTTTTTTTTTCTTTGTCTTTTTAGGGCCACACCACTCATGGCATATGGAAGTTCCCTGGCCTACACCACAGCCACAGCAATGCAGGATCCAAGCCACGTCTGCCACTTACACCATAGCTCACGGCAACACCCAGATCCTTAACCCACTGAGTGAGGCCTGGGATCGAACCCGCATCCTCATGGATGCTAGTCGGGCTTGTTATCGCTGAACCACAACAGGAACTCCTCAAAGTAAATCTTAAATTGCAAAATTCTCATGTGGGAAATAAGAATTAAAATAAAATAAAACTTTTAAAAGAAATATCATGCCAGTGCGATTATTTCTGAGCAACAGAATTCATACTAACAGTACCATGTTTTCTTCTTTCAGGATCAATTGTTACAATGCCTTGAATGCCCAGAGCCCCTTTGGGGGATTCAAGATGTCTGGAAATGGAAGAGAAATGTAAGTGTCCAGAGTTGCTGGTGCCTGCAAAGAAATAGGCATTTCACATGGCAGCACAGAGGGGTACTTGCCACGTCAGTGAACTCTGCTGCTCTCATCCATTCATTAAACAAGTATTTTGTTGAAAACATATGTCTATAAGGAAAGCACACATTACAGCAACGAATGAAGCATGTTCCCCTCAAGTAGGAGTGGAGAAAAATTAATATACCAATAATTACATATAATTGCTGTTTTAGAAGTATGTCAAATGTCTTAAGTATAGGGAAAAAAATCAATTAATTTTGCCTGCTGGGGTCACAAAACACTTCATAGAGGAAATAACATTTCACTTTCTTAGGAACAGGCATTCCAGGCAGAGGGAATAGCAAGAACAAAGTCATGAAGGTACAGCAAATATAGAACAGTTGGGACACAAAACAGAATTTGCTTGTTTAAAATAAAGGTAACCCACTGCCCACCCAGGGACAAATCTGGCCTAGAGAGATGTTTTGGGGTTTTGTGTGTGTGTGTGTGTTTGTTTTTATGTTTTTTGGGTTTTTTTGCCTTATATCATTTAAAAATCTTTACCTCTCATTCAGAAATGAGGAGGCTTGGAGTTCCCATTGTGATGTAGCGGAAACAAATCCAACTAGGAACCATGAGGTTGCGGGTTCAGTCCCTGGCCTCACTCAGTGGGTTAAGGATCTGGCATTGCCACGAGCTGGGGTGTAGGTCACAGACGTGGTTCTGATCTGGCATTGCTGTGGCTGTGGTATAGGCCAGCAGCTGTAGCTCAGATTCACCCCTAGCCTGGGAATCTCCATATGCCATGGGTGCGGACCTTAATAAGCAAAACAAAATGAAACAAAACAAAACAAATGAGGCTTTACATAAAAATCTAGCTTTCTTGCTTATTTTCATTCCCCTGTAGCAAAATTGCTGCAGCTGTGAGCTCTTCAGTTCGCCCTATTTCCCATCACTCCTGCTGCTTCTGGGAAATGAATATTGGTTGCTGTTTGGTTTACACATAGTAAGGTCACTCACAGTATTACCTGCTCAGTGCCTATTGGGATCTCTGAGTTGGAGGCTGCAGGGCTAGGGCATGGATGGATGGAGGGGACTTGCTGAAGATACAGGTAGAAAGGCTGCTTTTAACTCAGTCTCAAAGGGCTTTAAAGGACCTACTGTGGGAGCTAAGGAGATACCAAAAAGTTTTTAAGGCCAGCGTTCTTGGTGTATAGAGGATGTTTTGGCAGAGGTTACAGGAAGAAGACCCATTAGAAGGATTTTGCAATAACAGTAATAAGAATTAAGTGCCTGCTCTGTGTATGGATTTATGTTGACTTCTTACCTGACATTATCTCATTTGCTTTTCACAGTGATTCTGTGGGATAGATACACTTACCTTTATATTGTAGATAGTTCACATGAGGAACTAAGAGAGTGGATTGGTAGCTTGCCCAAGCCACACAGCCTGTAAGTGGCAGATCTGAGCTTTGAACCTAAATTTCAGTGGCTCCAAATGCACTTTAGTTCCCGTGATATCTGGCTAAGGGAGAATGGGGACCAGGTTTAAGGACACTCAAAGGTCAGGATCAGAGCTGGGCTGTCCTCTTGTGATGCTAAAGACCTGAAAAATGGGACTGTGGCAGAGGAAAACTAGTTGGCTTGTATTTGCAGCTTCATATTCAGATGGATTTTTTGAGTGACTTTGGGAGAATGAATGGTAACCAGGATCTTCCTGAGCTGAAGTCTCCCTTATCCCCCAGACCCTCTATTTCCCATCATTTTGAAAGGAGCTAGAGCCATGTTTTCTAAACCCTGTGACTCATAAGAGGAAACATCTTCCACGCCCCTACCCTCTGCCATTCCTGAATGCATTCTTTTCTGAACAAATGCTTGGTTCACAATCTGCTAACAAGTATTGAGCATATATTTGTGCAAAGCACGATGCTTGATCTGTGGGCAAAGATGCGGTTCATTAAGGTATTTCAGTTTTTCTTGGATAAACGAAATACATAAGATTGAAAGAATCAAAGGAATTCCAGAAAAGCCTGTGAAGTGGTAGAGGAGTTCAGGGGTAATAGAGATTGTTGTGAGCTGGAGAAGTCCAGGAAACCTTTAGACGTGATCGTTAATAGGGATTTGAATTGGCCTTTAAAGGAGAGGAACATTTGAGTAGATGAAGATAGCGGACTATTTTTTCAGGGTTTGTGGACAAAGCAGGGTAGCAGCGGGGAAAAGAGTGAGCAACGACAACATTGTGGGAGAAATAGGTATGATGTTTGTGGGGAAGTGCAGTGAACCCATAAGACTAGCACAGAGGATTTCCATGCTTCAGAAACTGTAGCTGATCATTTCTAGCCCAGAGTCATTAAATCCTGAAATAGGTATAGCTTTGAGACCAAGAGCAAAATTTCTGGGATCACACTGTTCAGATATGTTACCTGACTCTACCGCATAATACCTGTGCAACCCTGGACGAATTACTTAATCTCTCTAAGCCCTAGTTTCCTCATTTGTAAAATGGGAATAACTGTAGTATTTATCCCACAGGGTTGCTGTGAGGATTAAATGTTAGAATCAAATATGCTCTACATCCATCAGGGGGTCTGGTGAACCTTCAGAAATTCTGAGCTACTATCATCATTATTGATCAAGTAGATGGCTGTTATGTAGGTGATCCTTCCTTTTTGTAACAAAGGTACTAGGGGCAGAATCTTTCCTGAATTCCAGCTAATATCACCAACTTACTTTCTGACCCTGGGACTGCCAGGGAGAAACTGCTCTTGCTTGAGCCTTTGCTTCTAGCCTCGGTACCTCCCACTTGCTTTACAGTCAGAACCCAGACCCAACCTGGATCCTATTTGCTAAGTTATTAGTATTCCTTCAGTGTCTATAAAGTCTTCATGGACTCTAGGCATCTCTTTGTTAACTTGCATACGGCCTTAACTTTCTGCTTCCGCTTTTCAAGATGTATTCAGCTTATGTCATTTCCTGCCCCTGTGTTTGTACCCCTAGTCTCTGAAATGTTGGGGTCATCACTGGTTCTAGGAACGCTGCTCACATGGACTGTTATAGATCATTAGCAGTGCGTATCGTAAGCATAAAGTAGACGTGATACTCACTGGTTTATGGGTTCTTATTCCAGGCTAGCCCTGGACCCTCATCATGGACAAGCTTTCTACGGGATTTGGGCTGGTGACATTGTCCAGGTCCAGTCTCTTCCAATGAGAAATGTCACCCTTGCCTAGAAAGAAGGTCCAGGAGATAGTCTGGCCATTTTAGAACCACACAGAATGGTGGCCTCTCTCCACTTGTCTCATGAGCATTGTAGTGAGTCAGCCTTCCCAGTGCAGTTAAAAATTAAGAGACCATGAATGCTCTTTGATGAGACTCACTTCATCTTGTCTCAATTATATGAGTCTTTGTCCCTGTTTGACCCCAAAACGTGTTTTCTCTTCTTAAATGATCTTGAATGGTAGGAAGTGCTTCACATGGAAGAACCTGCCCTGTCCTGGTCCTCACTCTTCCTTCTCATTTAATACAGTCCTGAAAACACTGCTTAGCCTTCCACCTGGACAGAATCGTTTATCTCATGGCCTGCAGGCTCCAAGCAGCTTTGGCCCCTGACATCTCCTTGCCCACCTCTAAGAGGAACAGAGAAGGGACATAGCTCTTTCTGGAAACAAGCTGTGAGGAGGGCCTCGGGAGCCCCTCAGCGCTCCCCCACCTTGAGCTGTGGCGAGGGCTGCAGGTTACCCGATGGGCCAGCCTCCAATTCCCAGGGTCAGTTCTGCTTGTCCAGCTGATTCCATCTGTTTCCATCTTTCTGTCCTTCTCCTTCTTATTTAATCTCCCCTGAGGCAAGGGATCATAGAGCCCAAGCTGTAAAATATGTGTCACAAACCTAGGAGATGGAAAGAAAGCTGTGACCCTCAGTGTTTTAAAAACTAAGGACAGGCTTTGAAGACAAGAAGCATTGTCTGGATGCTCCAAGTCTGCCTTGGAGCACTTGCAGCTGGGGAGGGCTTGCCTATCCTGGGACCCATTCCTCAGGGCTCCTGATTTACAGCCTAGGATCTGCATTTTTAACAAGGTTCTGGAATAATTCTGATGCAGGGGGTCTGGGGACCCTGCTCTGAGAAATGCTACTATAAGCCAGAGATGAGGGCAGGGAAATACACACCCTAAGCAGAAATCCCTATATGTTTTATGTGTGAGTCTGAGTGTTTTTCTAAAATAGCTGGCTGAGGAACACCAAAATCTAACCTCTTACCTCTGTGTATGCCAAGTTTGGTTGATCTTTGGGACCATGACCTAGTCGGGCTGAGAAGCAGGAAAATGGGTACCTAATTCTGTGCTCTCGTCACATGGTCCGCTGGAAAGGTGACCATACAAGAGCTTGAGGCAGGTTAATAACAATACATATGTCTTCTGTGAAGTAGAAGACTTCTTCTACTTAGCTGTGGAACTGTATGTGCCATAGAATTTAACTGGATTAAGAAAAATTTAAGTACACTTGAGAGAAAGCCCCTAGAATGAGATAGTGAATCCAAACTTCAGGGCTTTCGGAGACCTCACAGCAGTGTTACTCAAAGGATGGACCTAGTACCCACCCCTCCCACAGTCTCCTGGGCTCCTCTCCAGACCTACCGGAACAGAATCTCTGGTGGGGAATAGTCAGGAACCTACAATTTTAGCAATAATCGTAGCGATATGTATGCTAGGGTTCAAGAACTGAGGTCAGAGAGACGACTGGGTACGGAGAAGATGCAGGGACTGGCATCACGCAGACGGTTAATGTAGGGCTGCATTGGCACTGCTTTCTGCTGGCCCCAGCCCCAGTGTTCTGCTCTGTGTGCTGCCCTAAGGCCTTTCACTGGCTTTCCTGGAGGCCTAGGCCCATGGGCAGTACTTCCTTTCATGGCAGATTTGAGTCCACCCCTCTGTCTCAGAGCAGGCTGTGTGGGCCACACAGCAGATGGCTGCCTGGGACCTGAGAGAGGAGCACCTCCAGTCCAGCAGGATTTTCCATTGCTTCAAGCACTCAGAGATTTGGGATCCAGCAGTCGCACTCGCAAGCAAAGTTTCTGGCTCTATAGACTTTCTTATATTTCTTACAACCCAGTGAGTGATCTGAGTGGGAAGAAAGTGGTTCAGGGTCTGCCCAAGTGCGTGCACAAGCAAGGGAACAAGAAGGGATTAACCACGCTTCAAACAGGAGGCAGATGATGTCTGTGATGAAGAGACACATGCACAGTTGCCCAAGGGCAGGAAAATGTCCAGCGAGAGCCAGAGCTGAGCTGGTAATAAAGAAACAGCCTGGATGGAGCCACCAAGGGAACCATATACTGAGTGGGGCAATCCCAGGCTGATTCTTCTCATTCCTGCAAGAAAAATGGCCAGTGCAGAGGAGAGAACAGCACGCTTGCCCTAGTCTGGGGATGGGGCGGCGGGGGCAGGGATGGACGGCATGTCGACTCAGGTACCCCTGGTGCTTTGAGCAGCTGCTGGCAAAGCGCGGGGAGCCTTGTATAGGGCCAGGGCAGCAGGGCGAGTGCTTTACAGCAGGTCTTCACTGGAAAGCCCAGTTACAGTAACTTCATACCTTTCGCATGAGACCTTTTAAAAACAGCCTTTCTTACTCTTTTCTTATTCAAATGTATATCTAAGTATTCTTCTGTTTTCTTATGGTGCCATGTTGGTCTGTCAACATGGTGGAACTGGGGAGGTGGGGGATGGGAAGAAACCCCACCCCACCCCAGTGCTTCCTCCTGTAGTTGTCAAGTGCCTTTTTTGAGCCAGATGCTGTAGGCTCTCCACTGGGTTTGAAGGAGGACAGAAAGCAAGGTCAGTAGGACATAGTCTGGTGGGGGTGATGGAGATGCCTGAGCACTGCCCTCTCTCCCAGTGTGACAGAACTGCAGTGGAGGTGGGTACCCGGTGCCCTGAACTCAGAAGAGGAGGGGGTGCTCCTTCTGCCAAGAACTTGAGGAAAAGCTTCACAGAAAGAATAGCAGAAAAAAGGTTCAGGTATTTTACAAGAAAAGAAAACTAGGAGAACATGCTTGAAATTTCAATAAAATAGAGAAACGAAAAAAAAGAATCAAAAAGAGGTAAAAAATGAGAAGGAACGAGAGAAAAGAGATGAAGAAAAGAAGGAGGCTCTGCCACACCCCAGCATCCTTAAAGCAGTGGCCGGGGGGGCTGCCTCTCCTATGGCCACTGAGAACGGTGACCTGGCTCCCACACACCCCCTTCAGGCCTGACCGCGGGCGGGCTTCCCAGAGGCTAGAACTAATAATGTAGTCTCTCCTTCATCCAGCCCGGCCCAGTGCTGCCCCGGAGTAATAGCGCAATAAATGTTTGTCTACCAAGTGACTGATAATCCTTGGTCCATGACCGCGATGCCAGAGTGCGGCATGACTCAAGAGGGGAAGTGGCCTAAGGCGGGTCTTGAGATCCAGAGTTCGGACACTTCCCAGTGCCTTTTCAGTCAGTTATCTTCATTTCCGGACTCCTTCCCCCTACTCTGGGGGGCGCTGTGGACAGTATTCATTCACGGCATCATGGGCAATCTGTGTTCTTCAGAGGCACGGCTTTGGGTGTTTGTCTCCACCTATTAAACCTAAGGCCCAGGGGGAAGGAATTCAGAACACCAAGCTGAGAGGTCCCGAGCCTGGGAATTTCACGGTTTTCTTTCAGTTAAAGTGGACTGGATCTTGAGGAGAGCCATTAGGGCACATCTCAGCCTGGGTGTCCAGTGGCAGGAGCCGGGTTATTAAAGAGGAAAGCCCAGGTTGGCTGCCTGGGCCTGGTACCTGACGCTGCCCTCTTCTGTTTTCCAGGGGAGAGTTTGGTTTGCGAGAGTACTCTGAAGTTAAGACTGTAACAGTAAAGATCCCCCAGAAGAACTCATAAGACGGCCAAGATGGAAGGTGAAGTCCAGCCTGCACGACTCTCCCCTCTGCTTTCCCTGTGGGGCCCAGCTCTCAGGAATCCAAAGTTGATACTCG
This sequence comes from Catagonus wagneri, assembly GCA_004024745.2. Classification (NCBI taxonomy): domain Eukaryota; kingdom Metazoa; phylum Chordata; class Mammalia; order Artiodactyla; family Tayassuidae; genus Catagonus; species Catagonus wagneri. The sequence goes on along the minus strand of PVHT020003426.1, from coordinate 185,033 downwards.
GTCCTTATTTATCAATTCAAGTGACAATGTGTAGGCCAGGCCGGTCGCTGCATAATGAAAGCAGACCAGTTGGGCACGGTTTCTTGGCACTCTGAGGGATCACCTTAACGATAGCAGATACTGGGGAAAGTGGGATGAAGGCAGGAGGAGTGGCTGTGGGGCACATCTGGTGTTTCCTTCTGGGATGAGGGGCTAAGTGAGGGAGTGCTATCATTCGATGCTGCTTGTCACCAAGGACTTCCCTGGTGAGGAAAGGTGACCTGTCCATTGTCTTCATTTCCCCTTCAGGCTCTCCCTGCTCACCCACCCCTCCCACTCCTCCAAGGAGATCTCAGCTGAGCTCATTTGGGGCAGATGTTTGGGCCGGGAACAATTTTCCAAGGTTTTGCAGCCAAATTACCATTTCATGTTATCCGTTTCTTCAAAGCAAAACATGAAATGGTTTTAGTTAGAGCCAGACCAGACTGAAAATGCCAGGAGCTGGTACACTGCAGCTGTGCTAAGGAGTAAGAACTTGAGATATTCCTGACGCAGGCTAGTTGTTTTACATCCATAAAAACCATGAGCAAAAGATCAGGAAGATGGAGCTGCAGAGATCGTCATGTGTAGTTCATAGCCTTGGAGCTCACTGCATGGTTTTGGGGGGTGACAGCGAGAGAGAGAGGGAGTGTGTGTGTGTGTGTGTGTGCGCGCGCGCGCACGCATTTAATTATTTCTTGGTTGTTCTGGAATAAGTCGGGGTGGTTTGTTTTTCATAGATTGAGATGATCTTTTCCAAGGGTTGTCTTTAAAGTCAACAAGAAATGATCTGAGTAGGCTCTAGAATTTGGAAAAAGATTGATGCTGGGTGCCTTGCAGAAATGATTCTGTGTCCAGTACTCCCAACAATTCTTAGGAAGTGAATTATCTCTGCAGGTGGAATCTATAGCTTCTCTGCCCCCCAAGCCCCCAGCACACCACACTTGTTAGTCCCGGTGCCGCAAGTGTCGCTTTGGCCTACTATGCCCTAAACCCACTGGCAGGACCTTGGAAACCTGGCCAGAGGTTTCCTTCTCCATTCGTAGCGTTTCCAGTGTGCCACAGCTGCCGCACTCCTCCGGAGCTCCTCTTGTCATGCCCGGTGGCTCATCCACACACCATCCTGCCTCCTGGGCTCCCGAGGGGGAGGCGTGAAGCGGGCCTGCGCCCTTTCCTCCCAGCTTCCGCTTTGCAGGGAAGGCTCCATTTGACTTGAGCAGTGTCAGCTTCCTTTCCTCTTTCCCCCTTTCCAGCTGCCGAATTCAGTTCATTCTCTCACCTCGATGGAGATCATTTATTTAAAAGTACGAAACATAACCTAGAGTATATGAAATATGGGCAACACATATATAGCCTTCTGTATTTAATGGTTTTCTGCTTTCTAACCATACTGGTTTTCTATTTATAACCCTAGTCTATTCATGATATTTTAAAGAAATCTCTACTTGCTGTTATTTACAAACGACAGTGGCCGGATGCCTTGAGAGGTGCCACATTTCTGCGTCCTTTCATCTGGATGTCATGCTCTCCTCCTAAAGCCTGTGTCCGAGTGAACATATCCATTAACCAGCTAGTTACCTTTGGACTGCAAGATAGAATGTGAAAATGAAGATTTATTTCTTTTAATTTACTTAAAAGAAACCTCTGTGCTAGCAATAAAGCATTTATATTGTGTACTCCTGGGGATCATTTGGCTGTGTTTATCAGTCTGTCTGTGTCATGCTGAGTCCATCTTAGGCCTTCTCCCAGCTGCTGGGCTTTTCAGGTGTGTTGCTGTCTCTGGTTACTGAGCAGAGTCCTACGGTAAGGAAAATAGGACCCTTATTTTCTGACACTATTTAAAACCCATGTGTGCATAAGGTTCTGTGTGACAAACAAGTGTAACCATGTAGGAAACATACAAAAATGACGATTTTCATTTAGAGTAGCCTCCGTGGAAACTACCATGCAGGGGAGGCTTTAGGCCTCACTCTCACAAACATGGACCACGTGATGACAGCTCACATTTGCAAATTGCATTTGGCAGTAGCTCTATTTTTATTTACCAAAGTGAAATGAAGTCAAAAAACTGACAACCTGATGTAATATTTTTGCAGCTGTAAAGAGGAAGCCGTGCATGGCGACTCTACGACCAACCAGAGCTTGTTTGCTTTGTGTGTGTTCTCAGGGTTGTGCTTTTGGGGAGTGGTTTCCACCCTTTGGACCTGTACATCCCCTCCTTCCAACCCTGCTTCTCCACCCAAGTCCTGGTCAAGTGAAGCAAAAACAAAAGCTGATGACTTTCACAAAAGGAGTGGGACTTGGGGGGAGGCGCTTTGCTCTGGCCCTAGAGCTCTGAGTGCTGCTGTCGTGTTCCCTAGAGAAACATGCTGAGCAGGAGAGAATGCTGTCCCCGGGGTGCTGGGGTCACCTGGGAATTGGCCGTAGGCTCTCTGCCAGTCTGCCTCACAGCCAGTACCTTCGGCCAGTGCGGGGTAAGATGAGAATGAGATGGACACAGAGTAATCATGTAAAAGTCCTTTGTTAGGTGCCAAGTAGAGCTTATAGATAGCAGGGATCCAGAATGAGGTAAGACGTGATTTAATAGGTCTTCAAAGCATAAAGTCCTTTATGATCCTGACATAAAGGAAAGTGAAAGCAGCAGTAAAGGTGTCATTAATGAAACCAGCACAGAGTCACCCATTGCTCATTTGTCATCAGTGCTGCATAATTATCTTTTAAAACTGTTAACCCCTGAGATTTCCGTTGTACCCTTTTCTCCAAAACACCCTCAGCACATTCATACTGATGATATCGTTCTTCTGCGTGACATTTTAGATAATAAAGGACAAAAATATTACAGGGATTAAAGAACAGGAAGAAACAATGTATCTACTGGTCTGTGTAGTTGAAGTGGGAAGGCACATGAGAAAAGAAGACAGAGACAAGTTGGTGGAAGAGGTGGGTTTTGAGAAGGACCTGAGGAAAGAATGTAATTTCAGTAGGCAAGGGAGCAAGAAGGCGGCATTCTGGTCAAAGTAGGAACCTGCAGAGACACAGAGGTGAGGCCAAGGAATGCTTACACGATGGGGTGTACTGGCAAGAGCAAGTACCAAGTGCTGGAAATTGGCTAGATGGCAGGGGGCCTGGGGGCTCAGCCACAGAGCTTGGTGGCACTGCCCCGCCCATGCTCCTGCCCACAGAGCCCCACAGAGCTCACAAGTAGCACAGGCCACATTAAGTTAGAACAAACTAGAGCCGGATTAGCTAACTGAGGTCAGGGAGGAGGAGACTGGTCCTGGAGCAGATGTCAAAGAGTGGGTAGAACACGGACAGTTGTGCAGACGGACGGATAGCTAGACTGCTGAGGAAAAAAAGTCTCCCCACAGAAATCATTAGTGTCGGGCGCGCTGCATTCTTGGCAGGGGGAGGGACATAAACAGAAGAGAAATGCTCACTGCCACTTCTGTGTATTTATATAGCTATTTATTTGTTTTTCTGGGTTTTTTGGGTAGGGAGGTTGACTGATGTCCCAGAAATATTTAGTCAGCCACAAGAATGCTTAAGTATAACAGGAACGTTGAAAACAATCACATGAATTAAAAGCGGGAGGGGAAAGGAAAGGTGGGAAACTAATGCAGCCAGAATGAGGCCAGAAAATACACATTCTACAAATTCTTATCATTCCTCTTAGGGGGTCTCTGATATCTGATGAGAGGAGAGCCAACACCGCAGGCCACTGATCCTAAGAAACTAACCTCCCTTCCTCCTTCCCGTCCTCTCCTCTTCCTTCCTCCACAGATGTTGACTATGCCAGACCCTGGCACAGGTGCCAGGATACTGAGAGAGCCAGGCATGGCTACTGCCCTCATGAAGCTCATGGCCTAACATGGCAACTCGAAGCTAAGGGTCAGTAGTTTTCTTTGCTGTCTCACTGTAACTTCTTGCCAGGCGTATCCATTCAATGTATGCAAGAATTATGTACAGCCTGCCCAGGTCCTCTTGGTAATCCAGAGTGACACTTTGCACACAGAAATAGCTGCTTAGCAACTTGGCAGAGTGAAAAGCACATGGCGTGAGAGGGTCAGAGGAGAGATCAGAAGTCCTCACTTGGAGTCCCTTATTGGCCACCTGCAAGTTGTATGTCTTTGGGTAAGCCACGTAACTTCCATGGGCCCCTACTTCCTTCTCTGTAAGATCCAGGTGATCATCCCTGCCCTGCCTACCTTATGGTGTTGTCAAGGGTTGAACACCATCATGGATGACAGATCTCTGCAACTGGTCAGAGACATCATGCTACACACATACAACTCTAAACTTAAACTACAGAAAGTACACATAAGATGACTCTATTGCTTTGCTGATCGGTGCATAGGACGTCAAAGTCCATCATGTCTCACCCATCGTTGAAGCCATCATGTAGACCCTGGCTGTTCAGAACAGGTTTCCTGTGGGTTTGCAGGAGGCCTCCTTTCCCTGAGGTGAGCCTTGTCTGAAATTTTCAAGCCAGCTGGGGGCAAGGGGATGAATGCAGCTCCAGCTGTTCCCCGGGTTTGGGTTCTGTATATTCAGTACATCGTTCAGATACTCTATTGGGTGATTACAAGACCCACAGGCTCTGGCTGGACAGTCTCCACCACCTTGAATGCTTTACACGACAGCTGCTCCTCAGCGGGCCCAGCTGGGAATAAGAATACAGGAACGTCCACTCTGGAGTGGCATGAAGTCCTCTTCCTAGACGTGTACATTGTCTAAATCTCACTTGGTTATTGGACAGATTAAAGGAAAATCAGCTTGCCATTTAGCCTTTGATGTGTAATTCTTGTATAATGTTTCCTTTGGCCATTTATGTAGCAACAAGGAACTTGAAACCAGCATGGCCTGGGCCCCATTCCTGCTGAAGCGTGAACACGGCTGAATGGTTTCAAGGTCTTTGGCCCTGCTTTCCTGGTTTGTTCTCAAGAGCAGGTCCCTGTCCTCCCTCTCATGAAACGAAATATATGTTATTTATCAAGTCTGCTCAAGCTGACTAATTTCTTTTACACCATGATTTTGTTACCCACCCTTCCAAGTCAGACCCCAACCAGGATCCTCCTGCCTAAAGTCCTTGGAGCCAATAGACTGAGACTAAGTTCCGTCTAGAAGCGAGGGAAAACTTTATTCTTTGATCAGAAAACAGAGAGTTCCCAGCCTGGGCTCCAGAATCCATGCTGTCCCAGACAAGCTGTGGACTGGACTGCTTTCAAAGGATTCCTTCGCGGGCAGGGATCGCGTTCTCGCGGGAGGTGGAGGCGCAGCTCACGCTCCAGACCGCAGGTGCCGCCTGTCTGCGCACGCCCGCCGCCATCTCGAGTTGAGGTGGCGGCGGCGGCGGCAGCTTTCCCGCTAGGAGCCCCTCGTCGGAAGGGCTGGGTGTAAGGTCTCTCCGAGTGGCACCCCATGAGCAAGAGAAACCAGACTGAGCACGGAGGGAAAGAGGTTAGAGTTTACTTTATTACCCGGACTATTTTCATTTCCTGGGAGTGGTTAATGGGCTTTACTGGTGTCAAATCCCTCTTCTGGCTTTTGTGGCTTTTGTTTTGCTCCTCACTTTTGAGGGGTGCAGGTCCACCGTCTGTAACTGCTTCTTGCAGATTTGGGGGGTCGACGTAACCCTGGAGGAGCAGGACTTCTCCCCAGCAGCTTTTAGCTGTGTATGATTGTCCCTAGGCTTTAGGCATGACTGTGTCCCTGAGTGGCCACCATGTGTCTATTCTCTTGGAGACAGAGGACACGAGACAGTTTAAAATAGCAAGAAAATAGTAGTAGACGCTGTGTTTTCACCTAGATTCCTGAGGACCCCAGGGGGCTTTGCTGGTGTCCACTTCCCTAGTCTGTTTTTCAGAAATGTGCAGCTGAGTTCGTATTTTATTTTCTGAGCAGGATAGCAAATATACCAACCCGGGCACCCCTAAGCTGCAAAGACTTAGAGACCCTCTCCAATCCTTACCCCTTCTGGAGCCAAACATGGGATTCCAGAACCCTGGGAAGAACTGTCTCTTTCTGATTCCAGTTAGATGCATCTAGTTTTTAATGCAGGACTTCTGCCTAAGTCCTCTTGGTTGATAACCTGGAATAAAAACTCAGCATTCCCATGGGATAGGCAGTAGTAGTGAACATGAACCTATAATGCTTTGTTGGTTTACCAGAGCTTGGCAAACCCAAGGGAAGGGTCTGTTTGTTAAACAGCTGGGATTCTAGTCTCCATTTCCCAAGTTAGGTTCATTCATAAACAACACAAGGTTCGTGTAAAATTGAATAAATTCCAGATGCCACTTGTTAATACAATTAGCTCATGCTCCCTAGTGGCCCTGAGGGACGTGTAATGCCCAAAACACTCTCAGAGCCTGCAGCTATGTCCACTCCCAGCCCCTAATTGTATATGCTCAAAGAAATGCCTAGGGGAGGTGGGGACAGGAGCTTGTCAGGCAAAGGCTAGAGACCAGGGGCATGTGTGAGTTGAGAAAGTTGTCCGTCTGTCACATGTCTAGTCTTTTAAATTCAGATTTGACACACTAATTCCAGAAGGGAAGCCTGTTTGTAACAAAGAGCTTCTCCCATGGGCCAAGGGGAGAATTCTAAAACATTCCACTGCTCACCAGCAGTGTGCCCTTGAAAAATCAGCTGGCCTTCTGAACCCTCCTTTTCCTCACCTAGAAAATAGGGTGATAAAAATTACCTACCTCACACACATGTCATAAGAGTGGGACCCAAAATATGTGTGTAAAGTGCTTAATAGTTCCCTTGTAAGACCTCAGAAAAATGGTAGCACTTATAAAAATAAATAAATATGTCAGTATTCACTAGAGCTATAGTCCCAAAGAAGTTGTAAATCTCACGGTCCATTGGCCTTATTCTAACACATGATGGTTTTGGGTTCCTGTACTGAGGCCAGGCAGGAGGACACCTGCATTGAGGTGACTTTAAATGGTAGGATTGGAACCAGGAATGTTGGTGAATGCTGAGAGGTTGGAAGGATAATGACCATTTAAAATCACATGTCCTTTGTGTTTTTATACAAATTTAAATCTTTTTTTTTCTAGTTCTGTGAAAAATGCTTTTGGTAATTTGATAGAGTTTGCATCAAATCCGTAGATTGCCTTTGGTAGTATAATCATTTTGATTGATTCAAAATGACTGTATTGAGTCTCCCAATCCAAGAACATGGCATATCATGGCATCTCTTTTTGTCATCTTCAATTTCTTTCATTAGTAGTTTTCAGAGTACAGGTCTTTTTCTTCCTTGGTTAGGTTTATTTCTAGGTATTTTATTCTTTTTGATGTGATGATAAATGAGATTATTTCCTTAATTTCTCTTTCTGGTATTTCATAGTTACATAATAAATGCAAGAGATTTCTGTGTATTATTTTGTATCCTGTGACTCGACTGAATTCATTGACGAGCTCTAGTAATTTTCCAGTAGCATCTAGGATTTTTTTAAATTTATAATATCATGTCATTTGCAAATAGTGACAGTTTTATTTTATTTTTTTCCAATTTGGATTCCTTTTATTTCTCTTTCTTCTCTGATTGCCTTGGCTGGGACTTCCAAAACTATGTTGAATAAAAGTGACAAGAGCAGGGACATCATTGTCTTGTCCCTGATCTTAAAGGAAATGCTTTCAGCTTTTCGCCATTGAATATGATGTTAGCTGTGGGAATGTCGTATATGACCTTTATTATAGTGAGGTATGTTCCCTCTTTGCTTTCTGGAGAGTTTCTGTCATAAATGGATGTTGAATTTTATCAGAAGCTTTTTCTGCATCTTTGGAGATGATCATATGGTTTTTATTCTTTAATTTGTTAATGAGGTGTATCGCATTGATTGATTTGAAATATTGAAAAATCCTTGCATTCCTGGGATAAACCCCACTTGACAATGCTAGAATTTGTATGGAAACACAAAAGACCCCAAATAGCCAAAAGCATTTTTCATTTTCTTTCTCGAAATAAAGCTACAGTCATCAAAACAGGATGGTGCTGGCACAAAAACAGACATGTGGATCAATGGAACAGGATAGAAAGCCCAGAAGTAAACCAACACACCTATGATCAATTAATATACAACGAAGGAAGCAAGAATATACAATGGAGAAAAGATAGTCTCTTCAATAAATGGTGCTGGGAAACCTGGACAGCTACATGTTAAAGAATGAAAATGAAACATTCTCTAACACCATACACAAGAGTAAATTCAAAATGGATTAAAGACCTAAATGTAAGACTGAATACTATAAAACTCCTAGAGGAAAACATAGGCAGAACACTCTGACATTAAATCACAGCAATATCTTTTTTGATCCACCTCTTAGAGTAATGGAAATAACAACAAAAATAAACAGATGGGGAAAGAAAAGAAAAGCATAAACAAAACAAAAATATAATCTACAGAATGGGAGAAAATATTTGCAGATGATACAACCAGCAAGGGATAAGTCTCCAAAATATACAAACAGCTCAAACAGTTCAGTATCAGAAAAGCAAACAACCCAATCAAAAAATGGGCAGAAGACCTAAATAGACATTTCTCCAAAGAAGAAATAAAGATAGACAAAAAACACATGAAAAGATGCTCAACATTACTAATTATTAGAGAAATACAAATCAAAAGTACAAGGAGGCTGTCACCTCACACCAGTCAGAATGGTCGTCGTCAAAATGTTTACAAATAACATGGTGAAGAGGGTGTCAAGAAAAGGGAACCTTCATACATTGTTGGAGGGACGTTAAGCTGGTACAGCCAGTATGGAGAACAATATGAAGATTCCTTAAAAAACTAAAATTAGAACTACCATATGATCCAGAAATTCTATACCTGTGCATTTTTATCCAGACAAAACATAATTTGAAAAGATACGTGCATCCCAGTGTTCATTGCACTGCTGAATACAATAGCCAAAGACATGGTAGCAACCTAAGTGTCCATCAATAAATGCATGCATAAAGAAGATAAACACACACACACACACACGCGCACACACACACACACACACACACACAGGAATATTACCCAGCTATAGAGAAGAATGAAATAACGCCACTTGCAGCAACATAGTTGGACCTAAAGATTATCATTCTAAGTGAAGTCAGAAGACAAATATCATATGATATTGCTTATATGTGGAATCTTTAAAAATGCTCCAAATAAACTTATTTAAAAACAGAAATAGACCACAGAGAAAACAAATTTATGGTTACCAAAGGAGGAGAGATAAATTAGGAGTTTGGGATTAACATATACACATTACTATATATAAAATATATAACCAACAAAGGTCTACCGTATAGCACAGAGAGCTCTATTCAATACTTTTTAATAACCTATTTGGGAAAAAAAAATCTGAAAAAAATGGATATATGTGTATTATAACTGAATCACTTTGCTGTACACCTGAAACTAACACAACATTGTAAATGAACAATGCTTCAATAGAAAAAATCAAATGAAATCACATGCTTATGCCTTGTCAGTTTTGCTGAGTTACCTAGATCCAGAGATTTCTTAACACAGAGAGTACTGTCCTGGCTCCCGTTTATTTAAAAGTACAGGTAGCAAGAAGGGGCACATGGGTGAGGGAAGCCGATATTAACTTACAAGAGGGTTTTCCACCTTGTGCTGAATAAATGTTAACTATGTTGATGTCATTATTCTGTTATATATACATAACAATAGAAAATATTAGAACATTATTATTATTGTCCTCTAACTCAGGAAACATGGTGGCTTTTTTGCCTGGGGGGAAATCACTTGCCTGGTTGGATATTTAAATTGAAACCCAGCAGAGGTTCTCAGGAAAGAGATGGTAACCCCTCTGCAAGAGTCATGTTCTGAAAGAGTTCCTCTCCCCAACACTACAAATTATGACTCTGCAAGCTTGGCCTTTCTGAGGAGCTCTAGCCCAGATGTTAGAACTAGGACCCCTTTTCTAGCAGAGGCCTCCACCCAGTCAGCTAAGCCTGAGGGACCGCGGAGAGCAAACCTGAAAAATGCCCAGAACGCATTCTTCTGCTGCCTGTTTGTTCTGTTTCTTTCTCACATGAAACTGTTATTCTTAAAGCTGGTTACAAGGCTTGCCCACAAGAAGAACTGATAACCTTAAAAAACCTAGGGGAAATAAAACTACCCTGGAAACTCAATCCCAAGGGCTCAGCTTGGGGCGTGATGACCCAGGATTCTGATTTGAGTTTTTTTTCTTCTTTTCCTTCTCAAAGATAACAACTAAATTAATCCGCAAAGCCACATCCATATTAGAAACACTTGTCTTTTTTTCTTTTTTTTTTCCACTTATGCTCAGCAATATCAAGGGCTTTGTAATAAATAACTTTGTCAGGAATTCTTTTCAGGAAACTCAACCACAATTTTAGTCCTGTCTATTCAACACATTGTTCAGAAATGTTTGGGTAACCTTTAAAGGCCTACTCTAGGAGAGAGGTTCCCAGACCCTTCAATTACGTTTTTTCCTATTTTGAAGGTCATTAATACTTTGGGAGATATGCTTTTATGTGAGTTTTAGTCACGAATCCGTGTCCTCAGCTGAGGAGGCAGGAAGGTCCCCACTTAAAAAGAGCCAAGCTTTGGAGCTTGTTTCCAAAGAGCCACCAAACTGTGCTGTACCAGGCCCTCCTGGGTTGGAGAGGAGAGCCTGGGGATATTGAACACAGATGCCGGCTAGGGAGGGCTGGCAAGTGGGGCTCCATCTGCTGTGTTGGATGTCCAGGTGTGAATAGACCTAAAGCCGTAAGTGGGGAAAGAATATGAAAACCCTGAAATAGGGAGTTGGTCCTCTCACTCCACCAAAACCTAGTCATAATAGGGACTTGAGCAGATATCTGTACACCCATGTTAACAGTAGTATTTTTCACAGTAAAGACAGAAGCAATCCAAGTGTCCTTGAATAGATGAACCAAATGTGTCATATACATGTGATGGAATATTATTCAGTCTTAGCAAGGAAGGATGTTCTGACACATGCTACAACCAGGATCAACCCTCAAGACATTGTGCTAAGTGAAACAGCCGGACACAGAAGGGCACATACTGCATGATTCCAGCTTAGAGGAGGTGCATGAATAGTCAACTCCGTAGAGACAGAAAGTAGAAAAGCTTTGCTAGTAGTGGGGAAGGAGGAAATAGAGAGTTACTGTTTAATGGGTTCAGAATTTCAGTTGGAAAGGATGAAAGAGTTCTGGAGATGGATGATGGTATTGGTTGCACATGTATGAATGTATTTATTGCCATAAAACTATAACTTTTAAAATGATTACAGTGGTGCATTTTATGTTATGTATATTTTACCCCAGTTTTTAAAACCCTGTTCATAAAAAAGTTTGATAAAATCATATACACTAGTTATGCCACTCAGGACACTTGCATTTTTGCTGGAGAGAAGCCTTAGATCAAACCTCTTTCTCCCAGCTGGTACCGGGGGACCTACAAGGGAATGAAAAATAGAGCATTGCTTCTTGGCCATCCTGTCTCTGATGCATACCTGGGGTTTCCTCCCTCAGTAGGAGCAGAAATCATTAAACATCAGGCGTGTCTGTGCTGGCATGAAACGTCCCATACTGACTCTTCTCCAATTAAAATAGGCTATTTACCATCTTTAAGTATTGTTTGGTTTCAGTTTCTTTTAGTGTATGCAAGCTGTTCTTCTTTCTTGTGATCAAGGCTGAATTTGCACTGAATGGTCGCTTTTGCCACCCACTTAAATCCTAAAATGGCTAAAACCCTGTTGTTCGTGCCCAGAGCCACAAAATATTCAGTTTCTAAGAACTGTTTTCCAAAAGGACAGTTACCTCTTCTGGTGCTGATCGTTGAAAATATACGTCTAAACAGAAAAGGCCGATTTAGGCAGGGATTATATAATAGAATTTTAAGCATTAAAGGGGACCTTTGAGATTATTCAGTCTAGTGCCCTCATTTTATGGATGCAGAAAATGAGAGGGAAAAAAAAAAGATGATTTTCACACAGTAAACCTTTCAACCCACGTCTTGGGACTTAAGTCTGTTGCTTTTTTCTCCCCCACCTCCTGGGATAGAATTTTAGAAAAACTGTTATACCGAATCCCCCATATTACTTTACAGAAGTGAAATGCAGTCACTGATTGCAAATGTTTCCAGAGGAGTTCATGAGTGTCTTTTAATAGAAAGCATTAGCCCATTAGTACCTACTAAACACATCATCACTCAGTTTACCAGATTAGCTGGAAGGAAGCAGGGTTTGAAGGGCAAGGGATCTGAGACAAGAAAAGTCTTTCTTATGTAGAGCAGTAGAATTGAGAGAAGATGCTGGGGGCCGTGGTGGGGTGAGGGCGAGGGGTACCGTGTTTGAAGACCTGGGCACTAGAAATGCAGATTTTACTTACTATTATAAGCAACAGTTTGACCTGGCCCCATCCCTACCTTTCGTAGAACTCAGTTTTATCCATAAAACAGGGTCCTTTGTAGGGAAGGAAGAGTTGTCTTTGAGGACAGGAGTCGTTGAATCTGGCCTCACTCACAGTCATTTTGGAGAATTGGTTATAAACTGCCCCATTTCCGCTGGACTAAATAGGGCCTGGAAATCTATGTTTGTGGTTCATCTTATTTTAAATGTGAGTTTCAACTCACTTTTGTGAATTTTACTTTCGAAATTATATGCAGTAGGTTCAAAACTCAAAAACCAAAAAAAAAAAAAAAAAAAGTTTGTATACTAGAATGCATGCTTCCTTCCAATGCCCTGCCCTCATGCTGCAGCCTCTTTCCAGAAGCAGACCTGATATTTGTTTCTTGGTATCTTTCCAAAGATGTTGTCAATGCTTTTAATATGTAGTTCAAGTGATTGTGGTACAGCTGGGTTAAAGACAGGCATTTGGAGTGTCTGCTCTAGAGCCTCCCTGTCCTGCAGGTGAGGGAGTAAAAGCTTAAGAGACATTAAAACATCTCCTCAGGGAGTGTTTTGGAACTGACAGCAGCGCTGATATACAGGGCTTCTGGATCTGTGCTTGCTGTTATTGTCTAGCTGAAGGCCACTGCTTTCTGGGGATGAAGGGCTGTGTTGTGTCTACCCCCAGAATCTCTCTCCTCTCAGAATCTCTGTCCTCTCCTGCAGCTGGGAGAGCTGACTTGTACCCCTAGTGTGGAACCTTGCCAGGAAGGGTGTCTTGCACTCAGAGCCAGACACCCAGCAGGGCTTTGAAACTGCTAGATGAATGACCGTGGGACCCCCAAGTGCTGCCTCAGAAGGAAGCCTGGCAAGGTGTACAAATGCATCTCCCCAGGCCCCTGGGAAAGTGAGAGCTCTTGTGTGGGCACTGCCTCCTTCCCTCTTCTCTCTGTCTTTGGTGGCATCAGCAATTTAAACGTGGAGATTTTTTCCCAAAGTTGACTGATTTCATATCTCAAAAATTTTCCCTGAAAAGTAGATGGAAATTCTAGAGAGTAAAGAGCCTTCATTCCTGATATTTGAGTCAGTAATGGCCTTAAGGATCTTCTAGCAGTGATCCCAGCATCTCTTCATTTCCACATACTCCTGCCCTTAGCTAATAAATAACACAGTGAAGCTTCACCAGGGGTCTGTTTTTGGACAAATTATCTTTTCAGCACTTGGATCAGCTTACTTCATAGCTTGGTTGTTTCCTGTTTCTCAGCATCCAATTGGCTCGCCTTGGAGCTGGCCATGAGTGTGGGCTTTGTGTGCAAGCATACGAAGATTTCCTTTGCATTACTTAAAATCCAATGTTCCTCTCTCTAGAGCTCTCATGGGGGCAGCTCCATGCGGTGGGAGGGTCCCCTGACTAGCAGTCCAGGCACCTGGGTTCTGGTCCCAGCTGTGTGCTGACTCCACACGCTCCGGGCCATGGGACTCTGCACACGCTGGTGCCTCTCATACGTGTGGTTTCTTCACGCTACATTGTTCCACTTCCGTCTCAACACTACCTGAGAGGGAGGCACGTGAGTCCCATTTTGTTGATGGCAGTGAGATTTGAGAGGAACTTGGGAGCGGCAGTATAGGAAGCAGAGGTCCAGGCACTGGGGTAGAGCACTAGGAGAGGTCATGGGACCCCAGTCCCCAGCCTCTCTGCCCTGTCACACTTCTCCATCACCACATACCCCTACTCAACTCCTATTCCAACTCCAGATCACTCATTTGTTATTGTTCCCACTCTGCTCACGGACACTTAACCCCCCGCTCCCAGAACCCATCCCTGGTTCCCTGACTTCCCCTTTCCTTCTGTCATTTATTTACACTTTCAGCAGGATGATTGCCTTATGCTCAGGCACTGTTACTAGATGCTGGGAATGCCTAGTGAGTGAGAAGTGTTGTTCATTTGTAATTCACAATCTGTTGGGAGAGAGGGATAAATAAATCAGTATAGTACAGGTGCTGTACCAGGAAGAAGAAAAGTTACAATGGGAAGGCAGAGGGAAAAACTGATAAATTTTTATTTGAGCAGAAACTAGGGTGAATGTAGGGGGACATTTTATAGAGAAGGTAACATTTGAGTTTTTTTAATACCTCCCTGTTTTCAAAAATATTCTAGAAGGATGAATACCATGCAGGGACCAGAGAGTGAGAACATTATGATTTATCATGTAACTTAATACATATCAAGTGTTTTTTACTTGCCTAGTAGCTCAGAGCTAGGAGATTTGGAGGAATATCCAAAGTCCAGAATCTTATTTAACCTCATACTGATTCCCTCAAGGATAGTAACTTGTAGGAGAAAAAGAGCACAAATACAAGCAGCTAAAGAAAACCCAAGGTACATGGAATCAACCTCAAGGGGAAAATACCTGTCTAATAAGCAGGGATAGATCTGAAGTGTACACAGGCAAAGCAGGAGGGTGCTATCAGGACCTTGTAGACCTGATTCAGAAAGGGAGAGGAAAGTGACCAAGAATTGATGGCAACAAATGGAAATGGTGACTGCATCCTCACCTGTGAAATGGACCTGCAAGAGGTGGATGGAGGAACCTTGCAAGATTCTGGAAGGGGGCTCTTGAAGATCAGTGCAGGTTCAATGCCCACTTCTTCGCTCTGTGATCTTAAGATCCTAATTTCTAGTGTACTAGGCTGGCAAGTAGACTGAAGCTGCTCTGCTGGAATCCAGGAGGAGCAGTGAATGGTCAGGAAGAGGAGACCCGCTACAGGGCAAGATCTAATCCCACAACTCTTAGCCCAGGATTCAGGATAGGGATGCATTGGTGGAAAGACATCCCCATGGACACAGAAGAACATAAATCCTTCCATGGGTGGCAACACTAGGCGAGTAGAACTCTGCCTGCTCAAGACAGAACCTTTCATCTCATAAATTCCCAGTACCTCCACATGCCAGGTGCTGCAGTGGGCTCTGGTGTAGCACCGTGAACAAGACAGGGCTCCTGCTTTCAAGAGCCTTGTGGTTTGACTGATACTTTCTGGACCTGCTTGCACATTGTCACATCAAATGACACTAATGGAAAAGGGATGAGAACTTACTAGTTGAATTATAGAGTTGATATTCATTGTATATAAGAATCCTTGTAGTTCCTGTCATGGCACAGCAAAAATGAATCCGACCAGGAACGATGAAGTTGCAGGTTTGATCCCTGGCCTTGCTCAGTGGGTTAAGGATCTTGTGTTGCTCTGAGCTGTGGTGTAGGTCGCAGATGTGGCTCAGATCCTGCGTTACTGTGGCTGTGGTGTAGGCCAGAGGCTACAGCTCTGATTTGACCCTTAGCCTGGGAATCTGTAGGGTGTGGGTGTAGCCCCCAAAAGCAAAAAGAATAAAAATTAAAAAAGAATCCTTGCATTTGGCCCAGTGGGACTGTTAAAACAGACAAAGTCAAGAGTGGTAGTAAGAATGAGTCTGGAATCGGACAGGTAGGCTTCAAGTTCTGGCTCTTCCATTTATGTGTGACTTGAGGCATGATGTTTATCTTCTCCATTTCATGTTCCTTTCCTATAAAACTGAGGACAGAGTAATATATAGTTTAGAGTACTATGAGGACTTAAAGTATGCACCCAATGAGCTAGGAGAAAATATTTGTAATATGTGTAACAGACAAATTATCAGTATTCAGTACATATAAAGAGATCCTAGAATCAATACGAAAAAGACAAGCTGATAGAAGACTATTGAAGAATAACATATTCTGCAACAGAAGAATAATAGAAGAATAAACATCAAGGCTAGTACAGTTAGCATAAGAAAAACTCCTCATTCTTACTAGTAATAATGGCAGCGCAGATTCACAATGATGAGATGCCATCAGCATTGGTGAAATATACTTTTATGTAGCTCTCCCATAAAATAAACTACACTTGCTCTTTTCCACATGCCAGGAAGAGGGAAAACAATGTGTTTTTAAACATAATGCTGGAGTTCCTATTGTGGCTCAGTGCTAATGAACACAACTAGTATCCATGAAGACACGGGTTTGACCCCTGGCCCTGCTCAGTGGGTTAAGGATCTGGTATTCCTGTGAGCTTTGGTGTAAGTCACAGATGCAGCTTGGTTCCTGCATTATTATGGCTGTGGTGTAGGCCGGGAGCTACAGCTCTGATTAGACCCCTAGCCTGGGAAATTCCATATGCTACAGGTGTGGCCCTAAAAATAAACAAACAATGTTAAGTGAAGAAAGCTTATTGCAGAATAACACATAAAGCATGTAGTGTAGGTTAAAACCGCCCCACACACATACTGTATATGTCCCTAATGCACATGTATTCTTGGAACCCTCTAGAAAAAAACTGAGAAAGCTCACACCAGATGTTTATCAGTGACTTCCTCAGGAGAGGGGCCTGCCAAGAGTTGGGGGTTGACAAAGGGAGCTTTAGCTCTGTTAGGAAACTTTCAGTTGCTTATAAGAATGTGTTCAGGGAGTTCCCATCGTGGCTCATCAGTGTTGATCCTGACTAGTATCCACAAGGAAGTAGGTTCAAAAGAGTGTGTTCGTAGATTAGTTTAAATGGGTACTTTATATATCTAGTCACGATGGAACATGGTAACATGAGGAAAAAAGAATGTAGTTGACAGAACACTGTAAACTAGCTATAATGGAAAAAAATAAAACTCATAAAAAATAAATGGGTACTTTAAGTGAATAAAAATTTAACATATGTATAAGAATTTATCTCAGCATGGGGTATAGTTAACATTTCCAGCTCTGAACCTAGACTGCCTCATGCAAAACTTGGCTCACCATTTACTCCTTCTGAGTCAAGTCATATAACTTCTGCCTTAATTTCCTCATTCTTAATACAAATAATCGTAGTACTTACCGAGGGCTGTTGCCGTGCAAATAGATGAAACAATACATGTGAACAACTTACTGCCCAGCATGTAGATGGACTCAGTAATGTAGCTTTTACTATCATTATCGTCCTCCCTACAATGAGTCAGCAAAAATCATCCCTTATGGGAATTGGGAAGATCCACATTTAGCCGAATACCATTTTACAGATAAGGAAACTAAGACCAGAGAGGTTCAATGGTTTGTCCAAGTGACACAGTTAGTAAGGTTTATACTCCAGGTTTGGATTCTGGTTCCTAAGACTTAGTGCTCAAAATGCGCAAAATCAAATTCTGCAAGGCATAAAAATACTCAGGCTCGGCTTCATTTCTGTGTCTGTAAAATGTTAATGTTTCTTTCTTTACACACATCTCACCAGACTTCCTTAGGAAAAGTACAACTCCCATAAAACCTAATTCATGGCATGAATATTTTGCTTGAAGGCAGAAGCAAAATACATCCTGGTTAAGGTGATTCTCTTGTTCTCAGTCAGTGTTCCAAAGAAGTAAATCACCAGCAATTAATGTTCATAATTCAAAACACTCTCACATTGTCTCATTTGATCCTCAGGACTCAGTGAGGCAGTTATTGTTGTTATCCCCAGTTACAGAGGGGGAAATTGAAACTCAGAGTTTAAGTAGTTTGCCTACAAGTTTTAGAGTGTATTTAATGTTCTACTAAATTAGAGGAGGCAACATTAAAATTAATGTTTAGAAAATAGGCAATGAAAAAGGTTTGAAATATTGGTTTTGTTGCTTTTGCAGAGTTGGGATAGAGACATGTTAAAATATCCTCTATGAGAAAGTATGTTTATGTAGATACACTCTAATAGAACCATTTTCAAATATCTTGCCTTGTTAACACAATTTGCATACTGATGTCTGTCTAAGAAAATATAGTTACCATTCCCATGAAAAAATGTTTTCATTCAAGATTCATTAAAGGTCAAAAATATTATGAAACAGTGATCATGATTTCTAATTGTTATACTTTTATCTTAGTTTTGAGTGGCAAATTATAAATACATAAAAAAGAGCCAGGTAATCTTTCTTCTTACGAAAAGTTTCAAAAGCTCATCTAAACATGCCATGAACTGTGTACTTGCCCCCTCCCCCAAGGGGTGCCAAGTGTCACTAGGTCTGGAAGTAGCTAGAGATGACATGGAAATATTAAAGAAAAACACTTCTCTCCAAGGCAGTCAGTGCTCATTGCCTCCAGAAAGATGTCTCTGGGGATGAAGAGCCTCAACTCTCAAACACAAGGCATGTGTCTGCAGAGATTTGTTGATCGATCCTACCCCATCTGGTCAGATCCACTGTCCATCCAAAAGGTGATGTGAATAGTCAGCCACTTAATTCTCTAACCCACAGGGTTAATCAAGGGAGGCTTATTACAGCGGGATAGGTATATCCAAGGAGACATGATCTATGGGTGTAAATGGGAAGAAGAAGGGCCTCAGAAAACAGAGAAACTTCTAAGTACCAAGTTCCCTTGTCTTGAAGAAAAAGGACTGCCTTGGGCTTCCCTGAAGTAAGACCTGGGTCTGAAAGAGAGTCCTTGGCAAAGAGGAAAACACTATCTTCAGAGAAAGAGGGTTATACAGTCCAGAAACATTTTAATGAATTTCTACCTTTGGGCACTGCCCGGTGTTGGTGGTAAAGCGTAAAACAGAAACAGTACAACAAAGAAATGCAAATGGAATGCCGGTTGGCTCACTGGAGCCCACCCAGGAAGCACTCCCACCCAGCCAGCTACTTTGAAGGATGGGACCTGGGCTCCTCAGGCTAACCAGACTCCCACTGCCTCATGGACCACTCTGGGTGATGGAGTTCTCACAATAGCATCTGAGCATCTTGTTATTATGGTACAGACCTACCATTTTTTATGTGCGGGAGAGTGTTAATAGCATATTTTTCCTTCCCAGTTTCTGAGTGCCTATCTAGCATTGTAGAGCACACTCTTCAGTACACAGGATTTACATCCAACATCTCTCCCCTAATTTCAGAGCATATTGATGCAGTCAGAGGATGTCAGAAAGTATCTTTCTCTATGGCAAGAGATATTTTTAAAAAACCTCCACTCTAAGAAATAACGCAGATAAATTTGTGATTATGACCAGTGAGTGCCACCAACAGGAATTAATACTTTATTTATTTATTTATTTATTTATTTATTTGCCTTTTAGGGCTGCACCTGCGACATATGGAGGTTCCCAAGCTAGGGGTTTAAACAGAGCTACAGCTGCTGGCCGACGCCACAGCCATAGCAAGACCAGATCCAAGCCGCGTCTGCGACCTACACCACAGCTCATGGCAATGCCGGATCCTTAACCCACTGAGCTAGGCCAGGGATCGAACCTGCAACCTCATGATTCCTAGTTGGATTCGTTTCTGCTGCGCCATGACAGGAACTCCAGGAATTAATATTTTAAAAGGTTGTTTCTGTAGTGAATTCTCTTTGGTGTTGGTGAAGAACTCGTACATTGTTGTCATGTGTCAGACTCTAATATCAAGACGTCTGTCATCAGAGTAGCCATCACAGATACGCTGCTAAGAAAAAAAAAAAAGAAAAGACTATATAGTACCAGGAGCTTTGAGAGAAAATAGTGCTTATAAATCTCAATTCCCAAGGAGTTCTCGTTGTAGCTCAGAGGTAGCAAACCCAAGGGGTATTCCTGAGGATGCTGGGTCACTTCCTGGCCTCGCTCAGTGTGTTAAGGATCCACGTTGCCCTGAGCTGTGCTGTAGGTCGCAGATGCATCTTGGATCCTGTGTTGCTGTCACTGTGGTGTAGGCTGGCAGCTGTAGCTCTGATCTGACCCCTAGCCTGGGAACCTCCAGGTTTCTAAAAAGCAAACAAACAAAACAAAACTCAGTTCCACAAGGAAATAGGAAATACAGTGTTAACAGAAAGCCTACCAAATTAGCTGTGAAAGATACTGACATTGAAAAGAAAGTCAGATGGCAAGTTCTGCTGCTGGTGGCAGGTAGGCTATATTATATATATACCTGATATGGGGTGAAGTAAAGAGGAATGTGAGAGAAGCCTCCAGCTGCTAACATGTGGTGTGGGACTCATTCATTACACCCTAGGTTTCAGGTGTCTAGGACTGGAGTAATGAGAAAGAAAAAGAGAAAAAGAAAGAAGGAAGGGAGGGAGGAAAGAAGAAGTGAGAGACATTGCCTACATATATATACTTTGCTGAAGCCCCTCTGTCCAGGAGTCCATGGAGATTCCTCAGAGTGAAGCAGTAAAACCATGAGCTGTTCTCTGCTGCAGAGCAGCTGGTCTGATCAGAAGGACAAGTAGGGCCCAAGGCGGTGGCTAGATAGAGGGAATCAATCCTCGTGGACACTGTTCTTGACCTCTGCCAAAGAGAAAGAGCATATGTGCTGGTTATTCAGATACTTGAACAAGGAACAAGGCCTTGAACATGGTACAAGGAAAGGGCTCCTTTTTAAATTGCTGATGTTTTGAAATTGGGGAGGAACTAGAGATCCTGAAAACAGGAATGTGCAATGACAGAGTCAATTGTCAGGATTAAGAAAACACATATTAGCACAGTTGTTTCTTTTGGTCGAGGGTTTGAATCCCTCATTCCAGCATTAACATTTCATGAAAAAGGAAGGACTGTGGACTGTTGCGTTACCACGTTTCCAGGTTTCAGAGTCAGCATGGCCACTGGCATCACTAAGGCCTGGGACAGGACACAATACGCAGGACACGGGCTGTGGTGCCTCATCTGTAAACACAGGGTTGGATAAGGGCCTTGTTGTTCAGTTCACCTCGAAGAACCAGTGATTCTAGGATTTATTCCTATTCAGTTCTAGAAATAGCAAGTATCTGGGTTAAGGGTGAAACATTTAAAATGTGTTGAAGTTTTTAAGAGTCTCGTGCTCTACTGACTGAGCTAGCCAGGTGGGTAAAATGTGTTAAAGTTTTAAAAATGATCTCTGATACTAGTGCTAATCTCCTGAACACTTGGATTCATTCTAATGTTTTCTCTTTCAATAGCAGTAGTTTTGTCTGCTGTTGCCTAGTTAATTGTCTTTCCTTTGGAGAAACCCATTTTTTAACAAGAAACAGAGGAACTAAGAGAAATAAACTAAGAAATATGAATCTGTATTAATATTCCAACTTATGACTAAAAGAAAGATGAAGTTTCAGCTACTTTTTCCAAACTTAAGTTACTTTCTTTGTCTAAATGGGAATAGCACAGTCAGGTGGAATGATTTTTTTTTTAATGTTTTTTCACCGTTTTTGTGGATGAAATAACTTAAAACATTTAAAATATTCTTTAAAATCTGTTATACATATCTAACGACAGAGAAGAAAGTCTAAATGCTTAATGGAAACAATTTGATGACCAGTGGTCACCTGCTGCCTTGGGCATGAGCCATCTTCCAATAAGTCACTGTTTCTACTGGACTCAGCTCTCAAAATAGAAGAGTCTACCATTGTCAGGGGTTCTAAGGTAGCTGAACCCCCATCCACCCTTGAGCTTCCCTAGACTACCTATCCTCATTCAGGCCTCTGATCTACAGCTTGGGGGTATCTGGTTTCTGATCTCGTGGAAAAAGCCCTTGCATTTAGAGACATGGGCCAGATCTGGACCAGATGAAAAAGACAGTCTAGCTTGAAAGACTTGGTCCTTCCCACCCTGATCTGAGAAAAACTTCAGCATTCGTGAGAGCAGAGACTGCTGAGGAGTGGTTTTACTTAGGCCATTCCGCTTCTCTTGCACAACAGAGTAACTCCAGAATAATCTGTGACAAATCACTCACATATGGAGAGGCCGTTGACTGCCCAGGAACACCAAACTCTGGCTCTCCGAGTGGCAAACACATTTTCATTTTAGCCAGAATGCAGGGTGCTGCCACATACATTTTAGGTCCCTGGACAGAGCTGCCATGGAAAGAAGTACCAAGGTGCTACCTTAAATTACACCCATGCATGGTAAAGGGTGGGATGGGTGTGGACCTCAAACCCAATTTTGTATCAAAATTAGTTGGAGCATTGGAAAGCACAGGTTTCCAGTCTCCCGTCCGCCCAGATCAATATCTGTCAGGGGGGATCTCAGAACAGTACTTTTGAAAATCCCTCTTTGAGCTCTATGTGCCACCTGCCCTACACTAACTCTTGGGTTAGTGTTTGTGAGCCACTGAACCAGGTTGCTGTTCCCAGTATAACAACTTCCTAGAAAATAAATTGTTTTCGTCTAGAAGTCTGGCCAAGTCCAAGAAATATTTCCAAGGAGAGGCTTTCTGTGGAAGTTATTCATTTTAATTTGGCTGAAGTTGTTACTGCTGCTTTTAGCCACACATGATTTCTCATTTGTAATTAAGCTAGCAAAAATTAAAAGTTAAATCTATTTCTATTTTTAGGTTGTTATATATTCTGGTTTATGGGGAAAATTTAGAACAGAAAATTGGAATTAATATTAGTCAAGTAGACTAATTAAAATGTCTATAACATTTTGGCTTTGGAGCTATACACCTAATGCAGTATATATTCAAAATAGCTGTGGTTAGTCCACTGCGCTGGAATAGGTTTTCAGGAAAAAATAACAGAAACATCCCCCAGCTTGCAAAGTTTATATTGTTTCCTTTTGATAGAACAGCTCCAAATCTTATTCCTTTGCATAACATGATGGTGTCAGTGACGTTCCAGTTCTTTTTGTTAAACCAATGAGAAGAACAGATAAGGGAGGTATGGGGGTTCATTTCTCTGGAATAATTTGCTAGCAGAGATTGTGTTCAAACCTTGTACTAAACCAAAATCTTTTCTAAGACTCTTCACAGTGCAGTAAAATTGTTTATTTGAATAAAAACACCAAAAGCTTAATATGTATGTTTTTTGCTTACTTGCTTTAAGGTATTTTACATACCACCTATTTCCCCACTCAGGAATAATCAGAAGTAGTCATATCATATTGACAGACCTGAATACAATCTCTGCAGTTATTGCAACAACCATGAAAATTTGTAAAACACAACCAGTGGACTGAGCAAAGAGAAGAGGAAGAGCCACCTTGCATACAAGTCCAGTTCCAGACTTAGAGGTTCGTTCATCCTCTCAAGTGCCTTCTGTGTGCCAGACACCAAGCTAGGGATTATAGTTTTAGAGACTAACATATGGTTCCCACAGCTAAGAAATCCTGAGGGAAAATGACAGATATTCAGTAATTACAGTACTATTGGATCATTCAAATACAGTGCAATCACTATGTAAATTCACTATGTAAATAGTGAATTCATGAGTTGGACCTTGCAGAGAAGTTCTCTAGGAAAGGAAGGTTGAATAACATCTTTCCCACCTCCCAAATATTAAAAACACAGATGATGAGAGAGGAAATGTCATGCAAGGCAATGGTCGGTGGTTCAGTGTGGCTGGAACATAGGACTGTGAGATGTGCATCACCTAAGGCTGCAGGTCCTAGCAGTGTCTGGGTCCTGAAGGGTAGTAACTCATGTTCAGAATTTAGACATGCTGCTTCAAAGGATTATGTAGCTTTTGAAGGATAAGATTTCTGATGGCAGAATGGAGGAAGGGATGAGACTGGAGGCATAGAGAGCAGGTAGAAGCCATGACAAAGTCCAGGTGAGTGGCAGTGGGCACTTGAACCAAAACAGTGACGGGAGAAGATGGAGAGAAGTTAGAGGTGAGAGCTCTTTGGGGGATGCCTTTGACAGTCTGATTGGGTAAGGATGGCCTAATGGAGTTCAGGTTAGGAGGCAAGAGGGAAAGGAAGTGACCTGAGTTGTTGACGCTGCTACAGCTTGCCTTCTCTCCTCTCTCCAAGCCACATGTTGTCCTTATCATTTGAGATCTCTTTCCTGTTCTCTTGCTCGTACTTGTTTTTATACTTATCCACTAAGAATTGAAATATCACCACCACTGTCCACACGGACCCCCCTCACCATGAACTGTCCTACAAATTACAAGAGCTCAGGCTACAAACAGAGGCTCATGAGGCAGTGGGTACCTGGTGCTCTTCATTTCACAGTCATAAAAATAAGAGGGGAGTTCCTGTTGTGGCACAGTGGAAATGAATCCGACTAGGAACCATGAGATTGAGGATTCGATCCCTGGCCTCGCTCAGGGGGTTATGGATCTGGTGTTGCCGTGAGCTGTGGTGTTGGTCACAGATGTGGCTTGGATCCTGTGCTGCTGTGGCCATGGCGTAGACTGGCAACTGCAGCTCTCATTTGACCACTGACATGGGAACCACTATATGCCATGGGTGCGGCCCTAAAAAGCAAAAACAAACAAACAAAAAAACAGGAGTTCCCTTGTGACTCAGTGGTAACAAATCCAACTAGTATCCATGAGAATGCAGGTTGGATCCCCGGCCTCGCTCAGTGGGTTAAGGATCCGAGTTGCCATGAACTGTGGTGTAGGTCACAGACGTGCCTCGGATCCTGTGTTGTTGTGCCTGTAGTGTAGGCTGGCCGCTGCAGCTCCAATTCAACCCCTGGCTTGGGAACTTTCTTATGCCACATGTGTGGCCCCCAAAAGCAAAAATAAACAAACAAATAAATAACAACATACACATTTCCATGTTGCTTCACAGGTCCACATGTTTTTTTCACAGCTGTACCTGCCTTAAGTCTTATAACCATCCTGTCTGTAGGTAAGACCAGTCTTATCATTTCCATATCGGGGAGGAAGACACCAAGGCTGTGTCCTCAGCACACTCCCTCGGAAGCAGTGTGGAGAAGCCTAGGAAGCTTATCCCCGCAATTCCAGGCTGAGTTCCTACCTTTTGCCTCTGTGCCATTAGACCTATTACACAAACTCTCAAAGTCTCAATTTCTCTCTTGGGAAATGGGGACAACAAAAGTACCTCTCCTGGGATCACTGTACATGTCAAAGGAAATCATACACATAAAGTGGTTGGCGCAGACCTGGTGACGTCTCCATGTGTGTCAGCTGTTGCTTTCCAGCTCATCTAGCTCCAAAGTCCTAGCTCATTCTCCTCTATCAGTGTCACCCAGTCCTGGGAGGGGAAGCTTTATTTTTCAGAAGGTTGCAGTTTACTACTGGATAAATCTGTTTGCTGACAAAGGAAAAAACGCGCAAGGAAATGTGACTACCTCACTGGACCTGTTATATCTTTTAATAGCCACAGCTCATGCCCTGAAGTTTTATCAAATACAAAAAAAAAAGATAATGACAATGGAGAGCTGTTAATTTTTTTAAGACCCACTTGCAGTCTCCAAAAGAACTTGCTGTACTTACAGGAAGTGTCAGTTTGATGGAGTAAAAGTCAATATGTCTTTGTGTCTTATGAGAGGACTAGCTGCAGGCTTCGGTGGGGTTTTGAGCTTGTCCTGCTTGGCTTCAGAAGAAGATACAATCAGAGCCATCAGGGTTTTCCTGAGATGCTGGCAACACTGGGCACCTGCATTGGTGACAAGGCCAAAGGACCAAGCAGCGTGTCCCCCTTGCAGACACCTAACTGTTTGAAGTCTTTCTTAAGAAAAACATGTCTCCAGTTCCCATGTCAGGATCTTTGTCCATCTCTAGTGACTTTGTTACACACTTGTACCCAGTGCCAGTGATCCATAATGAACAATGTAAAGGTGGGGGGGGGGGCAGGGATGCAGACAAGAATGCTGGTATATTATTTGGGGAGTGATGGGGAAGGATAGCATAAGGAAAACAATTCAAGAAGAAAGGAAAAAGACTTCCATTCTGCTGGGTGGAATAAATGTTTGCGAAGCATTCTGTCCAGCTGGGGAAAGGCCAAGATTAATTTAACCTTTGGTCAAATGTTGGGAGTTAGCTAGTTTCCTTTTTCCTCTTACATCACTCCCAGAGATTCAGACAAAAATAACATGGTCCCGATTACATGACATTATGGGCTCTGAAAATACACTAGGGAGGATAGTGTTGAAACCCCTCGGAGACAAATTAATCCTAGCAAGGCAACAGCTGTAAGATTGATACAAACAGAAGAAACAACAGCATATTGGCTCCAGGCCTATTTAAAAGTTGATTTTAATCCAAGAAATTAAGAAAAAGGGTTAAGAGCACTAATTTGAGAGCATTTCTATTACTTTAAGATGGTGCTTTATGAAATACTCATCAATCCTCCATGTGTTACTGTCTGCTATTTAGCACACTTTGGGATTTAATTCCTAAATTTGATTTTTTCAATCCTTACTGTGTAAAATTAAAATAAGTGTAGTGAGAAAGAGATGACTTCTGCTGCATCAGAGCATCAGCATCAGCCCTATGGGGCAGCCAAGGTGTGAGAATCACCACTGTCCTGGGCCCACACTTGGCTCTCAGAGGCTGGGCACCTGCCCCTCCTCCCTGGCCTGATTGCATCCAAAGTGGACACTTGAGCATTTCCTGAAAGCACAGCCTGAAGCCCCTGGAGAACAATCTGCAGAACTTGCATGCACCATTAACACTCAAAAATTAAAATATTTCCTTTCCCCGGGACACAGCAGCCCTCCCCATACTCACCCGCTTTGCAATTGGGCATTAGAGACCCAGTATGAACCCTAGAATAGAAATCTCACAGCTGGATCTGAACTTAACTGAAAAGAACACACTAGTAGGACAAGAGGAAATTCTTATAATGGTTGTGGACATGGTCTCTGTTCCTAGACTTCCCAAATCCGAAGTCAGCTCATCCCATTGCTACTTGTATGACTATGGAAAGGAACATTCCCCCCACCTCTGTGCCTCAGTGCCCTTATCTGGGAAATGGAGGTAAGAATAGCATCTGTATCATAGAGTGGCAGGGAGAATGAATGATGATGTTCAGGAAGTACTCAGCACAGCCTGACAAGTAGTAAGAACATAATAATGGAGTTGCTGCCACTGTCAGAACCACAGTCATCTTGGAGGTATCAGCAGACTCCTGGAAAACCAGAAATTGAGTGGCAGCTAGTCCCTGTGAAATAATCTTCAGAATTGAGCTAATGTCTAACGCTTATAATCATAAAAGCAAGGACTGCCAGGACAGCAGCCACAGAATCAGTAAAAAAAGTGTCCCAGTGCCAAGACCAGCAAGTGAGGTGAGGAGATATGGGTCTTCCCCTGGGACAAGGAGAGTGGTGTCGGCTCTTCTAGGGTAGGGGTAGGGGGCGATTATTGGGAAAGAAAGAGATAACTTACCAAAAAATAGAAAGTAGACATCCCAACACAACAGGCAGTGTTGAAACTTCGGAACTACTGTTTCCATATTTGTACCCTCACACACTCATCCACCTATCCATCCATCCATCCATCCATCCATTCACTTTGTGCCTGGCAGGCTCTGTGCTAGGTTCTGTTTATACAGAACAGGCATTTAATAGGACTTACAGCCTAATGGCACAGAGACATCTAAAACACAATTACGCAGATAACTATTTAATTTTAAATTGTACAGTTTGTATAGTTTATTTCAAAAATGGGACTATGATAGTAAATAGTGGGGGGCCTACTTTAGGTTGGGGTTCAGGAGGTGGCTTATGGATGAGCGGACAGAATGACCTCAGGTGGTTGGAGATTTGAACTTGTGCCTCTGATGTCTTAGGTCAGCAACCTCATCCCACCAACTCTGGCCTCCTTGACTTTAGCCATGGAAGCTACCCCCTCTCCTGCCTGTGCAGCAATATCCCTGATACCAAGTGCCTCCCTGGGATTCAGCATTAAATTAGCGCAAGGCTTTCCATTCTCTACACGCAGAAACTCAGGCTCTGGCTAGGGTGGGGATTGCTTGTCCCTTGTCTGGAAACAGGACACCTGAGGCTAGGTCCCCACCTCCCCGTTGTGACTCAGCTCACACCCTAAACCCTCTGACTTCTGACTTCTCCCCAAGGAAGGAATGATGGAAGGCAAATGTCTCCTAGAGAAATTCATTTTGGGGAAGCACCATTGTTAGGGGGAAACCCAGTGCCTTCTTGGAGATCCTTGATGTAATCTGAGGACCCTCTGAGATCCCACCATTAATAAATAATAAAAAAATGAAATGAAGTAATAAAATAATCTATTACAGGATGTGCTAAAGCTAGAACCTTCAGAATAATAATCACCACTTCTTGGTTTGCTGCGTTTATATACTAACTGGCCTGGCTTCCAGGTTGCTCTACCCCAGAGGGAACATATTTCTGAATGTTCTGACTTGTCTGTAGACCTTTTGCTAGCACTGCACATAGCTAGCGGGATTTCAACCCAGATCTTTTGACTCTAAGCCCAGTGCTTTTCAACTCCAACATGTAAGGTTAGTGACAGATTTGGTTTGGGATACATGGAGGCCACAGAAATGGTGAATGTGTCAAGTGGTGATTTCCCATGGGCAAGGCAGATGGTCACTAATTTATCCAGCAAACATTTGCTGAATGCCATCAAGTCAGGCCCTGTGGATTTCCTGGTGGATAAGACCAGTTCAAGTCCCACCCTCATGGAAGGAATAATTGCCCCGGAAATTCATACAATAAACACATGACTACTCAGATAGTGATTAATGACAACAGTTCTGAGTACTGGTTGGGTTTGTGCAGGGAGGGCACAATTGAACTTAGGCTGCCCTCCCAAACCAAGTCTTATTTTAGTCCTAGCCATCTGTGAAAATAGCATATCGACCCCCAACCCCTGCGTGGAAGCCAATAGCCCAGGAGTCATCCTTATACCTTCTCAATCCCACACTATATCCCGCCCCCCCACCCCGTGATTGTGCTCCTTAAGTATCTTCCAGAATTTTTGCACCTCTGTCTTCACTGCCATCGTCCCCACTAGTACTGTCATCTCTTGCGGTACCCCTACTGGGTCTTCCCCCAACCCAGGGCCCCTGAAGTCCATTCTACACAATGCAGCCACATGGTAGATCACATTCATTGATCTTCTGAAAGGAAAAGCTGGTCACACCATCCTTACCCTCACCACTATTCCTCCACCTTTCTCCACCCCCACCCCATCCCTCATTGAAAACCTCAATGTCTCTTGACTCTTAGAATCAAGGCACGCTTCAGAGTATATCCTATAAAGTCCTGATATTCTGCCTTTTTTCCTTTCCCCAAACTCCTACTGAAGCACAACCCTCACTCTCTGCCCAAGCCATCCCAGCCCTCTTTTAATCCCTAATACATGCGTTTCTTCCTCCTGAAAACCACCTCTCCACGGTTTGCTCCCGTGTGTGGAATGCTCACACATCTCTTTTCCCTCATTGCCCTGCCTTGCATCCATCCAGTAATGCGTTCCTGGAGCTTGTCACCCTGGCACTCCTATGCCTACCAAAATGATTGTCTGCTCCCATGGGCTCCATAAGGGACAGGTTTGTCTTGGTTCATGGTTGTATCTCCAGCATCTGGCCCAGGGCCTGGGTACAGAGCAAGGAAGTAAGGAATGAATGAGTGAATGAATGAACAAATGAACTCCCTGAGGAACTTTGAGCTGAGAAATGCAAGGCCAGCAGAAGCCAGTGAGATCAAAGAACTGGGGAGGAAGTAACATCCCAGTCTGAAGGAAAAGCATGGCCACGGAGAGG
>PVHT020003426.1:139297-155152 GCA_004024745.2 Catagonus wagneri | reverse complement strand
TCGTGGCTCAGTGGTTAACGAATCCGACTAGGAACCATGAGGTTGCGGGTTCGATCCCTGGCCTTGCTCAGTGGGTTAAGGATCCGGCGTTGCCGTGAGCTGTGGTGTAGGTTGCAGACGCGGCTCGGATCCCGCGTTGCTGTGGCTGTGGCGAAGGCTGGCGGCTACAGCTCCTGTTAGACCCCTAGCCTGGGAACCGCTATATGCCACGGGTGCGGCCCCAGATAAGGCAAAAAAGACCAAAAAAAAAGGGTTATTTCACAAGGTCAGAGTCATATAAATAGAAAATCAAACATTTTCTTCATAGACTAGACTGTGGCATCCTCTGGAAAAAAAAAATTGATTTCCGCAGTGGCACCTGCTTGTAGGTGATTAAGGAAGGAACCAGTGATGAGCATCCCCCAGGGATAAAGACCAAACTACAGAGGAAGCAATCGCGGGGCTCTGCCCCTCCTGAAAAGGGGAAGCTTGGGAGGAGGACTAGCCCCTTAGCCTCTCCCAGTGCCTAAGCCAGGGACACAGTGGTCTCCTTGGGAGAGGGGTGAGTGTTCTGAGGAAAGGTTTAGTCAGCTGGAGCTGCTATATAACAAAATACCGTAGACTGAGTGGCTTACACTACATTTATTTTTCACAGTTCTGGAAGTTAGAAGTCCCAGATCAAAGTGCAAAGAGATTCAGGGCCTGTTAAGGGCCCCCTTCCTGGGGTATAGACAGCCCTTTTCTTACCGTGACTCTATATGGCCTTTCCTTGGTGTGTGTGCACATGGGGAGGAAGCTCTGGTGTCCTTCCCTCTTCTTCTAAGGTCACTGATCCTGTTATGGGGACCCTAGCCTTACAACCTCATCTAAACCCGATTACCTCCCAAAGGCCCCCACTCCTAATACTACCACATAATAGACGCTTAGGGCTGCAACATATGAATTTGGGGAAGACACAGATACTCAGTCCATAACAGCTTTGGGTGAGGGCAGTTCAAAAAGGAGCTCAAAACTGGATACAGAAATGCTTGAGGAGGTAGGAGGGTGGAGGAATAAGGGCACTGTCTCACTTCAGGCCAAGGGTCAAGTTAGCTGCTAAGTCAGAACTCTCTGTTCTCCCTCTGGGTACATTTGGAGATGTTCTTTTAAACGTCCAGGAAAACAACTGCTAATGACTAATTTGGAATTAGCCTTGTGGTCTGTCAGCGGGAAGAGGCCATGGTGATGTTGGAGTAAGGAGATGGGGAGCTCCTGGGGGGTTTCCAAGGATCCCTGATTGCCTGATACAGTCGCCTTGGGTTACACCCTGTAGTTACTAAAGGGGCAAAGTCTACAGACCACCAGAGGACCCTGGAAGCCAGGGAGACTATACAGCCCCTTCCTTTGCTATTTCTCTTTCCCAGCAGGTTCTAAGGGAGAATCTCTCACTACAGGAAGGAGAGACCCTGGCATATAGGTCACAGGTGCTAAAGCTACAGGGCCGAAAGGAATTTCGTGTATTCGTAGGACAGGAAGAAGGCTAGACATCCAGAAGTGTAGGAGTGGGGCTACCCGCCAAGTGCAGGGTGGAGCTAGATAGCAGAGACCGGTCTCGGAAGGTGCTGTAGCCTAGGGTCAACCTGCTGGACCAGATTCAAGAGCAACGA
This sequence comes from Catagonus wagneri, assembly GCA_004024745.2. Taxonomy (NCBI): domain Eukaryota; kingdom Metazoa; phylum Chordata; class Mammalia; order Artiodactyla; family Tayassuidae; genus Catagonus; species Catagonus wagneri. The sequence goes on along the minus strand of PVHT020003426.1, from coordinate 153,527 downwards.
GAAGGCATAGGCAGGCTACCATGAGAGTAGAATTTTTCAGATCATATTGGCCACAGGGTGGATTAGAGGGAGCAAGAGCGGCCACAGGGAGGCCACTGGGAAGCTACCCCAGGTGGTGGGATGGCGGCCTGAGCAGTGGTTACAGATGGGTGAAAGGAAGAAGTCTTTTCCAAGATGTGATGGATAATAACGGAGGGGGAAGGGGAGAAGGCCAGGTAGACTAGGACAGGGTTTTAGACATGTGCAAACTGGATTGTGGGTGGCACCGTTGCCTGGACTGGGGTCCACTGGAGGGGGCTCCCACACTCTTGAGAAAGCCACAGTGCAGCTTTTTCCTCAGGAGAATTCTTGAGCAGCTTCCTCGGGGCAGAGGTTCCCAATGACCCAGGACCTCCCCTCCTCTGCATGGTTTGGTGTGGATTTGGGTGCTGGTGGGGCTTTTAGTTAGCTTTCTTCCTTTTGACTGGTTCTCACTTCCTCCTCGGCGCACTGTCTGAAGTGTGTGTGTTTGGGAATGTTACATAAAGGCCTCTCACCATCTCTCTTCTATTTGTCTTTGTCGATGGGCCTCCCTCCCCTACAGGATGGGTGACCACATCAGTTTCAACAAAATGAGTTTGCCAAGTACCTTGGGCTGAGTTCTCTGTACTGCTCAAAAGCCAGCGAAAGACGGGATAAAATTGTCCTCCTTCCTGAAAAGGGTTAGATCTCTGTAGCTCCCTTCCCTGTGGTCTCAGGCACATTTTGGGGGTAGGCCCTCTGGTTAGCATAATATAGGACATGGTAAACACTAGTAAAGGAAGAAAAATTAAGGACATTACAGAAAACACGGCTAATGGATGCCAACTAAGCACCAGCTAAACTGATTGCATTTTTTTGATTTGTAGCCAAAACACTTTTCTTTTGGTTGTTTCCGTTTTTTGCCCACACAGGTTCTGCTTCTCTCTTAGGCCTCCCCTTCTGCTTTAGCAGCTTCATCTGCGTCCTTCATCTTTCTTCCCTCTTGCCTTCGTTTTTCTGGTTTCCTCCTCCTTGGCCCCCTTGCTGACTCCTGACATATTTGTTCCCCTCCCCCACTCCACCGCCCCCTCACTCTCCTTCTCTCTCTTTCTCTCCTTGTCACCATTTGTTCTCTATCACCCTCCTTTCTGGCTGGCTGATGTTGGAAGCATTTCAGGAATTTTTAATTGAAAATACCATGAGAACTGTTATCACCTCCGTTTCACCACGGAGAAGACCCACGGCTCGGGCATGATGATGGGTGACTCCCGAACGGGTGGGCTTTAATATCTCACCTAGGTTAACTAGGGCAGCTGGGCTCTGCTAACCTAGGCCCTGGGGTGGAATGTGAGAAATGAAATATGGTCTGACAGGAAAGAGGGTGTGTTGAATAACCAAAAATTCCTATAAAGTCTGAAGAGGTGGGAGAGTAACAGAGGATGAGGAATTAGTTAAACGAAACAAAACAACCAGAAATTCTCCTGCCCCCTCCCTTAGCTGTCTGCCACAAAAATGACTCTGAGGCAAAGCAGGTACCACCTGGATATCAGAGAAGGACCAGGAGCCTCCTTCCTCCCTGCCTGGAACACTCTGTGCCCTCCCTCTGTTCTCACAGCTGTACCCGACCCTGACTCTGCAGCCTGGGTCAGATGAGCTCAGCCTCCTTTGATCTCCTCCCCTGTGAGGTCACTGACTCCCTCCACCCCCCTTCTCCCAGGTCCCAGGTCCGCCTTCACATCTGCCAGGACCTCAGAAACTGGGAGGATGAGGACGAAGGTGACAGTGGGACCGTGCAGGGTGGGATGGGGTCGGGGTGGGGAGGGGTCTGGACTTTTCCCTCTAATATCAGGCCACAACGTGATAAAGGATCATATTTTCAATCAGTTATTGTGGAATAGGGAAGGGGGGCTGCGATGCTGGGACACCAGGGAGAAAAGGTGATGCTCTGGGTCTTTATTCCTCTCCTGCATCCTCAGTTGGAGTCAGGGCTATGGCAAAAAGATCAGCAAGTACTGGGACTGGAAGGAACCACAGCAGGCATCTCCTCCACTGGTCCTCAGCCTGGCCCCTGGATTCAGTGGGCAACCCCTCCCCCCCACCATCAACCAGGGTGGCTCCGCTTCCATGTGTTTCCTGTAATGAGGTCCTGTGCAAGGTTTTGAGAAAAGGATTTCACTGCTGAAAAATAAGGGGTAAAATTTTGAAATCCAAGCATCTCCTATTTATTTATAAATAAGCCAAGACCCAGAAAAGTTTTGAGATAAGCCGCAATAATACTGAAGTAACTGCAGCACCAGCTCAGCCTTGGATCTCCTACCCTAAGCTAATTTCCCTGGTGACTGAACAACCTCAAAGGTGGAAGAATAGGACCATACTCGGGTGAGACTGATGGGAGTAGATTTTCTCCTCTCCATCCTCCCGGACTCTGTCATTCCTGCTGTTATTCCATGTGGGAACTGAGGCCTGGAAGGCCCCTTTGGTTTCCCAAAGGAATAAAGGTATGCCTTTTCAGGTCTAGAGAAGAGTGAGCAGTCTGTATGAGTTTTGAGACAAAGCATCATGAATATTTTCCTCTGAGCTGTTGGGATTGACAAAGCCACTAATACCATCTCAGATATCTATAGCTACGTGCTGAGTTAAGAATCTTGGAGATCATTTTAAAAAGAGAGCAAGAGAAGAAAAATGGAAAGGAAGGGAAAAAATAAGAAAATAAATAATATATATAAACATGAAAAAAGAGAAAGATAAAAAATAAAAATACGCTTGCCAAATAAGACTGACCCTCTATTCCTAAAAAGTAATGTGGAAAAGAAGACAGATGCTTTTGACCAACTCCCACCATGTCACATCAAAGTCTTGAACTTTTATGAGGCATTTTCATCCGATAATTTTCTAAAACTAAGACAAAAGCTGAGAAAATGAAAACCCACGAAGAAGACGTAAAACTAAAAGCCTGGCATCCGGGCAGGGAGACCGCAGGGCCCAGGCGGTGGGGAAGATGCTGCCCGCATGTGACCCAAAAGGGTGACTGCTCTTCCAGGGGCCTTTGAACAAGGCAGCCCACTCCCCCTCCCAGATGGCCCATATTCGGCCCAGGCTTGGGCAACTCCACTAGCACATGATGTTTTCTTTCTTCTCAAATAAAATATCATCACCTGATCTTAGCTAAGTAACTGTGAACTTGTAAAAGTCTGTTTGTTCTTCCCCAGAGACCCATGCAAGTGGTTTTTCAGATGAATTTGTTCATTCAAACACTTCAAAATGTTTCTCTAATTATTTCTCACAGTCATATTGTGAGGGATAATAATTCCATTGACCTCACACCCTGTTGCAGGTGAGTAAACTGAGGCTCATGAAAGGGGTGACTCACACGGAAGGCAGAAGCCACCATGAGTCCATCCTCCCCACCCTCCGACACTTGTGGGCATTTCCAAATCTAGACTCTCACGGGAATCACAGATTGCATGTTTCCACTTAACCCCAGACCATCAGACACGCATCTCTTTGGTTTGGCCAGGACATTGTAGTATCTTGTTGATAACCATTCAGTAATTTTACAGCATATCAGGAGTGTTCGAGAAGCTAGTACATTTCAGTCTTAGAAAACTAGGAGTTCAGGAGATGGAAACTAATGAGAACGGGGGTCCTACAGAGTCTATAAAGATATTGCAAATGTATAAAAAGAGCCTTTTAGGGAAGTACATTTGGGATTTAGTTCTCATTCTTCTAATATATTGCTCAGGATCCTTCTCTGTCTCCCTTGGAGTTTGTCCTGCATGAGTATAAAGGGGTGTATTAATTATTAATAAATCAGTTAGCATTAAATACCATGTTATGTTATATACTTTAATGTTAATATCACATTACTATATAGTATATAATATATAATATGGTAGTATATAGTATATATTACTATACATTATATATTATATAATGATGTATACATGTAATACTGTGTTAATAAATATAGTATATAGTATATATCATAAATAAATATAATTTTGTATTAACATATATAATCATGTTATATAAATAAACATAATATAAATATTAAGCAAATATCTTGTGTGCGGGCACTATCCTGGTAGGTATGTGTTGGGAGTGTGCAGCTGGATGAGCCCCTCAGAGACAGGGTGGGCTGGGGCTGGGAGTCAGGCATGTCTAAGGCAGAAGGAGAGCATGGCCCCACCATCCCCCTCCCTTAACGGTGATCTGGAGCTCCCTACGGAGGCTGCTTCCAAGTCCTGTAACAGCTATATGGTGATATTAAGAGCTTTCAAGGAAGAAGGCATGAAAAATTTTCCAGAATTAGGGAACTGAACAGAAGGACACCTTCTTCCTTCACCTTCACCATTTCTACTCTTAATAGGTTGTGATCCTTTCTCTCTTGGACACAGATAGTCTAAAATACATTGCCTTGTTCCCAGTTCTTAAGCAGGGATAAAGAGGGGAAAACACTGCTGTGAAGAACTTGGTGGGTTGGAAAGAAGGTGGGACTGCCCCGGACCAAGGTGGGATGAGGTAATTGGATGTCAGTAAGGAAAGAGTCAGGAATTTCTCAAGGTAGGCAGTAAGACAGTAGAAAAACAGTGCCTTGGAGACCCAGACCCAGGGGCTCGGGGTTCATCGTATTCATCCTCTGACTTACTGTGTGGGAAAAGCCCCTTCTTCCTGGCCTTGGTGTCCCTGTTGGTGAAATGTAAAACCCCATTCCTCGGACAGGAATGAAGGAGACTCCTTCCCGCTCTCAATTCTGAGATTCTGTCTGGACTCTGGCAAGAAAGAACAGCAGTGCCTAGACTTAGGAGAGAATAAAGGCACACTGCGCAATTCTGGCCCGGAACTTAATGTAGGTTGAGAGAGAGAGGGAGAGAGGGAGGGAGGGTGAGGGAGAGGGAGAGGGGGAGAGAGAGAGAGAGAGAAAAGAGGGGGAACTGAGAGAGGGAGGGAGAACTGAAGGGGGGGGAGAGAGAAAGGAGAGAGAGAGAACTGGCCTGGAAACAGGAGAAATGGGTTCTGGCCCCACCTTGGACCCTTACTTAGCATGTACTTGGGAAAGTCATTTCACCTCTTTGGGTCTGTTTCCTCTTTGGAAAAATTGTAGTGTTGATCTTCAAAATTTATGGCTAATTCTTTTTTATTAGCAAGAAAAATCTTTTACCAGTGTCTCATATATGACAGAAAAAAAATACCAGAACTTTCTGGTTAAAGCAGTAGGAAAATCTGCTGCTAGTGCTCTATCCTTGTGACTGGTGAGTCTAATTTTTCTTGGACCTCTATTCCCTCGTCAGTACAATGGGAATGAGAATTCCTGCTCTAATGACCTCACAGTTAATCAGGTTGGAAATGAGACAAGGGATTTGCAAACCCTAAATTGCTATGCAAATATACAAATTCATACTTAGGCCTGTTGTCAACCCTTTATCACCTCTGCTGGACTAGAATCGAATCCTCTCAAAAATTCTCCCAAAGCACACGGCTATGGAAGGAAAAAGATGTCCATTCCTCTCCAGCCCAAAGCATAGCATGGGGCCAGTATCCTCAGAAGCCAGAGGCAGCGCCTACCAGTCTGTAGACAGAGCCCAGAGCAGCCACGGTTAGGAATGCACAGGGATAGAACCTGGAGCCCTTGCTACCCACACCCTTACCCATGCAGGGCCCATCAACAGCAGGCAAGGAGCTCTTCCACAGGAGGAAGACATTTCTCTGGGCTGGGACAGGTGAACAAATCTTCCAAAAGAAGGTATGCTAGCAGAATCTGGCTTTAAAATATTTCCCTGAACCTTTGATTGGTGCTTTAGTTTGGGATCCCTGTGTCCCCTAACCCCCACAGCCCAGCTAGTTACCATGGTGATTATCAGAAGCTCAGCCCTGGAACTAGTTTCCAAAAGAAGAGCTGTGCTCTCCCCACAGCCTCCCCAGGTCAGCCACCTGGTCTGCCTGCCCCACCCTCTGCCCCAATGCCTGGTACCTGCAACACTCCTTGTATTCCCCCCACCCCCCGACTCATACTGTGCATTGGTTTTGACCCAAGCTCCAGCCTGTTCGACTCCCAGTTGGTTTCTAGAGAGACGAGGTGGGTTTGGCTTAGCCTGCTCTTTGCTGCCCTCACTCTTTTGCTCCTCTTGCTTCAAACAAGCTCCTGCTGGCTTTAATTAAGTCTGTGGAGCCTCCCCCAGGGCTGGCCCTCACGAAATGAGGTGACCCAGCTCACTAGGGCTGCTCCCCAGAGGCCCCTCAGCTCCAGGCTTATCACAACAATTTCTGCTTCACATTTTCCACAGAACATTGCAACCTGAATAGGAAAACATTGCCTCTAAGTGCAGGAGCCAGCCAGGGCACTAGATCCCAAACAGGAAGGCCCTGGATACTCTTGGTGCCCAAAGGGCTCAGTCTTTAGAAAGATTGCCAGTAAGAGACTCAGCTTTTTAATGCCAAGGAAAATGGCTCCTGGGCAGAGCCACAGAGGGCTAAGTCACAGAGTCAGCAGAGTTCTGCAACCAGGCACCTGCCCTTTCATAGCTCTTTAAGACTGAATCCAGGATGTCCAGCTATGTGGGAGACCCAGTCACTTGATCAGTAGAGTCTACACTTTTGCGTCTGAGATTCAACAACTTTCTCCTCTCTGCTGTTCCAAGGTTCTAACCTAACATTCTTACACCCATCCTCAGTCTTGCAAGAGGAAACTACTGGGGAGTGGAGCATAGTGTTTCTATCAGAACAGGATATGTTATTCTGAAGTAACAAACAGCGCCACGATTTGTGGGTTAACATGCAGAAGTTTATATTTCACATAGTCATAGATGTTCTACTGTTGTGTGGTGGATCATGTGGAATACACAGTCTCCTTAGCCGACAAAGTAGGAGAAAGATTGAAGAACTGGGCATGTGAATACCACCGTCTGCTACAGTTGACGTGAACACAAGCTTTGGATTCAGATCCCAGTTTCACCACTCACTAATTATGGATCTTAGTCACCTTAACCTCTCTGAATCTTGTTGGATTTTTTTCTTTCATTTTAAAAATAAGGTATAATATACATATGTATATAGTAAGTTAACTGTTTAGTGTATAGTTCTGTTAGTTTTCATAAATAAAGTGTGGTGGATCACTACCACCACAATTCATTATAGAACCATTCCATCATCCACCTCCATCCAAAATCTTCTCTTGCCTGTTGTAATTGGCTTCCCCCACTCCAGCTTCTGGCAACCGCTGATCTGTTTCCTATCCTTATAGTTTGTCTTTAAAAGAATGTTGTATAAATGAAATCATAGAGTATGTAGCATTTGAGTCTGGCCTAGTTAATGCACCTGAAATCCATCCATGTTTTGTGTTCTTTAGCAGGTTATTACTTTTTACTGCTGAATAGAGTTCCTTTGTATGGATGTACCATAGTTTATTTACCCATTCACCAACTGAAGGACATTTGGTTAAACTTTTTGCCAATTATGTATAAATCAGCTATAAACATTCACGTACAAGTTATTGTGTGAACGTTAGCTATCAGTTTGCTTGGGTAAATATCTAGGAAACTGATTACTGGGTAGCATAGGTGATGTTTAAGATTAAAAAATTGCTGAACTGTTTTTCAAAGTTGCCATACTGTTTTGCCTTCCTAAGAAGAATGTATGAGAATTTCAGACTTGGTACTTAAGGGGTTTTTGTTGTTGTTGAATTCTCTGTTTAGTATGTGAGTAATAGTATCACAATGTAGTTTTAGTTACTGTCTCCCAAAATGATTTGTGATGCTGAACATCTTTTTTATGCACTTATTATCACCTGTATTTCTTTGTTAGTGAAGCATCTGTTTAAAATTTAACTTTGTTTCTTTTCTTATTAACTTTTGAGAGTTCTTTGTAGCTTTAAGTGTTACATTTATGTCTTACCAATTTTGAGTTAATTTCATATCCTTAAAATATCTGAGTTTTTAGCTTGTTTCCATATGGTTCTCTGTTTGGTCCAGTACCATTTGTTGAAAGATTTGGATTACCTTCTTTTTCCATTAAATTGCCTTTGCACTTTTGACAATAATCAATTGAGGAAAATGTGTGAGTCTATTTATGTTTTCTCTGTTCTGTTCCATTGGTCTGTATCTATTCTTGCATCAATACTATACTATATTGATTATTGTATCTTTATGGAAAGTCTTGAAATCAGGTAGTGTGAGTATCCAACTTTGTTCTTCTTTTAAAAAATTGTTCCTTTGGCTTTCCATAAAAAAAATTTAATTACCCTGTGGATTTTCACAAAAGTTTTTTTTCTGAGATAGATTTCAATTAGAATTGCACTGAACCTATAGATTTATCTGTATTGAATTAACGTCTAAGCTATGAAGATGGTATTACTATCTCTCTATTTATTTAGATCCTCTTTGATTTTCATCATCAGTATTTTATAGAGTTTTTTTGGTATATTTTGTAGCTTTTGGGGGGTATGTTTATAATACACATATTATACATATTCTATAAGGTTTATACCTAAATGTTTCATATTTTAATGCCTTTGTAAAACTCATTTATTAGCTCTTGGCTTTTAAAAGATTTCTAGCATCTTCTAAATAAATGACCATGTCATCTTAAAATAAAGACAGTTTTGTATCTGGATGGCTTTTATTTATTTTCTTGCCTTATTGCACATCCAGGATAATTTCAATAGGAGTGTTTGAAGCAGACATATGTGCCATGTTCCCAGTCTTAGGGGGGAAGCATTGTCTTTCACTATTAACTAATGTCAACTGTTGGTTTTTCCATCGATGGCTTTCATCAAGTGAAAGAAGTTAACTTCTATATCCTGATTTCCTGGTAGTTTTTTTTTTTTTAAATCACAAGTGGATGTTGTATCTTGTCAGTTTTTGATCTTTTGAGGTGATCATATCATTTTTCTTTTTTACTAGATTAATATGGTTAATTACATTGATTTTTAAAATTTTAGACCTATCTTGCACTCTCAGAAAAAAAAACTCATTTTTTTCATGATATGGTCCTTTTAATATATTCTTGTATTTGATATGTTAAATTTTTAAGGGTCTTACATCTGTGTTTGTGAGTTTAGCCTCTAATTTTGTAATGTCTTTTTCTAGGTTTCATATCAGAATAATGCTGGTTTTATGGATTAAAATGGAAAATGTTCCCTTCTCTTCACTTTTCTTGGAAAATGTAAGTAGAATTCTTACTACTTCATCCATAAATGTTTGGTAGAATTCAGCAGCAAGTCTGTTTGGGTGTTGAGGTATTTGTTTCTGTGATGGGAAAATTTATAACTTCAGATTCTGTCTCTTTGACATGTATATAGGGATTTTTAGGTTCTCTTCTTCTTCTTCTGGAATGAACTTTGCTTGTTTGTGTTCTTCAAGGAATTTGTTCATTTATCAAAGTTTGCCAAATGTGTTGACATATATTTGTTCAAATTATCATCTTATCCTTTTACCGTCTTTGAAACAAGTAGCGATACTCCCTCTTTCATTCCTTATATTCTTAATTTCTTAATGTCTGACGTGTTATAATTTTTTCTTTTAATCAATCTGGGTAGATTTATTAATTTTATTGATCTTCCTAAAGAACCGGTTACTGCTTCATTGATTTTACTCTATGGTTTTTCTCTCTAGTTAATTTCTGCTCTTATTTTTATTATTTCTTCTTTTTTTAGTTTTTTAATGTGGAAGTTTAGGTCATTTGTTTGAGATCTTTTTTCTCAAGATATTGGTTTATACATATTAGCTTATAACATTAGCATATACTTTTTCCTCTAAGCATTGATTTGATCCCACAGAATTTGATATGCTGTGCTTTTATTTTCAGTTAGTTCAAAATACTTTATAATTTCTCTTTTAATTTATTCCTTGATCTGAGGACCCATGATTAAAAATGCATTATTTGATTCTAAATATTTGTGAGTTTTCCAGATATCTATTTGTTATTTTTATTAATTTAATTGTAGTCAGTGAATAAATTTTGTATGACTTTAATTCTTTTAAATTTATTGAAACTTGATTCATGGCCCCAAATGTAGTCTATATTAGTAAATGGTCCATGTACCCTTAAAAATAATGTGTATTCTGCTGTTGTTGGGCTGTTTCATTGACATGTGAGCAGACATGAGTTTAAGTGTGGCAAAGTATTAAGTAGTGCAATAATGGAAGAATTTTCAAAACTATGAATAAATGATAATGTCAAGGTCTCTGATTCAAGAAAAGGACCAGGAAGTTTTTTTCTCAAGAAAAACATAAAGAATTTGGAATTGAAATTATGATAGTCTGAGCACTCATAGATATTATTGCATTTATTCTGCCTAACAACCTTTCAGGATACAAACATTTATCCTGGTTTTAATGATGAAGCTATTCAGACTTGTAGAAATTAAATAATTTATCCAAGTTCATAGAAAGTGACAATCGAAGACTTGAACCTAGGACCTGAAAAGTCATGCTCCTAACTGTGATGATCTAGTGCTTGAAGTATGGAGAAAGCCCAGAATTTGAATTCATAAGTCACGTGTGTCCTTGGGCAAATCAACCCCTCTCTGATCTGTGTGATGGGAAGGGTGCTCTTCCTTACTCTTAGGACTGCAGAGGGGCTCAAATAAGGTGAGTTATGAGACAGTGCTTTGAAAGCTGTAAAGCTAATCAAATGTCATCACGATCCTGACTAACAAGACTCTCAGAGGACATATGATAAAGGCAGTGGGACTGAATATGAACAAACCCTGCAGAGGTGAAGGTTGGGAAAAAAAGCTCTAAAATCATAAAGTAGGTTAATCCACACACTTCATATTTTGAAGCTTGAAATGAACATATTCAGGGCAAGTAAGAAACTATTACTTTATGGATAGATGATAAATTTATGTAACACATTCTAGGGTGTGGTACATGCTCAAAATGTAAACAGGTTCCAAAATCTGACATTCATTTACAGGCAATAGTTATTAGGAGATGCTGTGATTCTTTGATTCACATGCCTAGGCTTTCAAGATTGAAATCAAGAAGATTCTTCAAAACCCCTTAGTGCTGTCAAAGAAAAACCAGAGGTGGACAGTAATTAAAGTGGTAAAACCTGATTTTATTCAGGACTATTGCAATATGGGAAAGGAGACCTCAGTTCTGAATATTACACAGGTTGGAACTTATAATTAAGGAAAAGGGTGGGAGTCTGTGGATGGAAAATTACTAAGAGGAAGCATCAGGGATAAGGGGGACTTTGGCTAAACTGACCTAACAGAATTCTTGCTGAAAACAAGCCAGGTGGTCAGACATCTGGGAGAGGGTGGAGGATGTGGAACTTGATCGGATATCGAGGGTTAAACTAACTTAGCAGGGTTCTAAAATTCTTACTACATTTTACAAGGAAATTCACAGATAGACATAGGAGAAGATGTCCTCAGGAGACTGACTAAAATTTGGTCAAGCAAAGAATCTTTGTCAGCGCCTCTGTTAGAAGAGAGAGTTCAATGGGAAGTCTGTATCTAACATGGTTGGATGGGGCCTGGGTCAACCTCTGATGCAAAGCTAAACCGGGAATATTGTATTTGCAGTGGCTGTGTCGAGTGTAAGCTTCCTTCATTGGAGTTTCAGGATAACATTCATGACAGAAATTTTGAGGTTGAATTACAGTCAGAAAAGTGGAATAGGGGGAAGGACCCTATGTACCCTACCACTACCAAGTGGGATCTGGGAAGAGACCCCAGTTTTCCTACGCAAAGAATAGGCTGTGGGTAGACTGCTCGCCTTATACTCTAGCTACTCTCTTTCGAGACTACCCTGGAGATTTGGTCATCTCCCAGAACTGCTCCACCTTTAAGGTCTCAGATCCCAGTGTCTTGGGTCTGACCCCAACATCCTTCCAGGCCTTTGTTCATGACATCCAGCTTCCTGATTCCTACATTTCTCCCCATCATTCAGTCTTCTCCTCACTCTTTTCCTGCCTGGCTATCTTTCTCACCAGCACCTTCAACTTTTGTACTTCATACTCATCCTCCTACACACCTACAAACCTCCAACTCTGGATTATCCCAGCTGGCCTGGATTCCCACTCTTGAATCTGGCCTTCTGATGGCTAGAAGAAAATCCCACAATCTTGGATGGAAGTCATTTCTCATTTACTGCCTTCCCTTCTGCTCTGCAAAGCTTCTCATTCCATAGTAATGTTCTCTTGTACTTCCACAGTGGCCACTAAGAGTCCTCACTGCGTTCCTTAAACCCCCTGCTAAGCCCTTCTCCTGTCACTCAGCAGATGACTTTGACCCCTGCTATCAGGTAGGCTCCCTACACTTCCACCTAGAATCTGTCTGCAACCACCACTACCTTCACCTCCTTATCTTCTATCTCAGAGGAGGTGATGTCCTTTACCTGAATTGTGGAGGAACTCCCATCTCCTCTAGGCTCTTCCTCCATTATTTCCTCTTTTAAAGAATAACCCGCTATTTATTCAACCTCACCTGCTTCACTATCTCCACCTTCTTACCCTATAAGCACAGTCAGGCATCCTCTATCCTAAAATTAAACAAATAAGGAGCCTTTCTTGGTTCTTGGATGTCTGTTAACTACAATGGGAATTTGTATCTCTTCACAGCTAATATTTTGGAACTTTACCCCTACAGTCACTTTTTATGCATTTTAACTTTCCATCCACTTTTCAATATTGTGATGACACAGAAAGATGATTGTTCTTAGAGCCATGTAACCTGGTTTCAATAATACGAGTCCAAAGTTGTGGGACCCCAAGATGTCACTTCAAAACCTGATCTTCAACTTCCTCATCCATGAAATAAAGCATTTACTTTGTACCTAGGGTTTCACACATATTAATCAAATTCTCCCAACAACCGTATGTAGACGGCACTATTATTATTCTCATCTTACTTTGGGGCAGAGAAGTTGAATAGCTTGCCCAAGATCACCTAGTTGGAAAATACAGAAACATTTAAAACCCATGACTCTGTCTTCAGTATCCATGCCCCTAAGCTTTCTTCTGGGCAACCACACTAAGTTTCTTTTTAGCTACAACCACTGAGAATTGGAATAATGACTCTGAGAAAAGAGCTCTGAACTCTGGGAACACATGCTTCAAGGTGACAAAATACTTCCCTCCACATGTGACACACACCTCTTTTTTTTTTTTTAGGCCTGTGCCTGTGGCATATGGAAGTTCCCAAGATAGGGGTCCAATTGGAGCTGTAGCTGCTGGCCTACACCACAGCCACAGCAATGCAGGATCTGAGCCATGTCTTCGACCTACACCACAGCTCATGGCATTGCCGGATCGCTAACCACTGAGCGGAGCCAGGGATCGAATCTGCATCCATCAGATGCATTTCCTCTGAGCCACAATGGGAACTCCTTTTTTTTATTTTTTTTTTTTTTTACATTTCTTTTTCTCTTCTTCGCAATTCCAGTGAGTCCAGGAAGCCACCGCCTGCTGAAAGGAGCCAATTGTCCTTCTCTTGCTTTCCTCCTGAAGTTCACCCCTCCAAGGTACAAAGCTCTAGGAAAAGCAGCAATTGTTCTCGAAGCTCCGCTCTCTCTCAGCTCTTCTTCTCAGTTAAACAGAAACTCCCACTCTCTCCTAAGAATTTCATTGAGATGGGTGAACATAATGACCTGAAGAGGACTTGGGCAAAGTCATTGATGATCTGTGAGACCTAACCAGAGAGGCTCAGCGATGCAGACCAACCATGTAATCCCCCAGTCTTGGTGTAAGAAAGATAGTGTACTTGCCCTGCCTGCCGGATAGGGCAGGAGAGAACAGACAGAAGAGCAGGAGGAAGGGATATAAGCCAGGGTTTGTTTTTGATAAAGCTCTCCCCTCTCTCTTGCTTCTAAGTAGAAAACATTTTGGAAATAGAATGGTTTAACCTTGAAACAGACTACCAACAGGGATTGTGGAATATTTCAAAACAAAGTATGAGATCTTTAATGGTGAGGCGTTGTAGCCTGAAGGCAGCAGGATTAACTGAATGACCTTTAGAGGTCCCTTCCAGCATGCAGCCCCTCTGAACCCCCAGGAACAAGGACTGGGGACTGGGGACACAGTGTGAGGGAAATGCTGTTCACACCTGTACAGGCTGGGGCCCAACTGGTAAAAGGTGAGGACACACTGGAGAAGTCAGGAAATGGCTTGAAGTTTTCTCATTTTCCATCCGTTCTGTATCCTGGCTCCATGCGCTGGGGGTGCAGCAGCTCAGATTTCATAAACAGGGACTGAGGAGGCAGGAAGCTCATGCCGTGTGAGCTGT
>PVHT020003426.1:110025-134590 GCA_004024745.2 Catagonus wagneri | reverse complement strand
TATTAATTTCTTTGTTTCAAAAAAATCTTTAGTTAACATGGCTTTCTTATGTTAACCAATATGGTTAGAACCATTACATTTTTATGAATGTCCACCTTTTCATGAAAATGGAGATAAGTGGGTATTCTCAACGTAGTGTCAAGACAAAACACCCCTGGAGAAAAATTAATAAAAAAGTATTCTTCAAAACCTAAACAAATTAACACATTTAAAGAGCCTCTCTACTAATAATTTTTATGTGTCTCATTAAATCTAAAGGAAAAGTTTATTGCTACATAACTGTAAATCTGATCATTGAATTTGTATGTGATATGATACAAATGATATGATATTTGTATCATAGATATGATAATTACATGATTGTCAAGTGCTTGAAAGAAAAGCTATTTCTTAAATTATTTAATAGGATAACTTTTTAGGTAAAATGATCAATAGTGTCAGGTGTTGACCCAGCTCCTGAACTCTGAGGACAAACAATATTTTTTCAATAGTCAGCACAAGATGTTTTTCTACTTTTGGGAGTTTTGCAGAGATCCAGCATCATCTTTGCTTGCAGTGTTTCTAGTCTCAGTGCTAGTGAACATGTTCCTTTCTTCTGAGTCTTAGCAGACAGAGAGTAAATTCCACATTCTGTTCTTTTGTCGATGTTTTTCGCCTGTTGCTCATATACTGGCAAAAGTGAAAAGACACTGGATTGAATGAGACTCAGTAGATTGTAGGTCCATTTGCAAGCACATTAAAAGTACTTTGAGGCAGATTCAATTAGCAGATTTACAGTTATTTAGCAGTAAACTCTTTCCTTTAAATTTAATGAGACACATAATTTTACAATGTCTATATATTTTATGGTACTAAATTAAATCGATTCTAAACCTGTAAGAACCATCCATCAACATAACCATATGGACATATTTCAATATTCCTCAAATTAGCATATACAGTCATAAGTAAAAATAAATGATTTCCTGTAGAACTGTTTTAACTACTCATTTTTAAAAAATACTATAATTTGCCTGGTTCTCAACTACTTATATAATATTTTATCAGAAGTCCATTCAGAGTCTGCTTTCCATGTGAGGAAGGCCTGTAATTTTCCAGTGAGGGGCTGGCTATCAATCCCAACAGGGGCCTGGCAGGAAACTGGAGGAGGGAGGTAGGGAACCAGGCTTTGCAGGCACCACGGGATGTGAAAGAATGAGAGCCTGGTGGCATTGGATCTTTTGATTTTTTTAAAAAATCCAGAAGCATGAGTTATAACGAGAAAAATTTAATGTCAGCTAATTTTTTTTTTTTTGTCATTTTAGGGCCGCACTCGCGGCATGTGGAGGTTCCCAGGCTAGGGGTCTAATTGGAGCTGTAGCCACTGGCCTACGCTGCAGCCACAGAAACGCAGGATCCGAGCTGCGTCTGCGACCTACACCACAGCTCACAGCAACGCCAGATCCTTAACCCACTGAGCAAGGGCAGGGATCGAACCCGCAACCTCATGGTTCCTAGTCGGATTCATTAACCACTGCACCACGACGGGAACTCCTAATGTCAGCTAATTTTTTAGTACATTGTACAATCTCTCCCCAAACCTACTCCCCCAGTCTTTGGTCCAGAATCAGCCAGCGGACTGCTGGGGGGTGACAGCTGGACAGTAAGATGAGGAGCCAGAGCAGTAGAAATCAACAGAGATAGAACAACAGAGATGGAACTGGCTATGTGGGGTGTGTCAGGCTCATGTGATGGTGCACAGAGAATGAGGGGTTTAAAGACAGAAGCCTATTCGAAGTTGCCCCAAATTTAAAGACAAAGACCCATCAAGGTACAGGGACAAAGGAGTCTGTTTTCTGAGACAGCTGATGCTCAGGAAATAACTGTCTGTGCAATCGGTGCTCTCTCCTCTGGCTACATTCAGTGCCGTGATGTGGGGCAAAAGCAGAATTTGGCATTTCTTAGGTCAAGGGGCAGCAGAGGGAGATATTTAACAAGTAAACCTCACTCTTCAAACGAAAAAAAAACACTGCCTAAGGGTTGTGGGGCTCAGGGACTTCCGGCATCACTCTGAGGAAACTTCTAGAACCAGCTAAGAAAGAGTTTGGGTGGAGTTGGGGGAGGGGACGGGGTGGAGTGTTGCTGAGAAAGCAGGAGATAAATACCAAGAGAGCTTTGTAATCATAAGCTCCATGATTTCTTCATGCTTAATACTCCTATTGCCACCCCTGGCCATGTTCTTATAATGATTGGATGAAACAGCCATAAAAAGTCAGGAGAGAGCATGCATGTTTCTTCTGAGGATCAGCAAAAGGGAGCCGGGAACCATGAGGACTCTAGGTAACTTTTCCTTTGGGATCAGGCAATAGTGCCTGTAGAAGGAGAGGAAAGCAGGCTGTGTCTCTGGAGATTTGGGACATTTGGGAAAGGGAAGTTTGCCTGAAGAACCAACCTGGGGAGGAGAGCAGAGCTCAACACTTGCGCTGGTTGAAAGCTGGAACAGCCCCTTCCCATGTGGAGCTGCCAGATTCAATATAGGACACCCAATTAAATTTGATTTTCAGACAAACTGCATAATTATTTTAGTATAAGTATGTCCCGGGCAATATTTGGGGCATACTTACATGAAGAAATTAAAAACTGGGCATCTTATATTTTTATTTGCTAAATCTGGCAATCCTTCCTCCATGTTTTCTAAGCCATCCAGCCTCACGGCACCACGGTGTGATCAAGGGCTGTGTGAGTCCCATCCAGGAGAGGAGGGTGACCCAGAAAGCAGACAGATATATTTGAAATAAACTCCATATCAAAAGGGTGCAGGACAAAGACCCCACCTGGGCAAAGGAGGTGTCATACTTTGGATGTTGGAATCAGACACTCAATGTCCCACCTCCTACCAGCTTGGTGATCCTCAGTAAGTTATGCGATATCTCTGAGACTCAGTTCTTTCATTTATAAAATGGAGGAAACGATACCTCCTACTGGTGTAATGCAAAGATTAAATGAGATGATATAGAAACATTCCTAGCACAGTGCCCAGATAAATTGTCTGTCAAGTGGTAGGGGCAGTTCTTATTACTCTGCTCATGAGGTACATTTCTTTTTCAGTCACACTCCCGTGGATAATACCGCATCAATAAAACCCAACCCACTCACTGGACATTCCAAGGCTAAACTTGTTCCCTTGAAGTTCCTGGAGATTTGTTAGCAGATGCTGGGAGGATGGGATAAGCTCATACTCTTCTCAAAAAAGCACTGTATCTCAGAATCTGCTTGTCTACTGCCTGGTTGTTGCTCTAAAACAGAGATAAGCAAACACCCTACTCCTCACTTCAGGCAGAGAAGGGAAAGACTCAAACCATTGCTGTGTCTCATAGTTATAACACCTCAAGCAAATCGATGCAGACATACTCATGGCTAAACCTAACACTGAGCTGAAAGGGTAGGTAGCCTGCTTCCTCCTAACATTCCTCTAATAAACTCAGAGTCCCGCAGATTAAGGGAATTGCCAAGGAATTTCAAGGCACACAAAGGTGAGGCTTGTCATTTGCAAAGAATAAATAACTTTTAGCTTGTTTTACTAAAAAAAATATTTTGGGTTTAAATCTGTTCATCTTTGTCTGAACTACTGTTAGTAGTTCAGAATTATCAGAAATTTCAGCTACATTTCTTTGGATTAGATTTTAGTGGGGAAAAAAGAGATGTGTTTGGAGATGAAAGGCAGTCAGCCTCAGGCACAGTGATGGAAGTCAGCCGAGATGCTTAGACTGTAGTCCTGTGTTCCATCTAGAGCATATAAAGGAAATCCAGGGGCTGCAACCTTTTCTTCCATTCCCACATTTATAAGGAGGGAATGGCCAGAGTGATTATCAAAAATGAAAAGAACAGAATTTCAATAATACTAATAGTTTTTTTCTCTCTGGAAGGCCATGTCATAGAGTAGTAATGTTGCAGAAGGAGCTCTACAAGGCCTATTCTTGATTTTACTCCATGAGACCTTGAGCAAAACCCAGTCTCTCAGAGCTTCTCATCACCCATCTATAAAACAAGATCAAAGTAAACTTCATTCTACATACCACTGTGGCTGCAGTGAGGATCAAATGAGAAAATGTATGTGAAATGTTGATGTACCCTAGGACTCAGCCCTCTTTTACTTGTTCTCTAGTCCCTGCATGTCAACTGTCACCAGTACAAAGATGGACTGCTTGATGGCTGATTGACCATATTTCTCATTACCTAATAGTCCTGTCTTCTTGTATTTCCAAAGTTATCTTGGAGCCAGTAAATAGAAAACTGAACCCATTAAGTTACCCCTGCCCCTACTCAGACCTGCTTCACATGCCTGTGATGCATACTAAAGGTTCAGTTTGACTTACGGGTCTTTTTTTTTCTTTTTCTTTTAATAGATTAAATATGAGTTTTTCCAGCAGCTAGAGGTGCTTATTCACCTTTTCTTTCATTTAAAAAAATTTACTGTAGTTGATTTACAATGTTGTGTTAATTTCTGCTGGACAACAAAGTGATTCATTTACATATAATCATATGTCCATTCTTTTTCAGATTCTTCCCCCATAAATATTATCACAGAATATTGAGTTCCCTGTGCTTTACAGCAGGTCCCAATTTGACCATCCATTCCATATACAGTGGTGTGCATATGCCAATCCCAAACTCCCAATCTGTCCCTTACCCCACGTTTCCCCTTCTGTAACCATAACAGTCTGTGTGTCTCTTTCTGTTTTGTAAATAAGTTCATTTGTGTCATTTTAAAGATTCCATATAAAGTGATATCATATGATATTTGTCTCTTTCTGTCTGATTTACTTCATTTAGTATAATAATCTGTAGGTGCATCAATATTGCTGCAAATGGCATTATTTCATTCTTTTTCATGTCTGAATAATATTCTATTATATATATGTACCACATCTTCTTTATCCATTCCTCTATCGATGGACATTTAGGTTGCTTCCATGTCTTGGCTGTTGTAAATAGTGCTGCTATGAACATTTGGGTGCATGTATCTTTTCAAAGTATGGTTTTCTCCAGATACATGCCCAGAAGCAGAATTGCAGGATCATATGGTAGTTCTAGTTTTAGTTTTTTAAGGAACCTCCATACTGTTTTCCATAGTAGATGCACCAATTTACATTCCCACTAGCAGTGTAGGAGGGTTTCCTTTTCTCCAGACCTTCCCCAGCATTTATTGCTTATAGAATTTTTTATAATGATTTTTATTTTTTCCATTATAGCTGATTTACAGTGTTCTGTCAATTTTCTACTGTGAAGCAATGTGACCCAGTCACACATACATGTATACATTCTTTTTTCTCACATTATCATGCTCCATCACAAGTGACCAGACATAGTTCCCAGTGCTATACAGCAGGATCCCATTGCTTATCCATTCCAAAGGCAATAGTTTGCATCTATTAACCACAAATTCCCGGTCCCTCCCACTCCCCCCCCGCCTTCCTCTTGGCAACCACAGGTCTGGTCTCCATGTCCATGATTTTCTTTTCTGTGGAAAGGTTCATTTGTGCCATATATTAGGTTCCAGATATAAGTGATATCATATGGTATGTGTCTTTCTCTTTCTGACTTACTTCATTTAGAATGAGAGTCTCTAGTTCCATCCATGTTGCTGCAAATGGCATTTTGTTCTTTTTTATGGCCGAGTAGTATTCCATTGTGTTATAGACCACATCTTCTTAATCCAATCATCTGTCAATGGACATTTAGGTTGTTTCCATGTCTTGGCTATTATGAATAGTGCTGCAGTAAACACGCAGATACATGTGTCTTTTTCAAGGAAAGTTTTGTCTGGATACATGTCCAAGAGTGGGATTGCTGGGTCATATGGTAGTTCTATGTATAGTTTTCTAAGGTACCTCCATACTGTTTTCCATAGTGGTTGTACCAATTTACATTCCCACCAACAGTGCAGGAGGGTTCCCTTTTCTCCATACCCTCTCTAGCGTTTGTTATTTGTGAACCTGTTAATGACGACCACTCTGACTGGTGTGAGGGTGGTACCTCATGGTAGTTTTGATATGCATTTCTCTAATAATCAGTGATGTTGAGCATTTTTTCATGTGTTTGTTAGCCATCTGTATATCTTCTTTGGAGAAATGTCTGTTCAGGTCTTTTGCCCATTTTTCCATTGAGCTGTTGGCTTTTTTGAGGTTGAGTTATATAAGTTGTTGGTATATTTTAGAGATTAAGCCCTTGTCGGTTGCATCATTTGAAACTATTTTCTCCCATTCTGTAAGTTGTCTTTTTGGATTTTTTTTTTTTTATGGTTTCCTTTGCTGTGCAAAAGCTTGTCAGTTTGATTAGGTCCCACTGGTTTATTTTTGCTTTTATTTCTGTTGCTTTGGGAGACATTTGTAAGGCTGAGAGAATGTTTTGCCTATGTTCTCTTCTAGGAGTTTGATGGTGTTTTGTCTTACATTTAAGTCTTTAAGCCATTTTGAGTTTATTTTTGTGCATGGTGTGAGGGTGTGTTCTAGTTTCATTGATTTACATGTGTTTGTAGAATTTTTGATGACCATTCTGAGTGGTGTAAGGCGATACCTCATTGTAGTTTTGATTTTGCATTTCTCTGATATTTAGCAATGTTGAGCATCTTTTCATATGCTTTTTGGCCATTTGTATGGTTTATTTGGAAAAATGTTCATTTACATCTTCTGCCCATTTTTTGATTGGGTTGTTTGTTTTTTGATATTGAGCTGCATGAGTTGTTTGTGTATTTTGGAGATCGGAGATTGGAGAGCCCTCATGGGTCACTTCATTTCCAAATATTTTCTCCCATCTTGTGGGTTGTTTGTTCACTTTGTTTATGATTTCCTTTGCTATGCAAAAGCTTTTTAAGTTTTTGTTTTTTCGTTTTTGGGGGGGTTATTTTTTCGTTTGGGTTTTTTGTTTGTTTGTTTATTTGTTTTGCTTTCTAGGGCCATATGGAGTTTCCCAGGCTAGGGCTTGAATCAGAGCTACAGCTGCGTGCCTACACCACAGCCACAGCAACACAGGATCCAAGCCACATCTGCGACCTACACCACAGCTCATGGCAATACCAGATCCTTAACCCACCGAGCAAGGCCAGGGATCAAACGCACAACCTCATGGTTCCTAGTCAGATTCATTTTTGCTGCACTACAATGGGGACTCCAAAAGTTTAATTTAGGTCCCTTTTCTTTATTTTTGTTTTTATTTTTATTACTCTAGGAGGTGTATCCAAAAAAGTATTTCTGCAATTCATGTCGAAGAGAATTCTGTCTATATTTTCCTCTAAGAATTTTATAGTATCTGGTCTTACATTTAGGTTTTAATCTATTTTGAGTTTATATTTGTGTGTGGTGTTAGAGAATGTTCTAATTTCATTCTTTTAAATGCAGCTGTCTAGTTTTCCCAGCACCACTTATTGAAAAGACCGTCTTCACTGTATATTCTTGCCTCTTGTCAGGTTTAGTTGACCACAGGTGCATATGCTTGTCTCTTGACTTTCTATTCTGTTCCACTGATCTGTATTTCTACTTTTGTGCCAGTAACCATAGAGTTTTGATTACTGAAGCTTTATAGTGTAGTCTGATGTCAGGGCACCTGATTCCTATAGTTATGTTTTCCTTTTCAAGTTTACTTTGGATACTTGGGGTCTTTTGTGTCTCCATACAAATTTTATTTATTTATTTTTGTTTTTAATTTTTTTATTATAATTGATTTACAGTGTCCTATCAATTTCTGCTGTACAGCAAAGTCACCCAGTTTTACATGTATATACATTTTTTTCTCTCACATTATCCTCCATCATGTTCTATCACAAGTGATTGGATATAGTTCCCTGTGCTACAGTAAGATCTCATTGCTTATCCACTCCAAATGCAATAGTTTGCATCAACTAACCCTAATTTTTTGTTCTAGTTCTGTGGAAAATGCCATTGGTAATTTGATTGAGATTGCATTGATCTATATATTGCCTTGGGTAGTATAGTCATTTTGACAAGGTAGATTCTTCCAATCCAAGAACACAGTAAGTCTTCCCATCTGTGTCATCTTCAGTTTCTTTCATCAGTTTCTTATAGTTTTCAGAGTACAGGTCTTTTGCCTCTTTAGATATGTTTATCCCTAGGTATTTTATTCTTTTTTATGTAATAATAAGTGGGGTTGTTTCCTTATTTTTCTTTCTGATCTCTTGTTGTTAGTGTACAGAAATGGGAGAAATTTCTGTATATTAATTTTTGTATCCTATAACTTTACCAAATACATTGTTGACCTCTAGTAGTTTTCAGATAGTATCTTAAGAATTTTCTGTGTATAGTATCATGTCATCTGAAAACAGTGACACTTTTACTTCTTTTTTTCCAATTTGGATTTCTTTCATTTCATTTTCTTCTCTGATTGCCATGGGTAGTACTTAAAAAACTATGTTGAATACAAGTGTCAAGAGTGGACATCCTCTTTCATCTTAGAGGAAAGTCTTTCAGTTTTTCACTGTTGAGTATGATGTTAGCTATGGTTTGTAATATATGGCCTTTATTATGTTGAAGTAGTTTCCATCTATGCCCACTTCGGGGGGTTTTTAATCATAAATGGGTGTTGAGTTTTGACAAAAGATTTTTCTGCATTTATTGAGATGATCATATGGTTTTTATTCAATTTGTTAGTATGATGGATCACACTGATTGATTTGCAGATAGTGAAAAATCCTTGCATCCCTGGGATAAATCCCACTTGATCGTATTTTATGATCCTTTTAATGTATTGTTGAATTCGGTTTGCTAGTATTTTGTTGAGGGTTTTTGTGTCTATGTTCATCAGTGATATTACCTTGTAATTTTCTTTTTGTGTGTGTGTTACCTTTGTCTGCTTTTGGTATCAGGGTGATGATGACCTCATAGAATGAGTTTGGAAGTGTTCCTTCCCCTGCAATTTTTTGAAGAGTTTCAGAAGGATAGGTGTTAATTCTCCTCTAAATGTTTGATAGAATTCACCTGTGAAGCCATCTGGTTCTGGACTTTTGTTGGTTAGAATTTTTTAAATCACAGTTTCAATTTCAGTACTTGTGATTAATGTGTCCATATTTTCACTTTCTTCTTTGGTCATTCTTGGAAGGTTGTACCTTCCTAAGAATCTGTCCATTTCTTCTAAGTTGTCCATTTTATTGGCAAATGGTCACTTGCATTATGATCCTCTATATTTCCATGGTGTCAGTTGTAACTTCTGCCTTTTCATTTCTAATGTCATTGATTTGAGCCTTTTTCTTTTTTTCTTTATAATGAGTTTAGCTAAAGGTTTTCAATTTTATTTATCTTTTCATAGAACCGGCTTTTAGTTTCATTGCTCTTTTCTGTTGTTTGCTTTGTCTCTATTTCATTTATTCCTGCTTGGATTTTTATGATTTTTTTTCCTTGTACTAACTTCGGGTTTTCTTCATTCTTCTTCCACTAGTTGCGTTAGGTGTAAGGTTAGGTTGTTTATTTGAGATTTTTCTTGTTTCCTGAGGTAAGCTTGTATTGCTCTAAACTTCCCTCTTAGAACTGCTTTTGGTGCTTCCCATAGATTTTGGATCATCGTGTTTTTGTTTTCAATTATCTCTAGGTATTTTTTTATTTCCTCTTTGATTTTTTCAGTGACTCATTGGTTGTTTAGTAGCATATTGTTTAGTCTCCACATATTTGTATTTTTTGCAGTTTTTTTTTTCTTGTAGTTGATTTCTAGCCCCATAGTGTTGTGGACAGGAAAACTTCTTGATATGATTTCAATTTTCTTAAATTTAGTGTGGCTTGATTTGTGGCCCAGCTTGTGATCTATCCTGGAGAATGCCCATCTTCTCTTGGGAAGAATGTGTATTCTGCCACTTTTGGATGGAATGTTCTATATATATTGGCTAAGTCCATCTGGTCTAATGTGTCATTTAAGGCCTGTGTTTCTTTATTGATTTTCTCTCTGGTTGATCTGTTCATTGATGAAGGTGGGGTGTTAAAGTCCTCCCTATTATTGTGCTACTGTTGGTTTTTCCTTGTATGGCTGTTAGCAGTTGCCTTATATATGCACCTAACATAGGTGCATATATACTTACAATTTTTACATCTTCTCAAATTGATCCTTTGATCATTATGTAGTGTCTCTTGTAACCATATTTAAAGTCTATTTTGTCCGATATGAGTAGTGCTACTCCAACTTTCTTTTGATTTCCACTGGCATGGAATATCTTTTCCATCCCTTCACTTTCAGTTTGTGTATGTCCCTAGTTCTAAAGTGGGTCTCTTTTAGGCAGCATATATACAGGCCTTGTTTTTGTATCCATTCAGTCAGTATGTCCTTTGGTTGGACCATTTAATCCATTTATATTTAAGGTAATTGTCAACATTTATATTTTTATTGCCATTTTGTTAATTATTTTGGCTTTGTTTTTGTAGGTCTTTTTCCTTCCCTTCTGTTCTTCTCTTGTTTTTTAATGACTATCTTTAGTGTTGTGTTTGGATTGCTTTTTCTTTTTTGTGTGTGTATCTATTGTAGATTTTTGGTTTGTGGTTACTGTAAGTTTTCTTTTTTTTTTTCATTTTTCAGGGCTGCACCTGCAGCATATGGAAGTTCCCAGGCCAGGGTTCAAATCTGAGCTGAAGCTGTAACCTGTGCCAGAACTGTGGTAATGGTAGATCCTTAACCCACTGCACCAGGCTGGGGATCAAACACACACTACCACAGGCAACACAAGACCCTTAACATACTCCACTGCAGGTTTGATCCCTGACCCTGCTCAGTCGGTTAAGGATCCAGTGTTGCCACAAGCTGTGCTGTAGGTCACAGATGTGGCTTTGATCTGGTGTTGCTGTGGCTGTGACATAGACCAGCAGCTGCTCCTCCCCTGCCCCCCCAGTGCCAGACCCTCAGGCTGAGGAACCTGACATGAGGTTCAGAACTCTCACTCCTGTAGGAGAACCTATGCAATATAGTTATTTTCCTGTTTTTTGGGTCACCCACCTGGCAGGTAAGGGACTTGCTTTCATACACACACACACACACACGCACGCACGCACGCACCTACTTGTGTGTGTGTGTGTGTATTTAACAGCTGCACCTGTGGCATATGGAAGTTCCTGGGCTAGGAACACCACAGCTTGTGGCAACACTGGATCCTTAACTGAGTGAACAAGGTCAGGGTTCGAACCTTGTAGGATCCACATGGATCCACATGGATCCTAGTCAAGTTCTTAACCTGCCGAGCCACAACAGGAGCTCCTGGGACTCGCTTATATTGCTCAAGTGACCCTCCTACAATCTTGGAGCTTCTTCTTCATCTTTATTCTGGCTGTACGATATCCTGTTTAGTAGTTTCCAGTCTTTTTGGTGAATGGTTGTTCTTCAGTTAGTTGTGATTTTGGTGGTTTCATGAGTGGAGGTAAGCCTGAGTCTTTCTGCTCTGCTGTCTTGCCTCCTTCCTCTTATGACTGAGGGATCTTGAACAGACCTAGTGCCCACAATGTTTCTGGGTACCTTTCCTATGTCAGACTTCTCTAGTTTCCCCAGGAGGAACCAGGACAGTCATTATCTTAAAAATACCCCGAATACTATGAAAATGATACTTGGACTTAGAAGGTGGAACTGAAATTCTACCTCTTGTTTCATGAAAGAAAAAAGGTTCTGTATTTGAGGACAGCCAATTAAAAATGAATAGGCTGAGTAAACCTTCATGGGTTCTCCCACTGTAATGTCTTCCATTCCATGTGATAGATGACAAAGAGTCACTGATAAACATAGAAATCTCTTACTATCTAACTGGATGGTAAAACCACATTGTCTAACTGGAGTGAACAGAGCCATCCAGAAAATCATGCTACTTGGGGAAGAGAATGTAAAATGTTTGTGGCAGAAACTCTCTTCCATTTCCCCTTACTTAAAACAAGGTCAATAACACGGTAGGCAGTTGGAAAATATTCTTTGAATGAATAAAGGAAAGTAATATTTTCAAAGTGGATTACTAAGTCCATGAGCAATATTGCAGATTTTGTTTTCATGAAGGTTTCATTCCATCCTACAGTTCATAACAGCTAGTGGTATTCTCATGGGCTTCATAAATATTTTACCTATTTAGAAAATTATTTTCAAATTCCTACATAAACCCTGAATTCTATTATTGGACAGTTTTCAAGGTTAAAATTCCCCCACTGAAGTCATATAAATTTCATTTCTTAATGTTTACATTCTATGTTTTATGTAGAGTTAGTTCAGAGATAATGGTAACAAGTTATTCTTTGCCTCCCTAGAATATAATCAAGAGCCAGCGGTCAAACTGAATCTTGGCATTTAAACTGAGAGTTAGGAGAGAAATATTCTTCCTAATGTTATAAATGTTAAATTGTAGAGCAAGTTATTTTATCTGAAGCCCTTGACAAAACATAAACTTTGTTATCATTGGTACGTACTAACTGGGTAGAAATGGTGCCTGAAGAAAAAATGGAAGGATAGAGTGGAGAAAGCAAATGCATGGCAAACAAGATGCTGCTACTACTTTCACACATAGCAGTCATAATTAATTGATTGCAGCATTCTTCTTACTAAGCTCAGACAATCCTTTTATTAAAACAGTGCTTCAGGAGTTCCTGTCGTGGCACAGTGGTTAACGAATCCAACTAGGAACCATGAGGTTGCGGGTTCGATCCCTGGCCTTGCTCAGTGGGTTAAGGATCTGGCGTTGCCGTGAGCTGTGGTGTAGGTTGCAGACGCGGCTCGGATCCCGTGTTGCTGTGGCTGTGGCGAAGGCCGGCGGCTACAGCTCCTGTTAGACCTCTAGCCTGGGAACCTCCACATGTTGCGGGTAAGGACCCAAAATGACAAAAAAAGACAAAGAAAAAAAAAACAGTGCTTTAGGTAGCATAACCAGTTGATCACAGAGTGGCACGTGAGATTTATCCTTTTAACACATATTTATTGAGTTCTAGCTATATGCCTGATATGGGGGATTTGCAATGAATACAACAGGCAAAAATGTCTGTCCTCTTAGAGTTTAACATTACAGTATGGGGGTAAGAGGAATTCGTAATTAAGATAAGTAAAATATGTAGTATATTAGAAGGTAATAAGTACATCAGAGAAAATACACCAGGAAAGGGGGATAGAGAACACTGGGAAGAGAGAGTTTATATTGCTAAATAGGGTAGCCAGAAGTGTTTTAGTAATCTTTTTCTAAGTAACAGTTTATCACAGAATTTGATGGCTAAACAACAAATATTTGTTAATTCACAATCTTTGTGGGTCATGAATTTGTAAGGAGCTTAGCAGGATAGTTCTGGGTTGGCACCTTTAATGAGGTTGCAGTCAAGATGTCAGCTGTGCTGCAGTCATCTGGAGGCTTGGAAGAACTGGAGAATCCGCTTCCAAAATATCTTACTTTCACGTCTATTTGCAGGAGGTATCAGTTATTTGCTGGCTTTGGCAAAAGACCTCTGTTCCTCACCGTATGAGCTGTTTATATCTCCTCTCAACAGGGCAGTTGGCTTCCCTCAGAGTGAGTAACTCGAGAGGGCAAGATGTAAGCTACAGTGTCTTTTGTTACCTAGCTTTGGAAGTCGCTTTCTGTCATTTCTGCCATAACCCAGTCTTATTCATTGTGGGAGGGGCTATGCCACAGAAGGATGCAGGGAAGCAGCTATCATTGGTATCATCTTGGAGCCTGAATATCACCCCAGAGAAGACTGGAAAGGGAAATTGAAGGAGCTGAGAAATTAAATCTGAAGATAACAGAAGAGAGGGGCAGTGAGAATAACAAATATCAAGACCCTGATGCAGGGACCTGCTTGGTGTAATTAAAAAGTAGAAGCAGACTAAGATACATGGAGTAGAAGTGGGAGGGTGGTGGGAAATGAGGTCAGAGCCATAACAAAGGGCCAGATCATGGGAGACCTTGTAGCTTGGTTTTACCCAGTGTTCCAGTTATCTTTGCTGTGTAACAAACCATTCAAAGATTTAGTATCAGAAAACAATCATTTTATAATGCATTTGTGGGTCTGGAATTCAGACAGGACATGGTAAAGATGGCTTGTCTGTGTCCTATGATGTTTGCACAGTGTTTATGGCACTTTGAATCTAGAAAGACTCAAAGGCTGCTCTGGCTTTGAAAGCTGCTTTTATCACTTGCTATAATTATAAGCATGTCCAGATTCAAGGGAGAGAAAACAAATCCCATTTCTATAAACTAATATTATAAGAAGAGTATGTGGAATAAGAAATAGGATTGCAGCCATCTTTGGAAAATATATCTGCTACACTCTGTGCCATGAGAAATCATTGCATTATTTTGAACATAGCTGTAGCATGTAAACTTGTAACATTTACACAAGATATTTCCAGTTGCTATGTTCAGAACAGACTGAAAGGGGTATGAGGTGAGAAGCAGGAAGACTAATTAAGAAGCTATGATGATCATCTAGGCAGGAGATAATGAGAGCTTGGATAGGGGGTTGGCAGTGGACATGGTGATAAGTGAGATGGAAAAGATGACAAGTGAAGTAAGTTTTAGGGGGGGATTGTTGAGCTTCATGTCATTTTCAGATATATGAGGTTTGGATGACAGTTAGTAGTAGAGCCTGGAGTTCAAGGAAGAAAAATAGATAGAATATATAAATGCTGTACCATAGGTACTGAAAGCTCTAAAATCGAATGAGATCATCAAGAAGGGTGTAGATAGACAAGAGAGGAATTCTAAGAAGTGATCCCAAAGACATACCAATATTGGGATGTCAGGGAGATGAAGAGACGCTAGCATTCGACACTGAAGAGGAATGGTAGTGAAGTAAGGAAATGTGGTGAGCCAATGGAGAGAGGTTTACAAGGAGTTGGGCGTGATCAACTTGTTATTGTATTGACTCATCAAGGAAGATGAGGACTGGGAATTCCCATTTGGTCTATCAACATGGAGATCATTGCTTACTTTAAGGAAGTAATTTTAGTGGAGTGGTGGGGTGAGTGCCTGATTGGAGGGGATTTAAGAAGGAATGGCAGAAGAGAAATTGGAGATATATATTATAGTCATATTGTTTCAGGAATCTGAAGAATTTTGCTGTAAAGGGAAGGAGAAAAGTATCTAGAGAGAGAAATGCTGTCAGGAGAAATAGGTATTTGCCATCCAGATTGCCATTCTAATTAGAATGGGAGTAGAGAATGAGGTTAGGAGCACAGGCTCTGGAATCAGATTTCCTCACTTTGGATCCTGGCTCCCCATCTCGCTACTTGTCTGAACTTGGAAAAGTTACTTTTAACCTTTTGATGCCTCCCTTTCTTTATCTGCCACAAGGAGATTACCATAGTACCTCCTCCTAAGGCTATAAAAAAGTTAAGTTGTTTCATGTAGAGTGTTTGGAAGAGTTCTTGGCATGTGGTGGACACTCAAATAAGTGGAAACTATATTGATGATGATGTTGGGATGGGCCAGCCACATTTTTCAGACCTCTCAGTATCACCTGGAGCACCAGAGGAGAGAATTTTAAAGCTCCACTGATGTGGAAGTTTGGGGCCCAGTTCCCCATGTTGGATGAGGTTGACATAGAAATGAGCTGGAAACTGAGCCCAGTGATGAGCTAGAAAGAGAGATGAGGCTGGTGGGCACTGGCAACACTGTTGGTTGATTTGCTTAATAATGAAAACATACACTTTTTTTTTTTTTGACCAGTCACTGCTCGAGGGACAATAATTTCATGGCAGAACATTTTGTTTGTATCTTCTAATTTACTGAGGATCCTCCCTGGGACAAGGGATTTGAGTTGCTTTTATTTTAGCTAATGTAGTAGGTGCTCACTGTAAGATTCAAAAACAACTCTGCTGTTTTTATTATTTTTTTAAATCCAGTTACAGTTTTATCTGATGGTCTTTAGCAAGTGTGGATTCCTCAAGTGAAAGGGCATTGAGACAGAGAAGAGTCAACAGTTTCCATCAAAAAGTCGTAACCTCCTGGAGATTTTTTTTAAATTATCATTGTATTCCTATTGAATTCATCTTATAAAACTTTGCAAATGTTGCAGTAGTTATTTTTAAACAAATATCTCTCTCACTTCCATTTCTTAACCTGGACTCCTCACTTCAGTAATTACTAACTTAGAAAACAAAGACAAAACTTACATTCATTGATTTACTAATTTAAAATAATCTCTATACAATTTGTCACCCAAACTGGGACATTTTGGTTGAAAGAGAACACCTTTAATAATTATGCAAGGACTATAGATGTGAATTGGGTTTGTCCTGAGTAATCAGAACATATCCATGGGAAATCACATTAGAACTTCCAAATTATACATACCTAGCTTTCAGGAGAAAGAAGGGTTCCCTAGAGTAAGAAATTGGGATTTAGTTGACTTAGGACTTCAAGATTATTAAAAAAAAAATCATTTCAGAAATCATTGAAAAGATCTTTTGTTAATATTCACAATTCTCCCTTTTCTAAGAATCCTGTGCAAGTACGCAGACTTCAGGTGTTCTGGAGTAGTAGGCTACCGTTTAGAGAGACTGATCCCCAGGGCTCATGTCGCTCCAAACCTTAACATCCTCAATCTGGGCTTGAATTTGGAGCCACCCACAACCATATAGGTACTAACCTAGGTGCTCTCCATCAAAAGAAGGTTGGGGGTACTTCCCGTTTCAAGACCACCTTGACTTCAGTGTTTTTACCACTGAAATTTATTTTCTCTACCTCTGACTTTCAACCTCCTGGACCAACTGAGCAAAGTCAGGTTCATGATGGGAACCTTTGAAGGGATACACAAGTTCATCCTGACCAAAGATATCTCTCACCTCATGTACAGAGGCTGACTGGGGATGCCTAGTCTACCATAATGCCATGGTGATTGGACCTGGCCACTTCTAAGCCTGGCCTAGGCTGCCTTGGACCTATAGTTACAGCATTTCCTTTTAGGCTAATGCAGAGAAAGATGGCTTGAGAGTTCAGAGGCAGCGATGTCCACATGAAATGCGACAAGAGTATTAATGATATTGGATTGACAAACTCCAAGACAGTTGAGGTAGCCCACTGACTCCTGGACTTCACTGGACACTATTAATAGCACATTTTTCATGTCTCTTCTGTGACAATTCCACATAGCTGAGATCCTCTCAAAAGGAGACAAATTTACCTGGTGAGTCTTAGGCATTTCAACCATTGAAATTTTCTTCAAATCTTTGCATAGTTCAGCCTATCTGGATCAACCAGTCAAAAAATTACCTAGAGCAGTGTTCTCTAAGTGTTGTGGTCCACCTATATCAAAATTTCCTGGGCTACTTGTTTAAAAAAAATATAATTTCCAGGGCCCTACTGGCATTGGCACTTAGAAACACATTTCACCCAAGCTCTATAAATTATTCTTACACAAATTAACGTTGGACAGCCACTAATCTAGAACTAGAGCAGTGGTCCTCAACCTTGGCTGCATGTTAGAATCACCTAGAGAACTTCTGAAACTCCCAAATGCTCAGGCCATTCCTCAGACCAATCAAATCAAAATTCCTGGGGGTGGAATCCACTTTTGAAAGTTTCCCAGGTGATTACAATGTGCAGTCAAGGTTGAGAATCCCTGCAGTAGACCCATTATTCTCAGAAAATGGCAAGGCTTCCCTGTCAAAGGGGATCTAGAAATATTACTGCAATCAAGACCACTTGACCTATATGACTATGTGAACTGAGGGTTGTCTAGCCAGAGTTATTCAAAGCATGTGGTTCAGCAGACCACTGTCAGTTCATGAACTCTTTCATTAGTGGCCCTCAAGAAGCTTGTAAAATCATGTGAAACAATTTTATTATTAAAGGTTTTTTTTGGTAGCAACACTTTCCTTATAGAGTAAACAGTTCATTGATATATATTCTGATGCAAGTATCTTACTTCATCATGGATTAGTAACAAATAATTTGTGGACCGAAAAACTATGAACAGTGTTGGTCCAAGTCAGGTACCTAGGCGTGAAGGTGCCACCTCAAAGGTCCTCATGGCAATGCAGTCCAGCTTCTGACTCTTGGAGCAGCTGAGGCCAACCTTCTAACTTAACTCCACCAGGAAAAGTGGGCGGCATTTTCAAATGTTGATGCTCTGTCCAAAAGGACAGTGTATTGGGCACAAAGAAAGGCTCAGCTGAAACACAAAGGGACAGCCTAGGTGAAAATGCTATGTCTCCAACTTGTGAACCAGATGCCTCCTAGCTTACCACCCAGCATGGACAACAGAGAGTGGTCAGATGCCCGACAGAGGGCCAGAGGACTCTATGGGTGGTTTCAGAGCACAGAAAGGAAGCCTGAGTCATGGTTCTCTCAGCTGCAAGAGACAGAAAATCAACCTAATCCTACTTAATGCAGAAAGAGAATGTATTAGCTCATGTCAGGCTCTTGCCACTTAGGGGAAATATGGCCACTGGTAGCATCAAGCTGACACTCTTCCAGCTTAGCAGTGGCAATAGAATAACAACCATGCCTTGTATAGTTCCAGAGAAAGTACTGGGACTAACCCTTCTTGAGCCCAGTTGGGTCATGTCACCATCTCTAACTCACTGTTGACTTCATTTGGACATATGTAAGTCCTACGGCCATCACTGGATATGGGAGTTGTGGTAAGTCCCACCTGAACCGCATGGGATAGGAGTGAATGAGAGTTGAATTCATCAAAGAAAAATTGATGAGCTCCTAGCAATAGCAGGGGGAATGGATGCTGAACAGGCAAAGAAAACAGATGCCTTCTATCAAATCCTCTCAGAATCCTTAGATGTGTTTGCTACAAAGCTGCCTGAACGTTCCAGCACCAACATGCCTCCATCCTGGCCAGCCTCACCACTTTGTAGAGACATGTGAAGGCACCCAGGTCAATGAGCAACACAAGGAATTATGTCCTCCATTTGCTCTGGGGACATCATCCAAAATAGACACTTTAAAAGATTTATACTTCTTGTGGCTTCTCAAATTCAAAGCACCATAATCTAATTTATTTTCATTCATTCTTTTATTTACCTATTAATTCACTATTTCATTAGACAATCATTGTATGGAATGCCAAGGATGATGCTGATAGAAATACCCAGAAAGATGAGGCATAGTGCCCTCTTTCAAGACTTGCTGCCTTAGTAATTCCCCATGGATGCAATTTCTTTTTCTTTCTGAGTTCCTCCCTCCTCCCAGTCCTGCAGCAGAAACCCAGAGGAAAAAGTGAAGGCTTTGTAGGGAGATGTCTATACTAAGAATGTGAAATTTTCTATTACTAGATCCTCCTCAGCCAAAAATGAGATAATCTGCCTCTACTGTCTTAAAGAAGATCTCTTCCCAGAAGCTTTCCAGGGAAATGTAACCTGGATATGATATGAATCCTTCTCAGAATTGCTTAACCACGTGTGACTTTTTAACTGCCTCCTAAAAGAAATTACAGAAATTGCACTGAAGAAGGTCCACATTCTTAGACAAAATGAGGCATTTTAAATTGTAGACCCATGCAGGATCTGGGGACAAAAATTCTATCTACAGCCCCATCTACATTTTTTTCATTTAACTTGAAATATCACAAAAATAGCAGTGGAATCACTTAAGGAGCAGAGTGTGATGACTGTAACCTGGGAGTGGCCCCGCCTTTATCTCTGCCATGGGGTGGGTGGGCAGGATCAGGGAATGGAAGGAGAGGCTTCTGCATAAATTGGGTGAGGCATTGCTAGGAGCAGGAACCCTGCTCCACTTTATGAATTTGGCTATAGGTAGTGTTCTGCACTGGAAAATGGGACCCTGGGAATTCTGGGAGAGTTAGTGACTCCATTCCCATAGTGATCTAGCTGGAGTCTCACTGATCAAAACCAGTGCCCCCAAACACTTTTCATTGTCAGAGAGTTCCAGTTAGAGTTGTCCTAAAATGCCCTAATTACCAGCCTCCAGCATGAAGTCCTCAGTGTGAACCACGTGGCAAGTACCTATCTGCACGGACCCCAGCATTTGCACCAAGCTTGCCCTAAGTTAGGTGCCCAGGAGTTGGAGGTAGTATAAATGAATGAATGCATGACTTTACATTAGCATACAATAATTCACAAAACAATGTGAGTTACTTCACAGCCTGCCTGCTCACTGAAGCTATTTGGGGGTTCTTCTTGTCATATCTTCCTACCCTCCAAACTTCTCGAAAAACAAGAATGTGATGCCAGAATGTTAGGATACCATGTGGGGTGAGATGTTCTGAAACTCACGGAAGACAGCAGTGATTCAGCCAGAATGTGCACAAGGCATAGGGGACATAGTGCTACTAAGGAGCCCCTTCAGTTAAGTGGATACCAGTTACGGGCAGCTGCGGAAGATGCTGTCTCTGGATTCTAGAGAGGGTGGTTTTGTAAAGGGTGTATACTGGGCAGGAGTGGGGTGGGGTGGTGGTGGAAGGTTGTGCAGATGTGAGGAAAAAACAGAAAGAGATTTGCTACTAAAAAAAAAAGGAAATCTTTAAGTAGCAAAATCAGCAGCTGGACCAGATTAGCTGTTCCTTTCTCTTTCCTATTTTTGGACTTGGGAAGAAAATGCAAAATAATTCCTGTTTTGGAGAACAGTAGAGAAGGAGGCTGTTTTTGAGGGGTGGGGGAAAGCACAGGAGTTGAGGCTGTGGACCGGGGCAGAGAACTAGAGGGAACTGAGATCCTGCACAGATGGGGGTTTCTTTCCTTTTGTGGGGTATGGGGACACCAGTGCTGCTCTCTTATCTTCCCTGGGGAATGCGGGAGAGGAGCTCTGCTGAGTGATTGAGCAAAACCTGTGGGATAAGTACCAAATTTGTGGTTTTCACTGGCGGCTGCTGAGGCCAGGCATAGACCTGATGGCCAGAGAGACCCCTCAGAGCCACAGCTTTCTGCTGTCCCCAGTCTCCTTTCTCTGGCGTTAAGTGCAGTATGTTTTCCTGCATTGATCTTGACTTGTCAGATTCTCTGTTTCCCGAGTGAGGAACTCCGTATAAGTGATTTGTAAGAAGGTTGTGGACCCTCCCCTCCAGGGATACACTTTTCATAGCAACATTTCAGATGTCTCTGATGGGAAGAAGACAAAACAAGTTATTTATATAGAACTCTATGTAGCAAGAAGAATGAAAATACAGCTTGGGCATGCCAGGGGTGCTACACTCTGCTAACCAGGTTAAGAAAAGGCCCATGAGGAAAAATTGCACTTTGCTGACTCTTTACTGTTGGAGATTTTGTTACATATTCATCACCACCTATTCAGCTAGGTAGTTTGCAGTGCCCGGTGAAGTGTGAAAATGTAGACTCCCTTGTTAAGAAATTGTTATGATTTCAAGACAATGACAGCAAGCAATTAAGACAAGTCTGGCGCCCTGCGTGACTGCAGAGATCGTGAACACTGTGAAGGGGACCCTGAGTGCAGAAAGACTGCACAGAGGATGTTTCTTTCAGAATTTTGAGTTGAATAGTTGACCAGTAAGCATTAGATTAAAACGATTAATTATCTCTTCTTCCCATGAAATCCTGGCCCAGATGGTTTTACAGATGAATTCTGTCAAACTCTGAAGAAACAGTTAATTCTAATCTTACATGGATTATACTAGAAAACAGAAACAAAAACTGCCCTACTCATTTAATGAGTAGTCAAGAATGCTGATAGTTTACACAGTAATGGAGAGCCTGGTCAATATGTAAGAAAGAAACAACAAAAAAAGTAAGAGGATTGAAAGTGAAGGGATTACAGTACCATATTTGCTTATATTAAGAAGTTACTGGGAAAATTAATACAATCCAGAGGAGAAAAAAGCTACTGGTGCAATAAGATAGTTCAGCAAGTTGACCAGATACAAGATCAAAATAGAAAGAGTATAAACAAGTTGACGGTGTAGAGATGGAGCATGGACTTGTAAAGGGATCAGAACTCTTAGAGCTGTTTCCAACTTATGAAGGAGTAGGAGTGGAGGGAGAGGTCTAGGTTCTTTGCACCCCACTGAGAAAGGGCTTCAGTGCGATCCTGGGGGAAAAATTTTGGAGTTTATGCCCTGGAGGTTAAGGCACTGTTATGCTGGTCTGCTCAGGGCTGATGGACTCCCGGATAGAAAGCTGAGTGGCTTTGGATGCAGGGCCAATGACAGCAGAAGGCTGACTGAGGAGGAAACTGCCCTCCTTCTGATGGTAGGTCTGGTGCCACAGAAGGTGCAGAATGGTGGGGCAAAGCTTGCCGACTGGGATAGGAATGTTTAGCTTAGGGTCATTTAAATAGAGATTCGATTCAAGAGGACCACTAGGAAGCAGAGAGAAAGTTCTGTGTGGAGCAGATCCTGATGTGGAGTGGGAGGAGATTTGATGCTACTTCAAGTCTGGAGTTTTTTAAGTGTTCTGTTCACAAGTAAGACTGTGGAACCAGATACCCAGCACTTAATCCCCAGCTTTGCCACTTGGCTGCTTGGTGAATTTCTACAAATCCTTTAACCTCTACAAGCAAGGGTTTTCCCCTTTGTGGGTTTAATATTATCCTCACAGCAATATCTACTTACCAGGATTATGGTGACAATAATCTAATGATTACCTCCAAATAATCATGGCATAGGGGTGATGTATGTATATAAAGTATGTAATCATAAAGCATCTTTATTTTTGGTTCCCTTTACTACTTTAAATGTATTCTCTGAGACTAGTTCTTTCTGTACCTGGATCAAATTTAGTACACGTCTCATGAGTTTTGTGGTCCCTCTTAGGTAATAAAAGCAGTCTCTGCTCAATAATTCATATTTTCAGTCCAATAAAAATTAAATTTTACATTGCAACCACATTTTGGACTTCTGCAGGGTCATAGCTTGGACCTGGAGAGGAAGCTGATACGTTGGTCCCAGATGCTGAGTTTGAGTTCTTGAACTCTGATCCTGCATCCTCAGCCTTGTTAATTATGATTTCTGGCCCTTCTAGGATCAGTGTGTTGGAGAGAATGGAGAAGGATGGCAGGAAACTCCTTTCTTGTCCAACACGGTGGGGACCTAGAAGTAGGGCTCTCTTGTCTTCGTGGTTTTTATGGGAACAACTTTGGGGTTCTTCAGAGACAACCCCTCACATATCCCCCAAACTGCATATCCAGTTTCTCCATTAAGTGTAACACACACTATATATTTTTGTGCATCACTTTTATTAAACTAAGGTAGATCTCTAGCCTCTAATCAATTAAAAAAAGTCGTTAATAGATAAGTGCTTTTTCTGGTAGCTTACGATATCATGTGTTTTCTGTTGCTTAGTCTATTAACGAGGAAAATTACACTCATAAAATTTCTGATGTTAAATGATCTTCAGAGATTTTGGATAAACTACTTAATCATGATGCATTTTTAATGCATCTAATTTGGTGAGCTAAAACTTTGTTTTGATTTTCACATTAATGCTCACAAGTGAAATGAGCCTATAATTTCCTCCTACCATTTTTATCTGATTTATTAATCAGTACTCTACTGATCTTATTAAATACGTATGGCAGTTTTTTTTCTTCTTTTTCTAGTGCAATCTAAGATTAGTCTTAACCGTTTCTTCAGAGTTTGATAGAATTGATTTGTAAAACCATCCAGGATTTCAGGGGAAGAGATAATTCCTGTTCTAATCTCATACTTACTGGTCAACTCAGTTTCCCTATTTTGTGTGTGTGCGTGCGTGCGTGCTGATTTTGGCATTTTGTGTTTCCTTGGGCACTTATATATGTTACTAAATTTAAAAATGTATTAGCACAAAGCTTTTTTTTCTTTTTCTTTCATTTTAGGGCCACACCTGCGGCGTACGGAAGTTCCCAGCCTAGGGGTCAAATATGAGCTACAGCTGCTGGCCACAGCCACAGCCACGTGGGATGTGAGCCACATCCGCGACCCATACCGCAGCTCACAGTAACGCCAGATCCTTAACTCACTGAGCGAGCCTAGGGATCGAACCTGAGTCCCCATTGATCCTAGTCAGGTTTGCTACCGCTGAGCCATGACAGGAGCTCTACACATAGCTTTTTATAAACCTTTTAAAATAAGTTTTATTGAGACAATTTACATATCATAATATTTGCCTTTTTAAAGTGTATGATTCAGTGCTTATTTGCAGGTGTGCCATCATCACACTACCTAATTTCAGAACATTTAAATAAACCCAGAAAGAAATCCCATGAGCATTAGCAATTCTTCCCCATTCTCTTCCACTCACCCAGCCCCTGGCAACCAATATCTTTCTGTTTCTATGGATTATCCTATTCTAAACATTTCATTTAAACAGAATCATACAATATGTGCCCTTTTATACCTGGCTTCTTTTAATTACCCTAAAGTTTTCAAGGTCCATCATCCTGCAGCGTTTATCACTACTTCCTTCTCTTATATGATTACACAATATTCCATCATATGAATAGACTATACCACATTTTCTTGATCCATTCAGCATTTAATAGGTACTTGGTTTGTATCCATTTTTGGCTATTATGATGAATACTGTTCTAAACATAACTGTTGGTTGGAGTTCCCGTCGTGGCTCAGTGGTTAACGAATCCGACTAGGAACCATGAGGTTGCGGGTTCGATCCCTGCCCTTGCTCAGTGGGTTAACGATCCGGCGTTGCCGTGAGCTGTGGTGTAGGTTGCAGACGCGGCTCG
>PVHT020003426.1:69583-101317 GCA_004024745.2 Catagonus wagneri | reverse complement strand
AAAAAAAAAAAAAAAAAAAAAAAAAAAAAAAAAAAAAGTGGACATCCTTATGCAAAAAATGAAACTGGACCCTCCTATCTTATATCAGAAAAATAACTCACAGTGGATTAAAGACTTACATAACTGAAGAAAACATAGGGGAAAATCTCCTTGACTATGGTCACAGCAGTGATATTTTTGGATATGACACCAAAAAGGCTAAAAAAAAGCAAAAATAAACAAGTGGTACTACCTCAAACTAAAAATGGTTTTGCACAGCAAATAATTAATAAAATGATATGAGAGAAAATATTTGTAAATCATATGTCTGACAAGGGGTTGATATCCAAAATTTGTAAGGAACTTATAAAACTCAGTAGCAAAAACAAACAAACCAATTTAAAAAATAGGCAGAAGACCTGAATAGACATTTTCCCAAAGAAGACCAACAAATAGTCAATAAGTACATGAAAAGACGTTCAACATCACTAATACTTAGGGAAATGTAAATCAAAGTCACAATGAAATATCTCACACTTGTTCGAATGGCTATTCTCAAGAAGACGAGATAAATGTTAGCAAGAATGAGAAGAAAAGAGATCCCTTATACGCTGTTGGTGGGAATATGAACTGGTACTGCCATTATGGGCCACAGTATGGAGGTTCTTCAAAAATTAAAAATAGAACAACTCGGAGTTCCCGTAATGGCTCAGTGGTTAACAAATCCAACTAGGAACCATGAGGTTGCAGGTTCGATCCCTGGCCTTGCTCAGTGAGTTAAGGATCCGGCGTTGCTGTGAGCTGTGGTGTAGGTTGCAGACGCGGCTCAGATCCCACGTTGCTGTGGCTGTGGCGAAGGCCGGCGGCTACAGCTCCCATTAGACCCCTAGCCTGGGAACCTCCGTATGCCGCGGGAGCGGCTCTAGATAAAGGCAAAAAGACCAAAAAAAAAATAAAAAAATAAAAAGAAGTCATAGAACTGGTGAGTAGAATGACAGTTGCCATGGGCTTTACGGTGGAAAAAAATTTGTACAAATGGTACAGTATTTTAGCTATTAGGTGACTAATTTCTGAGGGTCTAATATAACAGCATGGTGATGATAGTTAATAATGCCGTATCGTATACTTGCTAAGAGAGTAGATCTTGAGCATTCTCACCCCAAAAGTAATTATGTGAAGTTATGA
Organism: Catagonus wagneri; assembly: GCA_004024745.2. Lineage (NCBI taxonomy): Eukaryota > Metazoa > Chordata > Mammalia > Artiodactyla > Tayassuidae > Catagonus > Catagonus wagneri. The sequence continues at coordinate 100,153 of PVHT020003426.1, read as the reverse complement.
ATGGGTTTACTTATAATCATTTTACAATGTGTACATTTATCAAGTCATCACATTGTACACTTTAAGAATATACCATTTTGTCAGTTATACCTGAATTTTAAAAAAGCCTACCAATTACCAAAACCAGTTGGAATGTTTCCAGTCCCAACAGAGGGACTGGTTGGTCCCAACCAACAAGGTAATAGCAGTTCACGTTAACTGAGCACTTTCAGTGTGCTCTTGACTTTGCTAAACCCTTGATGTGAATGATCTCATTCCTTTCTAGAGGGCTATAAGCTAGGCACTCTCATGATCCCCACTTTATAGATAAGGTCACTGAGGCTTTGCGAGGTGAAGTGACTTGCCCAATGTCACACAACTAGTCAATGGTGGTATCTGGGTCCAAAGCCCCTACTGTTAAACATGATCCTAAAACCATGGGTAAACATTAGTTTTTTTTGTCTATTTTTGTTTTTGTCTTTTTGCCTTTTCTAGGGCTGCATCCGCAGCATATGGAGGTTCCCAGGCTAGAGGTCTAATCGGAGCTATAGCCGCCAGCCTAGGCCACAGCCACAGCAACATAAGATCCGACCTGCATCTGCAACCTACACCACAGCTCACGGCAATGCCAGATCCTTAACCCACTGAGCGAGGCGAGGGATCAAACCCCCAACCCCATGGTTCCTAGTAGGATTCGTTTCTGCTGTGCCACGACGGGAACTCTGTGGGTAAACATTAGTTAAATCCACTTCACCTGTAACCTGCCTTCACTAATCAAGCTTGTCTAAATTGTTGCTGCAAAAGACTTGCATGCCCTCCAAGTGCATGTAGCCTAAACAATATGTTTGCCTGAGGGGCTTTCCAGAAACTTGGACTCAGCTGTGTCTAGTTCAAGCTGAGCACCTTAAGACAAGATGGGATCCTCAACCCTCCAACTGGGCACATGGGAATGTCCTCTGAGTGACCTTTTGAAGTCAGTGGGTAGAGGCCGAAAGCTGCACCCTCAGATTGTTCTATGGGTGCCTCCACGTTTGAGCATGCGGAGGCCTATAGCTTAGTTACACCTACACAAAATGACAATTACTTGCACCTTTTCCCAGTCACCTTTACCCACAACTCCCCACGATCCCCACGCCCTCCACGCCTCAGACTGCCCAGCTTCCTAATTCCATAAATACTGCCCCCAAGCTTTCCTGGGGGGTTGGTGCAAGATGTGTTCTCCCTGTGTCTTCACTCTTCTCTCTTGCAAAAAGGCCTTTTTCTTTGCTTCTAAACCTCCATGAGTTAGTATTTTGGCTTGCTGAGCGCGAGGCAAAACTAACCTGGTTAGATAAAATCCTACATTGGGAATCAGTAAGATCGGTAGTGGGAGGGGGAAGAAAAAGACAAGAAAAAACCTATATCTTTCCTGTCTATTCTAAGAAAACTTTCAAGTATTCTAACACCCCTTTGTCACTTTCATAAAAGCTTTCTTAATTTCCTCCTAAAAATAAGCAGCAAAGAATTCTAACTGTAGGGATAATGTAGGAGATTAGATGCGAAAAACTCTAAGAGGGCTCTTACTTATCTTTCTTCTACCTAAGCTAGTCAGGTTCTTTCAGGATGAATTGAAAAGCTCTACTTTTCAAGCCTGGCAGCTCTCTTAGTAACTTTAGAGAAGTAATTTCACCAAAAAACCAGACAACTCTGTAGGCTTGATTAAAAAATACTTGTAAGGGCTTTGCTGGTATAATAACGAAACGCAGGAAGTATACATCAGAAGAAGATAAGTTAAATCCTTCTCACAAACACAAAGCAATTTTCAAGTGCCAAGAAAAGGAGTGTAATCTAGATAATAAGGGTAACCAGTTTTCTGCCCTTGAAGAAAGGGGTGGGTGGAACATCTTAGAAAGGACTGAGTTGAGAAAGGGTCTTCTCAGCCCTGCTCCCTGTTGTGATGTAAGACATCTGAGGGGGCCTCTGGCTCCCCCAAAGCAAGGCTCATAGCTACTGGAACCATGGTTCCTAGCACAGAAATTGCTTCCTTAAGCGTGCTGGAGGTCATTGGGCTCCTGTAGATGAACTCGTCATGATCAACTAAACAAGACTTAAAAACCCAGAGGCTCTTGCAGTGCTTCCTACTGGAGGATAGTCTAGCGAGTTACCTATCAACGGCCCTTAGCTCAGAGTCCTGCTTCCTGATGGGTTAATCCACTTAAGAGAACAAGCTATGTGGACGGTTGTTGAAGTAAGAGGGGAGAATGGCAAAGTGCAGGGTCCTCAAACTCTTCAACTATTATGTTCTAATAACACCACACCTAGGAATGGCAGTTACCAGACTCAAGTGCCGTCATTTAGCCTCCACACCTGTGTTGAATCAGTTAACTGTCCTTGACACTTACCCAGTGAGACCAGACCTGGTTTCAGAATCCTCAACACAGCACTGTAAACGGCCAACAAAGTTGGGGTTCTAAGGGCTGACCAATAACAGGGCTGCTGTTTCACAACCCCAGGACACTACCCGCAATGGTTTCTGTGCTGTGTTACGATGGCACCCCTGTAAAAACTCTTTTCTTCTCTACCCAAGTTCTGAACCAATTAAGAAATAAGACACAGGAGACAAGCAAACGATAATCAAAATGCTATCTTCTAACAAAAACGCTTTTTTAGAAGGTGTGGCTTTTTATTTGTGGGCAAAGTCCTGCTCTCTCTCCCTCTCTGGATTAGACGGTCACCTAGTCACAGGCAAAACTGGCCTTCCCCACAGGAAACTCGGCCCCACTGGGCTTACTGTCTACCAATAGCCTACAAATGGAACAGATCAGAATACACCCCAGCTGCAGACAGCAGAACTGAGGGCTGAGTCATTCTTCCCCTGATGTGCCCTCCCAGAAAAACCTCTCTCCTCTTGGAACCAGTAAGGAGAACCTCTGAGAACCAGGGGTATTTCTCCAGTGCAGTGCTCCTCACACTTCAGAATATGCATCAGAATCACCTGAAGGGTTTGTTCAAACGGGTTGCTATGCATGTGCCCTCAATAGCTGAAACAGCGGGAAAAGGGCGCGGTGGGGGGGGGGGGGGCTGAACTTTGCAACTTCCAGCTCCCAGCCGCTACTGCCTGTGCTCGTCTGGGGACCAAACTATGAGATCTACTGTTGTACCATTACATTCCATAGCTCTTCTCTTTAAATTTCTCTTCCAATCAACCATCAGCAGATCAGGGTTAGCTCATAAAACAGTGCTTAATTACCACAACTGGGTCACACAATTAGGTTGCTCAACACCAGATGAGAAACTTTTTAAAAGTTTGGTTTTAACTACAGGTTTTCCAAGTGCCTTTTCTGAAGCTTGTGCACAGCTAAATTCTTTAGGAGGAATGCACAGTATGCATCATTTCTCAAAAGTTATTGGACCCTGGAATACCCCTTTAAATCTCTTTTTCAGAGTTGGGGGAGCAGAGCACACCCAAGTGGTTTTTGTTCCACTGACCACACTTGAGAAAGTGCTGGGTTGCACCAGCACCTCCTTTGATTGCATTTCAGGCCTGAGTAAACTAGTATTTCTCATGCTTCCTCAATTCTTACATGCAGTCAACACAGATCTAATTCTGAGTCCCAGACACTGAGATTAGCACTGGGACACAAGATGAATGATCTGGAATTCAGGGGCTTAACACTGTGTGAGGGGGTGAGAGCCAGATTGTGTTGCGATGAGCACTGTACCCCCATAGCAGTCTCAGGAGCTCTGGGAACAGAAATAAAAGCATGCTCAGTTGGGCAAGAAGGGGGTGAAGAAGGCCACGGGGAATTCAGGCACTTCGTGTAGGAGTAATATCTGAACAGAATCTCAGAGCCTGGGTAGCAAACTGAACCATATATTCCTGGCTGAGGGAACAGCATGCTCAGGACTTAATGGAAGGGAGCTTGTGAGGTTGGAGCTCCAGTACTGTGTGGGGTGGTGAGCAGGTTGGCTGGAGGGGGTTAAGCAAGGTCAACACATTGGTCTAAACTGCTGTGTGGCACCTCAGTGTATTTACCAAGTATTTTATAAGATGGGTCGCTGCTGTAGGGGACTCCCCTCATCCCCGTTTATGTAGACTTTTAGATGGTTTAGTCCCAGGAGATGACTTCTCCATGATGGGTCAGATGGCTCCAAACTGCTGCGTACTGAAGACACCCTCACTCCTTCTGCTTTTTCCCAGCATCTAGGGGACTGGCAGGCAGGGATGCTTGTCATAGTTTTGTATTTCTCTGCTGCAGAGAACTGGCTGGAAGTGAAGATTGCTCTGCTTCTTGGGTCAGTCTGGGGATGGTGCCCATAAGCATGATAGACCAGAACACAGAGCAAACCCACTCCCTTCCCAGCATGTCCTTTGGGTTGTGCCATGCGGTGGCCAGACATCAACATGGCAGCACCTGTGTGTGGGAGGACAGCATTATGGCTCATGCCTCGAAACTAGCCAGATGTTGACATAAGCCTGCTCTTTGTCTCCTCACTGGCTAGCTGAGGACAAGAGGAAAAAGACAATGAGAAAAAGTTTATAAAACCTGTGGGTTCTCTTTATAGCCTTGACCTCAGATACATATGATACATATGTTTTCACAATTTTTTTTCTTATTTTCCCAACTAGGGAATTCTATTTCACCACACATTGTGCTCATTTTTATTTTTCAAACCAGATCTACAATTAAATTTCACAGCGCATCAGAGAAACAAACTGCTCCGTTGAACTTCACACAAACAGCTGGCTCTCTCTGGAATTCTGTTAGTCCCAGTGGATAGGGAGGGGAATCTTTGATATTCCTTTATAGTGATTTGGGTAAAAATGACACATGCCAAGGTTTGAGTCTGGCATCAATTTGAAAGCTCACCTAACACCAGCTTTTGTGAAATATTGGATTTGTTTTACCTTCCTAGAATCTACTGAACAAACGGACTTAAAACTTGAAATCGGTGTCTTTCATACTGTCCAGTCAGCACTTTAGGAATAGAAAAAAGGAGGGGAGGTACCAGCAGAGACAAGATGAAGGCCCTCACTTTAAATAAACGACACAGCTTTACTACTTCCCACAGTTGTCTCCATAATAACCCTCTGAGACAGAAGCTTTTGGGGATTCACCCGGTGTATCGTACATCATCTCCAAGGCCGTTTTGGTCTCACAGATCTTTGCAGAAAAATTAGTGTATTGATAATTTCCTCCCAATTTTCAAATCTGTATATTGGAAAAAAAATGCTCTACTTAGGAGTAGATTTATAGTGATCTCTCTTTTCTATCACAGCAAGGGTAATAGTGCAAAGACCAGGGATCACGTGGACAGAGATGGTTATATGACTCCTCAATGGCTCTCAGAGGGTTTATGGTGGCCAGCTTCCCAGACTGGTGCATATCTCAGTCCACATCTGGTGGTAAGAAGTTTATTGAGAGTCTGGATTTCGTTTTTATAAAGCTTCCATTACCTGTTTTAACTAGGTGTTAACTTGATAAAGAACTTCACTGATGGTCAGGATTGTCTTTTTCTCACTTTTATGAACTGCTAAAAATGTTTGCAAGAGTCAAAACATGGAAGATGTTTTCTTTCCTCTTTAAATTATGAGGCCATAGTTATGGGTTGGTGTCTTAAGTATTTTTTCAAATGTAATGAAATATTTAACACTTTAAATTCCATTAGCAGAAAGAACAGAGGGCTAACAATGACAAAACAGATGAACTCTTCTTTGTCGTACAAATTAAATCCAGGTTCCAGCTCTGTCTCAGTTTGTCTTACTTTAAGCATACCATTTAACCTCTGGTTCCTTATTTGAAAAGTGAGGATCAGTCTGCTGTACCTGCCTCACCTCACAAAATTGTGAGGCTCCAATGAGAAGGTCTCCTGTAAAATTTGTGGGCTGGGTTGATGAGACCATAATATAACTTAGTACTAGCTATAAGTTACTCTTTAGGTTCACTCATGCAACAGGGTAGTCACATCCTAGTTTTGTCTGATCACAAATATTCCTCTTTTTGTCATTATCTCTAACAAATTGCTTGTCTCTCCTTTATCTTGTGTTCCAATTCTTGTCTGAAGGCTGTAAAATACTAGTTACTCAGTTTCATCGCTAGAGGGAGCACAGCCTTTTCCGTTTCCTTTTTCTTCTTAAGTCAAAAGAGTTAATTACTTTGAATCAGACAGCACTCTTACATTATGGTACCTACTGCAGCAATAAATATGTAGAATTACAAGTTGACCTATTTTCTGTATCTTTGGAAACCATCTAAGAAAACAAAATGTATCTCTCCTCAAACTAGTATCTGTATGTGCGTGTTTATATATACACATAGAAGTATGTAAAAACTAATGACACCCCAGTAGCAACAAGCACAGCTAGCACCCAGATCGTGGTTTCTAAATACCATTCTCCAATAAAAGAAGACAAGACTACTTGGACACATGGTTGATTCCTGGCTGGGGTGGAAAAACAAAAGATGAGCTTATAACATCTTGAGATACCATGAAGGATAGATACATCAAAGTCATGACTCCTTGTCTAAAACACTGGAGTCAGCTTGAAGAAACTTCTGGTGCCAAAACTTGGGGTCATCTGTAAAAGTATGTAATGTTATTGTTCAGTGTTATTCATGACTTAAGTCTTGAATCTGACTAATATAGACAACTGAATAAGGGAGAAGAAACAACTCTTACAGTATAATTCCAGTGAATGAAGAGGGGAATAATGGAAATAGAAAATCACCAGCGGAAGGATACAACAGTAATAGTACTGGCAAAAACCATCAATAATTGCTAAAATTCATGGGTGAAAAATTTAACAGGGTATGTACACAGCCTCAAAGTAACTCCTTATAAGACGCTAATTATAAAGGTAAAAGCTGTAGCTTTTTAGTGGAGAAATCTGGATGCTACCTTGACTGAGTCATCAAAGTTAACCTCACCAGTTATAAGACATAGCAGATTTCTGTACCTCCTGATGCACTGAGAAGGAGCCAGTATTACTTCTGTGCTGTTTTTGCCAAATATATGTAATCTCAACCTAAACGCTGAGGGATCATAAGATTAATCTAGATTGAAGGACCTTGTAAGAAATGACTAGTAGTCATCAAAATAATATGAAAGACTGAGAAAGTGTAAGATATGTAGAGGAGATGGAAATGTGACAACAAACTGCAATGACTGGTCCTGGATTAGACCAGAAAGGAAAGGACATTAGTGGGGAAACTGGTGAAATTCAAATTAGGTCTGAGGATTATTGATTAATTCTGTATTAAACGGTAACTAATAGTAACTTCCATGTTTTCATCAGTGTATTGTTAGGTAATATGTCATAACTAGATAAAGCTGAGTTGAAGAGTGTAAGTGAACTCTTATTTCAAAATAAGAAGCTCAGAAACCAAACTGAAATGAAGTACGAGGAGAGACTAAAATAGCAGTGCTGGGCACTGCTCTAAGTGCTTTACACATATTATATAACCCTTGTCATAACTATGAGAAAGGTATAATATTATCTCTTTCAATGAGGAAATTGAAGACAAATAAAAATCACATACTTCGTAACTGGTAAAACTAGGATCTGGCCATAGTCTGGCTCTGAAGTCCCAGCTGTTAATATTATCGGGCTGCCCTTCATGTAAGTACCACATACTTAAATGCTCAGCAGTGTTTCTTTGCTGAATAGTTAGGAAGCAAAAACCGATGTGCCATATCTGTCTGCAAAGATATATAGGACAAAGTTCTCCTCCTCATGGAGCTTCTAGTCCAAATGGGACACATGACATGATCATAAACAATGGCAATGACCATTTACTGAGCCACATTATGCATTTTGTGTATGCGATATTTCATTTTTAATGGTAAAAGTAATTAACTCACCCTTAATGACATGTCAAGGCCATACAGCTAGTAAGTGGCAGAGCCAAGATTTATATTCAGGTCTGTGCTCATTTATTTAACAGATACTTAGCACTGTTCTGTGCCAGGTAGTGTGCTGGGTGCTGAAAATGCAGAGACTAATAAGGCAAAGGACCCATCCTCGGGTAGCCCTCAAGACTGTTCTTCTCACAACTTTTAATAATGCAATCATCATCTTACAGCTCAAATCTGACTGGCGTCCTCTTTGTACTTAGCTCCTACCCATCCACACATCCTTTGTCATTGACCTGGCTTTCAGTTCATCCCATAAAATATAGCTTGGCTGCAGCTAACTTCTAAGTAAGGGCTCCTACTTTCAGAACCACAAACTGGAGCCTTTTCTAGCTAAAACAAACCCCCTTACTCCTGTTTCAAATAACCACCTTTCTCACCGAGTGTCTGGCTCACCCCTCCAGTCCACGGCTTCCCTTGGACAGTGTATGCATAAAGAGTCAAGATGGCATTCCTGACCCTTGGCGTTTGGTCTGGGCCTATTGGAAAGTGAGAGCAATAAAATCTGGCCATCTGGGGAGTATTTCTAACCATTCTTTTCTACCTTTTCCCTGTCTGTGATTTAAAAATAGACTCCTGAACACTGAATCCTATGAGCAACAAAGGCCATCTACCTATTGAGCCTTTCCTGAGCTTGCTTATTCTAAAACTTCTGGGCACCAACTGATACAACTCCTGGAACAGTTGATCTCTAACTTGCCCTACAACAGAATTCCCACAATATACAGGTGTCACTTAGCAGTGACGCTTTTAGATACAGGAATATCTAGTCAGAAGTGGGGAACCCAGTCCATGAATTACAGACCCCTTCTTTCCCTTGTTTAGGTCCTCTAGATTCTACAAGTCTCCACATGTTGGCATCCAAGAGCAGGGCTGGATAGTATAGTCAGCTCTGAGAATTGTGGGCTTTAGCAAGCTTTGCATTGTGTGAAGGCCCATGCTTTGGCCCAGCCTCCAAAGGTAGAGTAGACCATAGATAGCATTGATGTTTCTGCTTTAAACTTCTTTTTCATCTGCTAGTGGCCAGATATTCTCTTGGATCCCTGCAACCAAGTCTTAAACTGCACTTGGGTCCCTACCCAGAATTTCCAGAGCTAGATGTGTTGGCTGCCTTTTCCTCCTTAGGGCTTGATCATTGATTCTTGGCTTCTTGCTGCCTGACATCAGGTTCTGCCTGTACTTTTCCCTGCTGTGTATTGTTATAGTTGATACAGGTGCTCCATCTACCTGGCTGTCCAGGTCCTGGGGACCACTCAAGTCAGTTGTCCTGATATTGGCCATTTCCAATCCGTCACCTATGAGATACTCAGAAATTCCAAACGTAAATGACTTAGAATAATGATGGTGTTAATGTACAGTAAAGTCTGGAAAAAAGTGAGGATAGGTATGAATTATGATGGAAATGGCACAACTGTTAAGAGCAAAATGAGGCAATCAGGAATGGAGTTTTAAGAGTGAAGCTTTTTTTTTTTTTTAATTGAAGCTGTGAAAATAAGTGAATCCTCAAAGAGATTGTAGCATAAGCCAAGTATTCAGTTGTTCCATAGACAACATGGAACCATGGCCCCGTAGGGACCAACCTAGTCTTGATGACAAGCAGGTTTGTCCCTCAGCTAGTTTGCATCCATATAGATTACTGGGTACCCATTGTGTTGAGGTGGGCATCTGTTCTGACTGGTCTCTTCCCTTGCCACAGTAATTAAGTAGTTAATAACTTCCTGGATTTTCATCAGATAGAATGTACTGATTGTATTAATGAAAGTGGTACTGCATTAATACTAGCCGATTGATATTGTATGGCCCAGAAATACTCCCAGAACTAAGAAGAAACGGAATTACCAGTTATACAGAATTGCTTTGTCTCTAAGTCAAAAATAGATTGATGGACTGGGTCCTGAAATTCGCACAGGTGAGATGACCTTGAAATGTACTCTCATATGTAATTCTTGAAACATTGTAGGATGCTTCATCCGTTATTTTGACTGGGATATGAGAAATGAGTACTTTTGTGATATAACTAGAAATTCCCATTTGAAGACTCTTGAGAAATAGGACTCTTGAATTAATCTAACACTTCTGAAGGACCGGATAGCTGTGAACATGTTGGAATTGAGACAGAACATAGATTTTCATGAGATTGAATTCGTTTTTTTCCCTAGAAATCAGATTAGCGAGGAAAGAACTTCTTAAAAACTTCAAAAAAGGAGAAAAGCCCAACCTTTTGATTTCCAAATGTTTAGCTATACAAAGGAATGTAGTTCCCTCTTAAACAAATGCTGGAATAGGTTCAAGTTTCCTACCCAATTTTCTTTAATTGGCAATGGTTGTTGAATTTTACCAAATGCCGTTTCAGCACATATTGAAAACATCAGTTGCTGCTGCTTTAAACTATTGATGAAGTGGTAATTGTGGATCATCTTTGTTAATTGTAGATCATTCTTAGATTTCCAGGATAAACCCTACTTGGTTATGATACATTTTTCTCAATACTCGGTCTCATTTGCTAAAAATTTATTTAGAATTCTTCAATGGTTTGTATGTGATGTTGTGTATAGATCTATTTTGTTTATTTTGATATTATGATAGTGGTGCAATGTGAGTGGAAAGTATTGAAAAATGCAAGTTCACATACCTGGCACACAGCGAGGCCAAACAAACTGAAATTTTGGAGTTTGGTGCAGAGAAAGGTTTGTTACAGGGCCAAGCAAGGAGAATAGGTAGCTCGCTTTCAAAAGACCCAAACTCTGTGATGGTTCTCAGGAGGTTTTTGTGTTTGTTTTAAGGCATAATTTGGAGTGAGGGCTGCAAGATGTGTCTTTTCTTCTGATTGGTGGTGAGGTCACAGCGTTGTGTGCCAGGAGTCGTGTAGTAAACCTGAGGCTACCATCCTGTACCTGACTAGTGACCTTACTTAGTTCCTGTATAGGAACTCAGATACTACATATAATCCTTGAGGAGGAACTAGAACTTTACTGTTTGACTGCTTTTCCTTTTGTTTTTGCATTCCTTCACTTCCCTAATTAATAAAATCTGCCCTCTAGAACTCAGGGAGGGTCTGAGAGGCTGAAGCCCTTTCCTACAAGTAAGAAATGAGGGAAACAGAAAGACTCCTAGACCCAGGAAGGCCCCACACGGTACTGTCCAATTTCAGAAGCTCTATTTTTGTGTGTCTTAATACCATGAAATGGATCAATGACCTGACAAGTGAACACTCTTTAAAGTCTTCGCAGAAATCGCTCTTAGAGAAGTCTGTGAACACTGAAGGGAATATATTTAACACAATTTCAGTACATTATCAAATCAGTTAGGTAATTTTTTTTCTCAAAATCAGTTTTTCCAGACTTCAAATGTTTGAATAAAAATTATACATATCACACCTTTTAAAAAGTCCCCTTCACATCCACACTAAGGTTCATTATGAGTCTTTTTCCATTTCTGCTCAACACTCTTATGTCAGAAAACACATCCTCTGCAAAGATCCAGCCTTGTTTGCATTTACTGCAATCTTCAATTTAATTTGATACCTTATTTAACCCAGTAGTTACCTAAAGTTATAAAATTCAGGTGTCACTCTTTTCCCTTAAAATTTATAGTTTTCACTGCGTTGTGGTCAGTATGATCACATATTGTGTATTTGGGCAATTATACTCCTGATCTTGAGCCTTTTCTTTTTTCAAACTTACCAAGTTTTTTCTTTAAAAATTTATCTGCTTATAAAGTGTTGCTGGTGTTCTCTTAAATCCTTGGAGTTATGACATCATCTCAGAATTTTTGCACTCTGCTCCAGGAGACTTTCTCGATTTTTTTCTTTCAAATGATTTATTCTTCAGCCACATCCCTATTAGGCTTTTAACTTAATTTACTTTGGGTGGCATTTTTTTTAATTTCTGAGTAATTTTGGTTCCTCTGTTTTATGGCTCTGTTTTATGATGCATTCTCAAATATCCTGAAGATAATTGTTCTCATCTTAAGTTCTATTTCCTTTGATCTATCCTGTTCTTGTCTCACTGCTACTCAAGGCTAATATCACCTCCCTCCTCCAGAAATGCGAAAATTCCAGTTCAAAACATGGGGGCATTTCCTTCAAGTTTGGGGAAACAGAAGGGAGTTATATTGCAGCTTGTAACAACAGAGTTTTCTAAAAATTCCTCGTTCCTTTTCCCCTAGTGGATGCCTAGTTTGCACTCCGTACACAAACTTTTCCAGTCACCCTGGGCTTGACTTTATTGTTTCTTTATTCTCGGCTTGTAAGTCCACACTGAAAACCACAGCTTCTCACCAAGCTCAGCCCACACCTGAATATTCTTGTTTAAATAAATGTTTTCCCTACTTAGCCCAGTGAACCACTCTGAACAATAGGGAGTGGTGGGCTGGGGGTGGGAAGGACTAGAGTGAAGACAGAGCATGAGGATTTTGTTATTGGGAGCCTTTTGTCTCCCTAGCCATTAGCAACCCTGGTACTGATCTCTGTAACTGTTCATTCCCTGTTTGGTGTTTGGCCAGGCTTGGAAAAAGCCAGCTTACCTCTAGAGGAGCTTTCTACGAAGTTTTAACTATTTTAGGATACCTACTTTCCCCACTGCCATTAACATTAGTCTGCCTTCACTACCGTCTAGAATTGAATATCCGGTGATACTCATTTCTGTCTTCCAGAGCTATTTATATCTTTCCTGTGATTTTTGTTAAGGAACTCGGGTTCAGCTGCTCACTGCTTGAAAGCCAGTACTACAGAGACAAGTGTTTGTTGGAAAGTTTGCCCTATATAGGAGGCAGGCAACCTGGGCCAGCAACCTGGGGAAAAGGCAGTTGTGTGTCTAAGAACCAACTCCATTAGATTCTCCTCCACTCTTAAGTTTTTAAATGGAGAATCATTTGAGAGGAGGATCAGAATCTTCATAATCTTGCACTGTGTGCAGTCTCTCTTCTGATTGGTTGGTGGTGAGATCACAGGATGGTGTGCGAGGAATCTGCTCGACCTCAAATTGCCATCTCCACTAGGTGGGAGCCTTAATTCCTGCACAATAATTCAAAGATACGGTGTCTATCTCTTGAGGAGGAACCAGGACCTTGCCTCTTGCTGCACTGTTGTTCTTGACTGGTCCTTCTTTGTTTCTGCACTCTACTCCTTACCACCTTTCCCTGAAGTTCAGCAGTTTGAATCTGCCCTTTGTAACTCAAGGAATGTCAAGGAAGTCAAGGAGGCTGAAACCTATTTGCTGCACATAAAAAGTGGGACAGGAAAAGGATTTGTACCTTGGAGAGTCCCACAGGGTCCTGCTTGGTTTCAATTTTGAAGGGATTTTGGAAAAGGTGGAACTGAACTCTGCCTATCATCTTCAACCTGAAGTCTTGAGTCCCAGTTCCTATATAAACTCCCCTCAACTAGTTTTACATCTTTTTTCCTTTCTATGCCATTCAAAGTGTTGCTGAAACTGGGCCTTTGTCTACTGGTGCTGAATAGAAACACAAATACAAAATTTTTACTGAAGGATTTAAAAAAAAAAAAAGCTCTTATTGCTTTGTCAGGCAAAAGGGGCCACAGCAGGCTAATGCCCTAAAGGCTGCTGTACCTTCCCCTGGGAGAGAATAGGAGGCAGTTTTATAGTTTTGGGAGTGGAAAATAGGGCCACAGATAAGGATCAGAATAGATGCAAGCTTTCATTCTTCCTCAAAGCTAGTGTTTAGTGGCCCTGGGACTGTTTCTGGTGGTCCTCCTTTCTAGAATGAAGGAAGTTTTATCAAGCAGTTAACACCTTCAATTTGTTGAGTTTTAGTTCTGCAGAAGAACCCAAAGATATTATGTATATTCCTTGAGGAACCAGGACCCTGCTGCAAGGCTACACTATTATTTCTTAACTACTTCTCCCTTGCCTCTGAATCACTTCCCTTCCATCACGAGCAACAGTTTGCACCTTCCCTTTGGAACTCAGGGAAGGTCATGGAGGCTGAGTGAGGTGTATTTCCTACTGACAAGAAATGGGGGACACAGAAAGGCTTTTGTGCCTAGGAGCCCTACAGGACTGTGCTTGGTTTCAAAACATATCATTCAAAAACTTTACCTTTCCTTCTCTTTACTATCTTAGAGTATTACTGAGAAAATATATTCTTACCTATGACAGCTATTCTCTGACAAAATGATCTTCATAAAACCATAGGTGGCTCATTCTGCAAATATTTACAGAGTATCTATGTGACAGGCACCTTGCTTAGTTCTGAGACAACCATAAATAGTTCATCTGCTAATAAATGAGAACTTTGTGTGATATATGATTTTTTTTCCTTGAAAAACATGATAGCTATCTAGAGCAGTTTTCAAGGTAAAAATCTCAAACCTACATTACATAAGAATGCCATTGCTGCAACAAAATGAATCTGTCACAGATGCCTGGGGAGAAATGATGAAAATTTAAAGAAATAAAACAGGGGTCGATTGGTATACACTGATTTTAAAATGTCCTCCTGAACCAAAAAAATACCATAGGCCACTTCCACCTTAGAGGTGACCCTGGGGACAGGAACCTGAATTTGGTTAGTTAAGATGAAACCTTAAAGCATGGTTCTTACCTTGGATCTTTAGCTGATTATCCCAGAAAAAAGAGTTAATAGTTGCTATTGACTACTGCCTGTGGGAAGCTGTTCGGAGGCTCTTAGAGAAGTCTGAAAACTCTTGGGGACCATTTGAGGGTCAGAAGTCCCCTAATCTTTAGGTGCCATGTCCTTTCCTGTTGGGTCGGAGGGTAGCACTCACTTGGAGGAGCCTGGGGGTTAGCAGGACATCCTGGGTAGGAAGAAGGAAGGGGTAGTGAAGACAACTGTGGAGAGACCAACCAGCAAGAGAAAATATTTTAAACCACAAGCATCCTATTGAACATACAAAGCCTTCCTTCCTGACAGCAATATCCTTCAGACTTAGGAGTGGAAGAGTTGAGGACCCAGCTTACTGAACCTAACTTGTGTCTGCTCACCACAAACAAAGCCAATTTATTGGCACCGAGTTGTATGAAGGGAAAATAGTATTTATTTTCAGGGTGCCAAGCAAGGAGAATGGGCAGCTCATACTCCAAGGCCCCAAACTCTCTGGTTTTTTGGAAAGGGTTTTTAAAAGCAAAACTTGGGGTGAGGGTTGCCGCCCATGAACTTTCTTCTGATTAGCTGGTGGGAAGTTTTCAGGACTCTTTAATCAACTTTCTGATTTCAACCAATCTGGTTCTATGTGCTTGTGGTCAGCATGTACACACCATCCTCCACCTGGGTGGGGGTCTTAGTTTCTGCAGAACATTTCAAATGTATGTCCAGTTGTTAGCTATATCCCTTGGAGAGGAACTGTCTTATCAATGAAATATTGACTGAGCTATTTTTACTTTCTTGACTATACTTTTCCTTTGTTTCTGCATTTCCTCACTTCCCTAACTAGTGACTACTTGAGTCTGCTCTTTGGAACTCAGAAGGCCTAGGAGACAGAAGCTTTTTTCTACAAACAAGGAATGGGGACTATGGAGGGGCTTTTGTAACCCAGAGGGCCCCATAGAGTCCTGAGTTTCAATCCCCCCCCCAACCTTTTCTTTGATATTCCTCAAATCTGAGGGGACAGAGCTGAGGGGAAGAAGGGGAATCAAGTTTTGGATAGAGAGGTTCATCATAAAATCAGAAACCCTTGGTTTCACCTTAAGAGTTCAAGTTTCTTGCACATTCAGAACTGATGTCAAGTAAAGGGATTTCTCTTCATCCATTATTTACCCTTACTTAATTCAGCTATTTAGGGTTCTGCATGCAGCTCCAGTGTGTGGAGAGGAGGTTTTCCCCCATCACCAACAGCTTTGACATCAGTGGATATCCTATAATTCAACTCAGTTCTGATGCTATTTGCCTGGAAATACTATCAGATTTTAGTTTGTCCTACGAGAATGTACACACCCCACCCTCCTACCATCACACACTTCCAGTGAGCCGAGGTTATCCCATGTGTTTCTGTGATAAGTAGGAGTTCCCACGACCCCTTCTTTCTTGGACTTTAGATGCCAGTCGCAAGTCCAGGTTTTTACCTGTACTTCTGACTGACTGTAAGGTTCCCATGATCCCCACCTTGGATTGAATTAATTTGCTAGAGCAGCTCACCAAACTTAAACATTTTACTTGTTCGCCTGTTTACTATAAAAGGTTTTAACTCAGTAACAGCCAGATTGAAGAGATGTATGGGGAAAGGACTCAGCACTTGCATTCTCTCTCCTCAAATCTCATTGTAAGGCTCTCACCAAATCTCCACATGTTTACTACCCTGAGGGTAAAACCCCTTTTGGCTTTTTATGGAGGCATTATTACATTGTCAATGATTTAGTCAATTGTGGGCAACTGAACTCAACTGCAGCACCTTCTCACCTCCTTGGAGGTCAGGGAGTAGGATTGAATGTTCCGAGCTTCTAAACATGTGGTTGGTTCCCACTGGTTACCAGCCCCCATCCTTAGGTGCAGCCCCCAAAGTCACCTTATTAACATGAGTAAAGAGACCTTTTATTATTTTCACAATAGGAAATTCCGAGGGTTTTGGGACTTCTGTGTCAAAAACAGATGAAGACCAAATATATGTCTAATTATAAACCACAATATCAAACCACCCTTCACTATCTCTCAAAGCTTTTGGCATGGATTACCACACCATCATTCACCAAAACCATAATTATTTTATATGAACTTTGACAGAGAAAGGCTAGGAAATGGAAAAAGACTAAAGATGTTTGGCTTGAATAGAAAGGAAGAGAATCAAAAAAGTGAGCCACTAATTTCATTGGTTTGGCAACTTCCAAAATGAAGTCTAGACATAGTTTCAGCTACATATTTTGTTGAAACCCAATCAAATTGGTAACAAATAACTAAGGAAATGGAATTCTAGGCACATAGGATGGATCCTAACATGTGAAGGAAATAGTACCAAGTTAAGCTCCCTACATAAGGTCGAGAGGAAGAATGCTGTCATAATTGAGATAGAGCAAATGTGGGCTCCATTTTCATTTGTACACATGCAGAACTAGGCAACTATCACTCCAGAAACAGGGCAGACAATTACAACCCCCAAATGAAAGGGAAGACTTAGCACTCAAAGAAAACAGCTTTGAAGGAAATAATAGGGTGGTAATAGTTGTACAGATGTGAAAAAGTCCAGACATGATTCCTTTGTCTCCTGAGGGCTGAGAAAGGATTAAACATAGGAAGTCTTAATGTTGAAATTTTACTTTCTCTGCTCAAACATGATATAGGATTGTTAACTTTCCTAAATATTAACTTTCCTTTTCTTCAGTGTTTCCAACACAAAAATGCAGACATTTTTAATATCAAATTATTTGGTATTTTGAGTTCTGCGAGGTTGGAGAATAGGGATTGAACCATGACACGAGGAGTAAGAATCAATAGCTACTCAAATCCCACTTTACTTCAAAAAGCATTCCAAGTGGACAGAGACTTTAGTATTCTAATAACCAATGACAAATAAAATCCATCTTGGCTTCTATGATGGCAACTCATTCAATCATAATTTATTGAACACCTGCTGTATGCTGGGCTCTGTGCTGGCTTTGAGGGCTACAGTGATCAAGACAGGCCAGGGTTCTGCCCACTACTTCTATCCACAAACGTAACTTTTTTAAAAATCAGCGTTCATTGCTTTAGAGTAAACACAGGCAAGAGAGACTCCTGTCCAGACCCTGTTACTTGAAGTAGCCTGGCTCTGGCTCTGCTTCAGCAAGGAGCCCACCACCCCATCTAGGCCTCCTTCCAGGTACCTAGCATCCCAGAATTACCTACTCAATGATAAAATTCTAGGGTTGGGTGGCCATAGAACAGCTATATGCTGGGGTTCTGGCCACAGTTTGAATGTGCGGGCTGGAATAATATGTGCATTGTGGCCTTCAGTGGTGGGAGGTAGAAAGTGAGGGCAAGTGGGCTGCCATCCACGGCCCACCTCTCCCTGCACCGACTTGTTCAGCAGAAAACACCAAGAGCCTGAGAACTGTAAATTCTAGCCTGGCCTTTCCATGTCCTTATGGAATTAATGTGTCCGGGTAGAAGGACAGAACATACTTTTAACCATTTTTTGGTTTGATAACTTTTATATATGTAGACACCTGCTATGTGAGTCTTGCAAATGGGAGGGGTTGGTTAGACCTTCAAAGCAGTGAAGGGAGAGCTAAGAAGCAACATAACCATTCTTCTCACCCCTGGGGTTCCCTGTGCCCATTAAAGAGCTGCGTGGATAGATTGTACTTCAAAGAATGCTTGTGTTCCAAAGGCTACACCCCACCCTGTCGCCATTTACAGAGCATAGCCATGGCATTCAACCACAGGCTTCCAGTATCCAGTAGAGACAACTGGCCACAACTATTGCCCATTTCCCTCACTTGCTGGTCAAGTGTGCCAGGTCAAAATTCAGTAACAACCCCCTAGCCAGAGCAAGGCATTTCCTCCCCATCCATTGCTAAGCGGTGCGTTAAATATTGCTGTACCTCGTGAAGCTGATGTGCTCTTTTTCCATGAGACACAACATTGTGCTAAGAGCCATGTCCTGGGAATGCACAGCACAGTGGTGTTAGACCTGAGATTAAAATAAACACACCTCCTCCCAGTGGTAGAGGCTCTGGGCCCATTCGTGGACAGGAATCTTGGCCACTCACTGGCCATGTAACTTTGGACAGGTTAGCCCCCTCTGAGTCTAGGTTTTCCATTTGAAGATGGGAAACAGGAGACTGGGCAGAAAAATCAGGAGACAGGCCTATGGGAGATGCTCAAAGGTTAGACTTGCCTTGACTTACTATTACCCCACTTCAGTGTGTCCTCATGCTTAATCTCTATCCCCACCTGGATGTGCCCAATGCAGTGGGCCCTTTGCCACCCCACTGTACACCCCCCCACACACACACACATACCTCTGAGGGCTGCTGACAATGACAGAGGCTTCTGCTCACCTGTCAACAAGTATCCTGAACGCTTGTACTCATCAGCCTTCAATATCTGGTTGATAAACCCATGTGAAAAGTGCTGCAGCGTTGAGGACCTGCTATACTTAGAACGGCAAACATAAATGTAGATGAAATGACTTTGCCTGAAAGCTCCCACCCCAACAAAGAGAAGGTGACAGGCATGACTATCTGTACTGCATAGCCCAGGGGTGCAGACCACAGGCTCTGAAATTAAGACTGGCTGGAGCTTGGCTCTGCCACTTCCTTGGTGTGTGCCTTTGGGCAACTTAATGTCTCTGAACATTGATTTTTGCCCCCTTTTACAAAGGAGAAAAGTAAAGATTTAAGTGACCTCATATAAGCCCTTAGCTCAGTTTCTAGTGGCTAGTGAACACTTTAAAAACCTAGTTTTTTTGGGGGGGGTCTTTTTGTCTTTTTAGGGCTGCACCCACAGCATATAGGGGTCCAGTCGGAGCTGTAGCCGCCAGCCTACGAAACAGCCACAGCAACGTGGAATCTGAGCCATGTCTGCAACGTACATCGCAGCTCATGGCAACGCTGGATTCTTAACCCACTGAGGGAGGCCAGGGATTGAACACGTGTCCTCATGGATGCTAGTTAGGTTCGCTCACTGCTGAGCTATGTCAGGAACTCCTAGCTGTTTTCTATTATATTGGTAGGAATACTATTAATAGTGTTACTGATTAAATTGCACTGTCCACATGGTAAGAGTATGAACAAAATACCACCTAATTGTGGAGGCTAAATCTGCCTACAGAGGGCAAGAGGGAGAAGTTAAAAGGTGGCCCTTGATCTGGGCCTGGAAAGACAAGATGATATTGCCAGTTGGCAGGAAAGAAGAGAAGGGCATTGCAGATAGAGGAGGCCTAGTGCTGTAATGATGGAAGTGATTTTGCAACAGCCCAGTATTCTCCGAGTGTGGTAGTTGAGGCCAGAAGGCAGAGAGGAAGATTTGGATGGACTGAGGGTTGGCAATACCATGTTAAGGTAGCATAATAAATGACCCTATGATGTGATGCTGGCTACTAGTTTTTCGAACAGAAGCCAGCAATGATACTGACTGAAAGGAAGGCCAAGGCTGCTTCTGCTGAACACAAACACTGAGGCAGACTGTAGAAACTACTTTGTCATAATCAATATTAATGCTGCCTGGTGGCCCACGAGGGGCTAACCCCTAAGAAAACAAGCTGCCTTTAGAGCTCGATTAGGGCTACAGAGAAGCCAAGGAATTCAACAGTTAATCCTAAAGACCTCTGAGGACTTACCTCATTTGTGAGACAATACATCTCCAAGCCTTAACATAGAAAAATTTAAAAGGCCTTGATGGATTATCAAGACATTCAGCATGTATAAGCAGAAATATATAATGTGCAAGAACGTAGCAAAAAAAAAAAAAAATTGGAAGAATTTTCACAAAAATTGGGGCGGGGAAGGGGTTGGATTTTTTTCTTTGTATTTTGCAGCTGCAGCAGAATAATTTTTTTTCTTTTCAAAAAAACACTGTGGCCAGCCAACTTCCTTTCCAAACATTTGGTCCTGAGTAGCTCCTGCAAAGAATAGTCAAGTGTAATAGACGTGTAGGAATGTAGCGATCCATTTGCTTTATTTCTCCAAAATTATTGCTGATTGCAAGTTTGGGGGAGGGGATGTGTGGGAGAAATTGGCTGCTCTAGTTTGCTGGGCCTTGTTTGGCCAAGGAATGCATTTCCAGGACATTCTACCTTTCTCTGCTGAGCATTTCATCCTGGTCGTTCCTCTTACCCTGAAGTTTGATGGTTGGAGGAAATACTCCAAGCATATTTCTGCTCTTTCATAACAACAACAATAATATATCACGGGCAGCAGGCCAGGAGATCTTCACCTGGAATGAAAACGCAGATTAGCCAAGGTGGTCCTGGAATCACCATTTTTTTTTAATCAGCTTTTTATGAGTGATTCAGAAATTAACCAGTTATGTGCTGATGTTCTGTATAAAGTAGAAATTTGAAATGTAATAAAGTTAAGATATATATGGATTGATATAGAAGGATGTCCAGGATATGTGGGGGGAGAGAAAAAGTGCTGAAAAACATGAGTAGTGTGATCCTGATTTTATGATTCACAAGGGAACCAACAAACTCTGCGTGTTTGCATCAGCAGGAAAGGAAGTCTGGGATGATATTATGGACCAACATCTTCACTGTGGTTACACCTCTAAGTAATGAATAAGAAAGAGGGGATCTGCTTTTACACCAAAAAGTATTTCCTTTGTTAAAAAATGGGCAAATTCAATGGAGTAAAAAACATTTAAAGGGTTTTGTGATGTCTTCGTTCACATTCAGAGAATCTGCTGTGAAATATCTCTTAAGTATCAAACAGGCAATTTATGGGATTAATCTCCACCACAGTGTCATTTCCTATGTTTAGTTAAAATGGTTGTCTGGTAAACAAAGAGACAGGGATCGGAAGTATTTCAGACTGTACTTCTCAGTTCCTTTCACAGTTTGTGGGTTTTGTTTTTTCTGAGCCCATGTTGTCCTTGGGGAGAGTTCTCAATGGATCTCTCTGCTCTCAGGGTCAGGTGCTTTGAGGCCACTGGGAACTTGCTTCGATTGATGAGCACCCTGGGAAGAGAAGTAAACAGCTCGGCGTCAGAGCTGGCACTGGGCTGGAGAGTTGTTTGTTAGTCTTGATAAATCTAAGAACCTAGACCCCCATCTGGAAGCGGCTCACAAGTCTGTAGGACTCAAATCCATAACATCACTCGGGCCCTCAGAACGGAGAGCTGCAGACATTTGGTTCTGGGTTTGTACCTTACTCTTGCACCCTACTCTTGCTAGTTGAACAAATGAATGTTAATTCATTGAACAAATGAACTAGAAACAGAAGAAAATCAAATTGAGCTACCAGACTTTGAAATGGAGGAAACGGGAGCTGCCCTGAGGGTCTAGGGACTACATCACAAGGACTATTTCTTTAGTTGCCTTGGTCAGGTCATTACCGTCCTTGTGTCCTTTCTTCTAGGATAAAGATGCTGAGAGGCCATGTTTAGGCTCCATGTTCACTCTAGGCTAAGGGAAGGGTCACTTCTCGAGGAAAATCAAGGTGCTCTCCCCAGATGGAAAAGGGAAGGGATGCTGGATAGGCAAAAATAAGTCATGACTGCTCTGTGTACCCATGCAGTCTGTCAAAAACTCATTCCCCTGTAAGGAATGTCATGCTTGCTACTGTCAATTTCCTTCTTACCACCTGGACCATCAGCTGTTTCAGACAGTATATCCTTCGGGATTTAATGCAATGGTTAGGGCATTCTCAGGAGTAATGACATCCTTTCCCTTTAATTAATAGATATTTTACATCAGGGTTTCTCCACAATGCACCACTAACACTTTGGACAGGATACCTCTTTGTGGGGGTTGGCCTATGAACTGTAGAGGCTTTAGCCTCTACCCTCTAGATGCCAGTAACATGCCCCTTAACAACAGTCTTGATCAAAAATACCTCTGGGCATTGTCAAATATCTCCTGGGAACAAAATCAACTCTCATTGGGAATCCTTGCTTTATCAAGATAAATGTACTGCCACACAGTGACAGCTCTGAGGACTCCCAGGTCCTATAAGATGCTGCAGTGGGCCCTGCCCATGCTCCTTTTTGACCCTCCTTATGCCCCAGATATCAGCATATCCCCTCTTTAAGCCTAGGGGGCCTATCTGCTGATGAAGCAATCCTACCAAGAAAAGAAACCCACCTCTGTAGAAAGGGTGGTGACCCTGCAATGACTTGTAGGCATTCTGTTGTGCACAGAGAAATGAGAACCACCAGGATTGTCCTTGAACACGAGAGAAAGGAAAGGACATAGTGCAATTAAGGGCTTTGGAGAAAGACAGGTATCAAGATAATAATACTATCTTTAGAGTCTGGATTTGAGAAGGGTTTTACAACTTTGCATCAAGCTTGATGCCCTTGTTTGGAGTTGTAGATGAAATATTTTAAAAACTTCCTCAAAATCAAGGCAAAATCCTGCTGCCAAGATAACAGATCCTTTTTATTTTGTAGAAAAGTCTTAAGACTTGAGCCTCAGTAAATGTCTTTGAGTTAATGGGGGCAAAACCAAGCAAAGCATAGGATGGCCTCGTACCACTTTTGTTTATACCCACTCGATTTAGGGGCATATTCCCAACAAGGTGTGATGTAGAAAGCCCCGCCTACCTCCTTCCTTGCATGGGTCTCTTTGACACACAAATAAATGCAGACGTGGCTCTTCCGTATCTGGGACTGGGAGTTAAATCAGGGCCAGGCCAGATTTCATCTAACAGCTTACACACAGCTCGCCAGCACAGAACTCTGCCCCTGTGGGCTGCCATAGATCCTTTTTCTCAGGTTTACCTCCAAAGGTCTGATAAGACTAGTCGAAGGTAAAGCTTAATCCTCTAATTCCAGAAAGTATGTTTTCAGTTAGATTTTTACTTTACCCTCACTACATCATTTCCGGACAGTCTGAAAAAGACAAAAGAAATTTATTTAGAGTGGAAAACAGTTAAGTCCTTCTTGCATTAAGTGTGCTTTTCTAACATAACAGCAGGCACTGGGATGTTCTTAGCGTTGCTTTCAGGGAGGGCAGCATTGAAAATCGCAAGGACTGTGGGCATAGCTTATAAGTTGATTGACAGCCTTAAGCTTCCAAAGTAAATTTCTAAAACCCAAGTAATTTTTTCATAGACATGTGAAACTTCAGAATTCCAAAGGGAAAAGTAAGTTATTTTTAAAATAAACTTTAAAGTTTGAAAACAAAACCAGACAAGCAGTGCAGAAAGTACTGCTCTAAATTGAATTTCAAAGTGTGTCTTTGTCTGGAACCCCTCTGACTCCCAACTACAGCCCCAATTCTGGTCCTCATCTGCAGGGTTACAATGACTTCAGGGTCGATCCCTTCCCACTTAGCAATGTTACCTTCTCTGATCCACTTTAAGTTACTGCCTGCATCCTCTTCCTGAAGCCCACTGGAGATAATGTCATTTTTCCACTCAGATTGCATACAAAATAAAGCTCTAACTTCTAGCTACGGTATTCAAGGCTCTCTAGGGTCTGGTCCACCTTCTTTCTCTGGGTTTTTCTGTCTTGGACCTTGTGTGCAAGATAAACAAGATTCATCAACTTCCCCTAAGTTAGAAACCTAATTTTCTACTTCCATTCCTCTGTCAGGGCCCTACACTCAGATGGATCTTGAGTTTAGTTTAATGACCTACTGTTACCATGTTTAAATTCTTAAATATCTTCTCTTGAGTTGTGTTCACTGGATGAAGTCCTGTGGATCAATGGCGCATGTAAACAAGCAGAAGAGATACTTTAATGCCCATGTCTGCACCTGTTGATTTCCTAACTATTGGCATATAGTGTGGTGCCCTCACCTGCAGTTCAGAAGTCTGGCCCCTCAATGAGTACAGAGTGGGGGTTCCATGGTTAAGAATGTTCCCGTATGACTGATGAAGCAGTGTGATAGCCCTGATAACCAGGACTTGTTTCAAAGACAAAGGGCAAAGTATTCTAATAAACAAAAATGATGGGATTCCTCAATCGTATGTTTTCTTGTCCATGTCCCTTTCCTGGATTAGCCAGCTGCTTATGCTGAAAGTGATGATACAGAAGGTAAAGGAAAGATAGGGCAGCCCATAATCCCTTTTCCTTCCAAGCTTTCCTCATTCATCAGGAGGCTCAAGTGGAGAGTGTTGATACAAAGTGTGCATATCAAGAAGTGAAATAAAACCAGCTGAGTACGTTTCATACAGTGTTTCCATTGCTGGGGTAAGAACAAAATACATATGCATGTGCAAGCCACAAAATAAGAATCCCCTAATTGATGCTTCCAGCATCTGAGTTAGTGCTCTGATACTTGCATTTTAAATTGGCATTGCACAATATAAAAATGAACTGTAAAATTCATGTTAATTTAAAACTTTCCTTTATTTAGAACAATATTAAATACCACATAAACACTGTGCCAGCTTGGGAGACTGTAGAAGAAACGAAGAGTTTTATATTTTAGCGCCTTCAACAATACCTTCCTGCCTTTTCAACAAAAGGTCACATTCTCATTCTGCACTGGACTCTGTAGCCCACCTTTGCTTTCACTCCAGCTTTATTCTTTAGAAATCTCTTCCCTCTTCTCTTTCCTCTCTGCTATAGCTCAGTCTCCCAACTGTCAAAATCCAACCCTGATTCCTCAGCACCCTATTCCATGGCCCTTCCTCAGCTGTCCCTCCTCTCAGAAATGACTGTTTCCACAGCACTGTGCAACTGTGAGTTACCTAGCAGAGTAATTTGGTGTATGTTTATATGTGTATATATATAATCACCTTTTCCCTAATGGGTGCCAGTTAAGCTTTCTTGAGGGCAGGGATGGCCAGGATCTTCTTTGATTCCCTGCGGCTCTTTGCACATCTATTCTTGGCACATCTCATCCTTCATCAGTCCTCAGTAAGTGAGTTGGAAGGGGAATGACATGGTCATAGCTGTTTGCGTTGCTCACAACTCATTTTCATAGAGGCAGAGTTACCAAGAAGTTTTGTAGCCCCATGATTAGTAGGTATCCCTTTGACTACTCCCAGGCTGTTTGAATAAGATCTAAGTTTGGTTTTGTTTCTCGCGTCTAGGGGAAACTTGGTCAGGTTACTCTTAAGACGTGAAATTTCCACCAAAATTCAAGACAGTCTACTGCTATGACCTGAACCATGTCCCCCCTCCTCACATTCATATTGAAATACTACCGCTTCCCATGTGGCTGTGTTTATAGTAAGGAATTAAGGTAAACAACATGATAAGGGTGGAGCCCTGACCCTATAGGACTAGTGTTCTTGTAAGAAGAGACACCAGAGAGCTCTCTCTCTTTCTCTGTCATGCTAAACACAGCAAGAAAGTGGCTGTATGTAAGCCAGGATGAGAGATCTGACCAGGAACCAAGTCAGCTGGCACCTTCATCTTGGACTTTCCAGCCTGCCTGACTGCTACGGAATAGAATTGTTTAAACCTCTCAGTCTACGGTATCTTGTTGTGGCAGCCCAAGTAGACTAATGCTTCTACCACTCTTCTCACTGTTGATTGGCATGGAAAAAGCCTTTTTCCAAGTAAAAACAGCTATGACAGGGAATTTTTTCGGGACATAATGGGGGAGAGGGAACTTTACATTTTGTCATTACATAGATAATTGCACTTCTAAATTTAAAATAGCCATAGCTAAAGTGGTGTTGCCCAAAGTGTAAGTTTTAGGCCACCTATACAAATGGACTAAAGCCGAATTTCTGGAAATAAGGCCCTCAAACCTGCACTCTGAACAAATACTATAAGGTGAAAAGCTGAGTCAAATCAATACAAAGAAATCCAGGTGATGAAGACACTGGATGGAAAGGCCGATGCCTTGACTGCTTTCTATATAGAAATTTTTAATACTAGGGGCATTTGACATGCAAACCATTGCAGGGTTTAAATGAGCAAGTCACGAAGAAGTTGGCCCCAAAGAAGAGAAGAATTGGTCTAGAATGATAAGAAATACCTTCCCAGTCACTTCTTGATAATGTTTTTCAGCAATAATTAACCGGAATCATCCTGTGGTCAGGGCTGTGGATGTTGCTCGATATGACACTTAAGGGACTAAGGAATCCATTGTACATAGTAAGAGCCACAGCATGACTCTCATGTTATCTTTTAACTTAAGTCAAGACATGAAAGCGTTGTTTTTGTTTCATGTGCTGTGCATTAGGGAGCCCTAGCTTCTCACTGTGATCTTGACTCTGGACCCTGGGAGGAACAGGTCAAATGCATGTTGCCTCCTCGGCTTAATCCTTCCAGTGTGTACTACAGAGAGCTCTGAAATGCACCTCACTCTAGGCACTGACACACCCAAATGGCAAGGTCATGTCCCTTGATGCCCAGTGTAGGACATGCAGCTCAGTGACCTCGAACGTGGAGCAGTCATATCCACCTGTTGCAGCCCAATTAAAACACAGGCGCTGAGAGTCAAACACAAGGGAACAGGCCTGGGGAAAGAGGCATACATGGCTCTTATGCCTTATCTCTGCAGCCTAGCCCAGAGCTCAGAGAAAACCAACCCATTTTTAAAACCTCTGGGAAAGCAACTCCTAGACTAGATAATAACAGCTGACTCGCCATATATGATTTGCCAGATTTGAATATCATTGTATATCTTAGGGGCAAAGACAGCAAAAATGTCACTCTTTGAAATTACAAGATCTTCATTAATTTCTATTACATTTATATGTCCTGTGATTTTTTTTTTTTCATTATAGCCGGTTTACAGATTTCTGTCAAATTTTCCAGCTGCCTCGCGTGGTGACCCGGTTACATGTACATATATGGATTTGTCACATGTGATTAGACATAGTTCCCTGTGCTATATAGCTGGATCTCCTTGCTTTTCCATCACCGAAGCACTAGTAAACCCCATTCCCTTCCACCCCCTCTCCTACCCCCTTAGCAACCACAAGTCTGTTCCCCAAGTTTGTGATTTTCTTTTCTGTTGAGATGTTCATTTGTGCAGTGTTTTAGACTCCAGTTATAAGAGATTTCATATGACATCTGTCTTTCTCCTTCTGACTTGCTTCACTCAGTATGAGGGTCTCTAATTCCATCCATGTTGCTGCAAATGACATTATTTTATCCTTTTTATGGCTGAATAGTATTCCATCATGTATATATACCACATCTTCCTAATCCAATCATCTGTCGATGGACATTTGGGTTGTTTCCATGTCTCGGCTATTGTGAATAGTGCTGCAGTGAACATGCGTGTTCAAGTGTCTTCCTACTCCAGAGAAACAGGCAGAAACCATGGTTTCAGTGATCCTTTCCTTAAAAGGTGCTGAATATGTGAATTGTGTGCTTATGTGAGATTTCTCTGGGGAAGATGGTTTGTAATTTTCATGATATCAACTTTTGTGTGTCATAAACCTCTTTTAACAGCCAGTAGTTTGTACACATTTAGAGACAGGTGTCATAGCAGAGTCAGAAGTGAAGTGAAATTTTCATTCCAAAGTTGAAGAGTGTGAAATCTCCAGGCTCTTTGCCTTCTAAGGCTGCTGTTATACTAATTTTAGAAAATGAGGATAATGCCTTCTTGATAGGTGTGTACATAAGAAGATCCCTGCCACCAATGGATGTTTAAGTGTATAGATAATTACATATATCGTGTTCCCCTTCATCCCCCTAATACATTCTCCCTCTGATTTTTGTACATTATTAAAAAACAGAATTAGGGGTTCCCATCGTGGCGCAGCAGAAGCAAATTCAACTAGGAACCATGAGGTTACGGGTTTGATCCCTGGCCTTGCTCAGTGGGTTAAAGGATCCGGCATTGCCGTGAGCTGTGGTATAGGTCGCAGACGCAGCTCGGATCTGGCATTTCTGTGGCTGTGGTGTAGGCCGGCAGCTGTAGCTCCAATTAGACCCCTAGCCTGAGAACCTCCACATGCCGCGGGTATAGCCCTAAAACGACCAAAAAAAAAATCAAGATTAAATTTCAAAAAGAAAATTTTCTCATAACTTCACCACCCTAACACATTTTGCCCTCATTCCTGGTTTCTATTTAATGTCATTAACAGTCTACATACAATTTTGCCTTCTGGATTTATTTCCTACTCAAAATAGTTATATTTTCCTTTACTTTCATAGCATTACAATTGTTATTAGGTTGTACCATTATGTAGCTTGCTCGTTACTATTTATTCCAATTTAATATTTTAAGTAAAATTGCAGTAGCTTAGAAGTATTTCAGTATGAACAGTATTACCACTCATTGTGTGGGACCAAATTGCTTTTATATAGCTGTTGGGTTAATCCCACTAACCTGACCCTTTGAGACTAATTAGTTACACTCTAACCTGTTCAACTAAATTTAGTCCTGAATCAGTGCCTTGACTTGGTTTAATTGAATTTCTTTTATCAGCAAGTTTGAATATGAACAACTTTTAATAGGTACAGTGTTAACTTTAACAGGTACACTGTTAATTTTACCAGAATTATTTTTTCCTTTTCCCATTAATCTGTTGATTCTGATGCTTTCATAAGTAGGGGTTTTTCACAGTATTACTTATTTCCTTTTATTCTTGATTATAAAACTAAAACTTGGCTATAAAATCAAATATTTGTGTTAAAATATCATTAAATTGGGAAAAAAAAGTCCACTGCCCATCACTACTGAAGTTTTAGCATGTTTTTTGTCTTAATTTTTAAACCTGATATGTGTTTAGAAAATGTTTTTGGTCTGGTTGCAAAAGTAATATGTAGCACACTTTTCCACTATATGGATGTATCATGATTATTTCCTTAGTGCTGGGCATCTAGGCTGGTCCCCATTTTTTATTACAGATAGTTTTTCAGTCTGTTCTTGGATGTAAATCCTTTCCTTATTTGCAAAAGATAGAGTATTAGATATAGTATCTTTTGTCAGGGGAAAGAAACATTTTAATACTCTGAGCACATGTTGCCAATTTGCTTTCCAGAAAGATTAAGATCAACCTGCAAAGTCATCTGGGGTTTTTCTGGCTGTCTCACAAAACCCACCCCTCATGTGTAAATGTGTGCATTTTTTTTAACCTTGCCAATTCCGTAGGTAAATGGTACCTCATTGTTTGAATCCATATTTCTTGAATTATTAGGGAGCCTACAAATATCTTCATAATTTGGATATAGTTTTAGGAGTGGTGTTTGTCTCTTGATCACTTTCATTTTGAGTCTTTAAGAGCTCTATGAATTAAGGATATTCTCTGTCATTTGCAAATGTATTCTTTCAGTTTCTTCTGTTTTTTTATTTCTTCCTCCATACTGACTTTTATATTTGTATGAAATTATTTCTAATCTTTGGATTTTTTCCCACAACTTTGGATTTAAAAATCTTCTAATCATATCAACAGTATTTATATTTTCTTCTGGCTTTATTTTTTAATGTTAAATGCCCAATAAATTAAATTTATTTTGGATTGGAGTGAAAAATTCAACATTAAAAATTTTTTGAGTAGCTCATCCATTATCATGGCACCACTTATTTAATCATCCATTTCTCCCTTGATTTGTCATACTGTCTTTAGCATATGTTAACTCGCAAATATCCAAGGGTCTCTTTTGAATCTCTTGATTCTTTCATTAATTTTCTTATTCTTGGACAAGAATTGTACCACTTACAAAGCAATGTTTATATCTAGTAAGGCGGATATTCTCTACTTTTATTTGTCAAAATTTTTTAGCTTTTTTAAAAACCTATTTACTCAAATTTAAGATTCCAGTTGTTGACTCCTCTCTCCCTAATCCTCCTGGAAACTTTATTATACCTACAAATTAATCTGGGAACACACTATGTCTCTCCTTTTATTCAAGACTGCTTTTATGTCTCTCCCTGTACAATGCTACAGTTTATTTTGCATATTTTTCTTGCTAAGATAATTCTCAGGTATCTTCTGTGTTTGTTGCTATTGTAAATTGCGATCTTTTTTTGTTTTATTTTCCAACTAATTTCTGGCATAGGAAAGCTATTTTTGTAAATTCCTCTTTAATGCAGCTTATTAATTGGGCTTATTAATTATAAAACAGTCACTACCAAATGTGTCCGTACATTAGAATCACCCAAGAATCTGTTAAAATTCCAAAGCCCAGGGCCACACCCCAGACCAAAATAGTCTCTGTGCTGAGGCTCAAGCTTCTGGAGTTTGACACCACCTAATTAATTCCAATTTGTAAATATATTTG
>PVHT020003426.1:10731-65299 GCA_004024745.2 Catagonus wagneri | reverse complement strand
GTTTATTCAAAACAGATTAATCTTTCCTTTTATTGGTCTTGAATTTTTAAATTTTTTTTCTAGCTCTTTATCAGGTTTGGAATGAGGGCATAGAAATTAGGCAGTTGCCCATGTTTCCATGCTCTGGTATGTTTTACATAACGCAGAAAATACCACTTGTCTAGCATCCGGAAAGTTTGGAAGTATTCAGCAGTGAGACCCTGGTTCCTTTTGAGAATGGCTCTTTCACATTCTCAGTTACCTCCAGTTATTCTCTCACGATTTCTAGTGTCAGTTAATATTTTTGCTTTGAAAAAAATCATTTCATGGAGATATTTACATATATTAATATGTATATACTATTTTTAAAGAAGTAGTTTATATTCTTTTTTTTTTTTTGTCTTTTTGCCTTATCTAGGGCTGCACCCGCGGCATATGGAGGTTCCCAGGCTAGGGGTCCAACAGGAGCTGTAGCTGCCGGCCTTCGCCACAACCACAGCAACGTGGGATCCGAGCCGCGTCTGCAACCTACACCACAGCTCACGGCAATGCCAGATCCTTAACCCAGTGAGCAAGGCCAGAGATCGAACCCACTACCTCATGGTCCTTTGTCGGATTCTTTAACCACTGAGCCACAATGGGAACTCCAAGAACTAGTTTATATTCTTTAGATGAGTTATTTCCTTCCTAATTTTGTGATTTGTTTGTGCTTTCTTAGATTTCCTGAAGTTCATTTTGTTAACAAAATAGCAAATTGATATTTACTACCTTGTTTTTCCATTTGTCTAGTTTATCTTGACATTTAACAGGACAAGTGTCTTCTATGTTTTTCCTTCTGGGTATTTGTTCATAAGTTGAAGGCTCCCCCCCCCCATGTCTTAAATACCAATTTTATTATTACAGTTCTCTAAAAGGGGTAGAATGAAATAGTACAGTTTCATCTGCTCCTAACCAGATTACAGTCCAAGGCTTGAATTCAAATAGGAAAACAGTGGACAACTTGAGGACAGCATCCCCAGAGAACGGGAAGAAGTAGGAAATGGGTTGATGCATGTGCAGAGCTTACTAGTCTCAAAAGGAGAGGGATGTAAAGTAATATTGATTGTTAATTGATTTGCTTCCTTGGTTGTCACATCGTTTCCCTGATAACACATGCCATGGAACATCTTTCATAATGCCTATTTGTCATCTGTACATCTTCTGTGAAGTGTCTGAGGTTTCTGTGCCATTTTCTAATCACCTCCTTTGTTTTCTTGTTGAGTTTTAAGAGTTTTAAGAGTTCATTGTATATCTTGGAAAACGGTCCTTTAATCAGCTATGTCTTTTGTAATTATTAGTTGGCATATCTTTTCAAGTTTCTTTTAGAAAAACGTTGGGGGGCCAAATCAATGAAAATGCTTGGTTAATGTTCTATTAATCAAGTATGAGTCTGTTCCATAGCCATAGAAAATTCTTCATTAGTTAAAATCTGAAGCTTATTTTTACAAGTAATTTTAATTCCATTTTAAGATTCATATTTGTGGAACCATACATTGGGAAAGAGAGTGAGGGCAAGATGGTCTGATAAAAAACGTACACTGAACTTGGGTCCAGGCGCCGCCACTGACTAGCTATGTGATCTTGAGCAGTTTCCCTCAGACCCATAGATTTGTTTCTTCCCTAGCAAATAAGGTCAGACTTATGTGATTCCTCATGTCTCTTCAAGCTCTTGGCCTCCAAGACCTTCCTTACAACACAGTGTCTACACTGGTCAGATCTGCAGGACCTTGTCTGGTACCTCTCTCACTGATGGATCACACTCTCCTGGTAAAGTCATCTTGTATGTGTCTTTTCACTCAATCTACTGGTAGAGATGGGAAGGAGAGCAACTGGCCGGGAGGCCAAACCTAAGACTATTCCTTCAAAAGCTGGAGGGCTGGTCATATCTGGCCTCAGAGGAGGTGATCTGAGAGAATACATTATCTGCCTGTAAATATTGCAGGCACTCTCATATAAAAGAGTTGGTACTGTTTTTGAGGGATGCCGAGAAATAAAGTGAATGACTACCAACTCTAGGAAGTCTGATTTGTGCCTAAATATAATATCATGGGTATCAGACAAACCGGGCTTGAATCCCCTAGTTGTCACTAGCCAGTTGTATGACCAAAAACAAGATACTTCTTTTCTGTGTATCAGATTTCTCCTCTTTAAAATAGGAGGTAGTAAATAACTGTAACAAAGGGTTGTTTTTTTATTTGTAAAACACTGAGCATAATATAAATAGGAATTTTTTTTATTTTAAAGCGTTCTAAAAGAATGCTTGTTTTCTAACAGAAAATATGAAAAAAAAGTAAGTACTGAAAAGGGGAGGAAGACATCCAGTATTCTACTACCTAAAGAAAACTCCTATTAACATTGCATCTCATTGATCAAGGTCATACACAAAATGACTGGCTTGCTTCTGGTAGCAATAGAAAATAGACTGAAGGGAACTGAACATAAAGCAGTTCTCACCAACACATTTTTTGTCCTGAAAGTTTGAGCAACTGCTGATTATCAGCAGATCTCATGGTTCAGCCCTCCTGGGTCTCACAGACATCAACCCCTTTAACTCCTACCAAACTGTTCCGCCTCAAGCTACCCAATTAATCACAACTATCAAGCCATGCCTCAGAAACAGTCTGGGCCTCTGGCCCTACATCCCCAAATATCATTCCCATCCCTCCCAAAGCAGCTGAACCAACATCTTTGGAGGTGACCAAATGGTGGACACATCACTGGCACACCCAGTGTCCACACTTGGAGCGTAGCAGCCTTCTCCTGACAGACTTCTCAAGAGTAGCCGTGTAGGGACTTTCATTCACATGATGGCCAGAAGGGCTGCAGGGTGACAACCTACCACCCACTTAGGAGAACATCTGGAGGAGTGGGACAAAGGACATGCTTGACCCTCCTTTATGATCCAGACCACCGAGGGACTGAGGAGAGCATCCAGGTTGTTGTCTGGATAAGGAGAGGTAGTCTTCCAAAGTGACCTGAGCGTTCAGCTTACCATCACGTAGAGAAAATGACTTTCACCCTCCCTACCTTACAGGGTTTTAATGAAGAGTCACTGAACTTAGTGCTTTGGAAAGATATAAGATGCTAACATGAAAATGGAGAAAATTGGCTTCTTTTTGCCCCAGCAACAACATAGCTATTAAAATGCAATTTGTACCCTATATGAGTAATTCCAGATATAGCGATGCCTGACAGGATGTATAATTGACAGATTTGATTTATATGTGAGTGATTTATGTGTGTGTGTGTGTGTGTGTGTATATGTATGTATGTATATATATATGTATATATGTATATATATATATATATGTATTATATATGTGTGTATATATGTACATCTTTATTTATATTCATGTTTATATATAAAGTCCTAACTTGGAGTAGCCAAAATCACTCTCTTAGCCCCAAGCATGCCTATTCTTCTACCTTGTTAAACTAATACAGTTTATCCTTACCTACCTTACATACTTTGTTGATCTCCTAGCTCTCTGGGTGGTATTTCATGGGGGAGAAAAAAGTGATGGAAGAAGCCACTTGAATTAAGACTTGAGATAAACAAAAACAGAGAGGCTAGAGTGACTTTATCCAAACATATGACCCTTTGGGGCTCTGAGGCAGGCCATTTGGTGGCTGGCATATGCAACATCCATTCCAAATCCCACAAGTGACCTTATTGATGAGGGGGTTGGGGGATGTGTGTTACCTGCATCATCCTCAAAACAAAATATTTGATCAGTTTTTTAATTATATCTCTAGTCTTTTAACTCTACCAGACAACTCATTTCCTCTAGATGGAAGAAATGCTTTTAGATCCAGTTTGTAATACATATCATTTTTATTTGCTCACAATTTAGACCAAATATCTGCGTGGTTAAGGGTAGGGATGCCTGTGGAGACAACATGCTGAATTTCCTGATGAACTAAATTCAATATTATTTGCCTAGGCCAGTGCTAGATACTGGAGATACCAAAAAAATGATACATCTGGGGCAAATAGTCTAGCAATGCTTGTTGTACTGCTGAGAGGGTTTTTGGAGTATAAGTGACTTTGTTAAACATTCCATTTGTTACCCAGTCACTTTGACTGGCAAAACTCTGCCCAGGCTCAGCCCATCTCATTGATAGTTTCTCTTGTGTGCCAAGACAGGTACCTCTTAGAATCCAGCTTGTAAGCCCTACCTACTTTGGGGTTCTATCCTCAAAAGGTGTTATAATTTTTCAGCTTGTTTTAAGAAATTCCTCAGGAATTAGTATGAGGCAGGTCAAAAAGACTGAAAAGACTTGACAGGGATGACCCTGCTTAATAAGGGACAGAGAGGTTGGGACTTTAATCCAGATCTTCCTACTCCAAGCCCAGTCTCCATTATCTTGATGAAAAGCAGCCAGTTTTAGGGCACCAATTCTGACTGGATGACTGCATATTTAAGATGCTTGAAATGAATTTAGTAACTGATTTGAGGCCCCAGGACATTCTTTCTTCTCCTGGGTCTCACCTTATCCTGAAGGAAAGTTCCTGTGATGGGGATGACTTGAGGAGAAAGTCTAGCCCCCACTCATGCATTACAGTCAAAACCATTTGTTTTGTTAACCTCATGTGAACATAACAAATGTGTGATGGAGCAGAGGCCACATCCTTCTATAGATTAGCAACTTCTTAAGTCAACATGGCCCCTTTACCTTGACCTTCAAAGGAAACACTTCAAAGGAAACAGCCAAGGTCCTCTTCAGATGATGGGAACTCAGAGGTGGCTCTTGCTTTGAACTGGGAGGACTTGGGTGTCAATACCAAGTGGCTTGACTTTGCAGGCATCTGTGTGGGCGAGTGGGTGGGTCTCTAAATATATTATGTGTTGTTCTTCTTGCAGATTATTCTTTAAATTGAAAGGCCTGTGGAAAAACACTATATGGGAAACTTTCCCACAGATGGATTTAAGCAAGTGAACTTATGTTTTTATAGAGAGTAACCAAGTGTTCTCAGAGGACCACCTTCTAAATAAGACCAGCCATGGATAGAGTCTAATCCCTAAATATCTAAAATATCTGGTTTTGAGGACACAAAGGGCTCTATTTCCCATCTTTAAATCAGCAGGCTCTACTACAGCCAACACCAACCAAAGTACACCCAGATCCCCCTTCTACAATCTCAAGAATTCTCATGGTTTCATAGCTACCATCTGGAGCTTCAGCTGTGCCTCTCAGTCCTGCCAGTGTACTAGAAAGTTCATTAAAAATTTAAAAGTACAATGTAAACATTGCTGCTTTTATCATATTAGATAAGCTATGAGATAGGAGAGAGGCGATTAGACCCAATTATAACATATCTAGTTACAGCTGGGGGTCCTTCCCCACGGAAAACAAGGCCTTGTGGACAATAACAAACTTACACTTGGGTTTCTCTCTGCTCCTATTAAAGTTAGGGAAAGAAGTGGTCACTATAACCTTGAGTTCCACACAGTTTTATCAGCTGGTTGAGAAAAAAACTCTCTTCCCATCAGTGACCGTGAGAGGAAGATGAGCTTGACACATAGAAGGGAATGTACTCCGGCCTGCTCAGCTATTGCTTTAATGATCACTGCTTCTGAAAAATGTGATGAGAAGAGTCTCGAGTTCTTAGTCTTCTTTTTGACAACATCTTATACTTTCTTTTTCTCATTTTTCCAGATATCTTTTAGAATCATTTGGGCAAATTCTAAGAGTTCTTTTTTGGCATTGAGTTAAATTTGTAAATTATCTTGGGAGTAACTGACAGCTTCCAGGTATATATTCCTCTTAATCAGGAGCACAATGCATTACCTTCCCAGATATCTGCACTAATCAAAACTCCTACCAGTAATGAAAAAGAGTGCCACTTCCTCCACACTCCCATCTATCAGTAGTTCAGTGGAATGATTGAATTGATTTGTTCAGCAGTTAATCCATTAGTGATAACTGGATGTATTCAAAATAATCAGCTCTCAGTAAAGTTTTGCAATTGTTTCATATATATCACATACATCTCATGTGCATTCTGGGAAATATTCCAGGAAGATGTAATCTGGCAGGTTGAGTCAAAAATTCTGAAACTCAAGAGTTCCCGTCATGGCTCAAGGGAAACAAATCTGACTAATATCCATGAGGAAGCAGGTTCGATCCCTGGCCTTGCTCAGTGGGTTAAGGATCCGGCGTTTCCTTGAGCTGTGGTGTAGGCAGCAGACGTGGCTCGGATCCCGCATGGCTGTGGCTGTGGCAAAGGCCAGCAGCTACAGCTCTGATTGGACCCCTAGCCTGGGAACCTCCATATGCCGCAAGTGCGGCCCTAAAATGACCAAAAAAAAAAAAATTGAAACTGTTTTCTAGAAATTTGACCTAAATTAAACCTCAGGGCTCTGAAAAAATGTTTAAGGGCAAGGATGTTAATTGCATTACATTTATGATAGCCAAAAAAATGCAAACCTGAAGTGTCCAACAGCAGAAGTTAAAATATAGCATATACTATTGATAGAATACTATGCAGCTGTAAAATTTGTATATTAGAGTATGATCCTTATTCAGGAAGGAAAAAGTATATATACACGAAAATATTGGAGGTGTCTCAGAACACAGGCTTATGGGAAGTTATTTTCATTGTAATTTTTTTGGCTTTTTCCTTAAAATTTTCAAAGAACGCTCCTTTTGGAGAAGACTTTCATATGTCCTATAAGGTTTTCCTAAGTGACTTGTATTTTTGGTTGTTAGTTGACAGAAGTGAGGAATCCATACTTTGAAGCTGATTTTTAATAGAAATACATTGATTGGAAATATATATCTTTAGTATAAATAAATACCATTTTCCTGTTTTTTGTAACAGTTTTATTAAGAGGCATCACATTCTTGAATGCCTTTTTTAGTCTATCAGGATGACCTTGTTTTCCTTGTTAAAGCCTATTGTACTCTATTACATCAGAGCTCCTTATCTATCCATGCATAGAAGTCCTATGTGGTCTTGGTGTGTAGTTACTAAGAGGATAACCATGGGAAAGTTACACTCTATATACCAGTTTCTTCATCTGTTAACACTCTATAATGTCTTTTTTTTTTTAACAAAAATTCGTGAATCAGTGTATTTAAAGCACTTGGACCAGTTGCTGGCACACAGAAAGAGCTCTATAAGGATTAACTGTTGTTTTTATTATCTTATTACAGTCTACTTTCTTCAGTTTCATTTAAGATCTATATTCCTAAAAGAACTTGGCCTGTAGTTTTTCTTTTTTGTATTGATGTGTTGACCAATTTTGGGTACCAAGGCTATGTCTGCTTTATGTAATGAACTGGGTGTCTGCCCATCTTTTGCAATGTTCTAGAACAATTTATATCACTTGCATTTACTTCAAAAAAGAAAACAAAGCCCATCAGTTATACAAAGCCATTTGCATGCCAAGTTATAGAACATGATACAGCTAATCATACCAGCATTCCCAGGTATATTACAATGTAAGCCCAATAAAGGCAAGTCATTTAATTATACAATTCTCAGTTTAATTCCATAGACATTTATGAGATACATTGTTCAATGAGAAAAAGAACTTACAGAAGAGCCTATGAAACATGACCCAGTTTTCTTTTACAATTATTTTATACACACACACAAGATTGTATGCACATGTACTCAAGTGTGTGTTAGTGTATTGTGATTGTGTTTATGCTCCAAAAGCTAAGTGGTAATTTCTAAGGAGGACTAGTAAGGTAATATTTAAAATTGTTTTCTCCCTTTATCTATTTTTTAATATTGAATATATATGACCCATGCAATCAAAAACCAAAAAGACCTTTGAAACCTCTAGGCAAATTTATGACTATCTACTCAGTGCAGACAGTGTTCCTGACCTTGGGATAAAAAAAGATCTATGTGATCCAGGTTCTGCTCTCAGGAAGTCTGTAATCTAGATCTAAATGAAGTGGAAACTGACAAGCATGACATGGTTGTACAAGCCAAGGACTGGTGGAAGAGTGACCGGTCTTCTCAGTTTTCCCAGGTCTGAGGGTTTACTTGAGATGCAAGACTTGTCAGTGCTATAACCCAGGTAGTACCACCCAAACCGGGTGGTTCCCCCATGCTGAAGGAACCTATGGTAGAATGGTGCTGACCAACTGTCTGCGTGCTTCCCTACATTTTCCAGCCTCCCCTGTATGTCCTTTGGAAACTTGTGACTGAGCTCTCCCCAAGGGGAATGTGAGTGGAAGTGATGGGTTGCTTCCATTTTGAGACAGTTAAGAGTGGATACACATTGTCCAGACCTTTTTCTCCTTCTCACTACTGGAAGGGAAGTTCTGAGATGGCAGAGCTGAGAGATGGAATCAACTGGGCTCCTCACATCACTGTTGGAGAACTGCCAAGGGGAGCTGTTTGCTCACATCAGACTGGGATGTGTGGGATAATGTGTTGAGCCCCTGAGTTTCAAGGTTTACTTGTTAGGGCAGCAGAACATGGTGATATCCTGACTAAAATGGAGCACAATGGTGAGAGATCAAGGAAGACTTCATAGGAGAAGTGATGTTTATACAAACCATGAAAACTTGGTAAAACTTTCACACGAAGAAGTGATTTATGGACAGGAGGTCAGTGCACATGGAAGGAAGGACAGCTAGGCAGGGGAGGACAGGAAGAAGTTCAACTATAAGAAGTGGTCCTGTGTTGGGAGGTAAGGCTGAGAAGGTTGGTTGTGCCATTTGAGGAAGGCCTTAAACTCTTCCTTAGAAGTGTGTGCTGTCTGTTGCCAACAGACAGCAACTGCACATTCTAAGCAATGATGTGTTATAGTCAGGACAGTGCAAAGCAAAAGATTAGATGAGGAGGCGCTGGAATGGGGTCAGAGGTAGGACTAGTTCAGAGGTAACAATCATCAGTAAATTTAGGTGGTAATTCAACCAAGAAGGGTTAAGAGCCTGAACAAGAGCAAGGGTCATAGGTACATAGTGACATTTGGGATGTAGCAGTTTCTAGACCTGGCTGCTCCAAATTAGAAAATCTCATAAACCAAAGAAGTTTGAGTTGAAAATGGTGCGGAGATTTCCACATTTATGTTGTAGGGGGTGCTGCTATTCATAGAAACAGGGAACCAAGGATGAGAAGCCATGTGTAGGAGAGAAGGACAGGGGTGATTTGGGAAGGAAGAGAAGAGCGTGAATGAGAGAAGTTGCGGAAATGGGAGAGAGTAATATATTCCAAAATGCAAAAGAAGAGACAATCACAAGAAAGTAAAAAGTGGACCAAGGCATGGCAGCCTGCAGAGAGGTTAAATAGACCAAGGGCTGAGAAGAGACATTGGATGTCATATTTAAGTCATTTAGAAGACCCTTTCACAAGGTGGCTGACACAGAGGGCAAAGGAGTTTGGAGTGTGAGTGATGGGAGTGTAAAGAATGGTAGGAACTCAAGAATTGAAGGTGGAAGTGGCTAGCTAGACTGCTCTTTAACGCCAGCTATTTTTGAGCTCAGTATTTGTCAGGCCCAATATCTGAGGAATATCATGATTAAGATGTACTCCACTCCTTCAAGGAGCTATAATCCCGGGTGGGATAACACAGAGAAATAAATAGGCAGTTTCAATGCTGTGAAATAAGTGCTAAGACAACGTACAAGGTATACTGAGAGAAGATGAATCAACTCTGTTGTGGTTTCTGGGAGTCAGGGAAGGCTTCCTGGAGGAATTTTTCTAAAGGCTGAGTCTGCCAGGGTATGAGGCAAAGTATGGGAGTTGGCTGGGCTATGACATGGGAAAGATCAGGGAGAGATGGTATTTCACACCTTTGACACAGTGAGTTCGGAGGCCCAGAAGAGAGAGCCTGACACTTTCAGGGAATTACCAATGGTTTGGCCTGGCTTGAGCTTAGAGGTAGGACGTGCAGAGATGAGGATGAATGCATCTTAAGGGTCAGATCATTGAGGGCCATTTGAAGAAAGGAGAAGGATGAAATGGCAGTGGGAGAGGGGACAGGTTTGAGGGAGATGGTACTAAATTGGAGTGTGGTGAGCTGAACAAGAAGAGGCAGCGGGAAGGGGAAGACTGAAGGAGATGAACATTTCCATGGGGTTCATCAGAGGAGTAGGGGTTGGCCTTCATTCCTGGCACTGAAAGAAGGGAGAAGCAAGTAAATGCAGGGGATGTCCAGGTGACTGGAGCTGAGGACACCTGGCTTTCACCCTTCAACAATATGGGAAGCACGCAGTTACCTGAGGTTAAGAGGTCACTCTGGGTCTGGTTGAGGGCAGATGAAAGCTAAAAAAACTGAAATAGCAGCTGCAGGATCTGTGATAGGGAGTCAACTAGGTTGCATTAAAGGATTGCTGCAGAGTATCGAGGGCCTCAGTATTTCCTTGGCTTCATCTGCTAGAGGAAATGAAATCTGTTCTTTAAATATTTATTAATGTAAACACTTGTGCTCTCGAGTTACCCCTCCCCACTGTTCGGGAAAAGAGAATCTGGTTTCCACTAGTGGTTTCCACTGTGCTCCAGGAAATGTCACTAACCCTGGGAAGTGTCCCATTCTTTCCTTGGAGCCCCCAATGACCAGAGCTGGGAGCTCAAAGAATATATGAGTCCTGTCCGAGACTTGCAAAACTGGGGCAAAAACTGAGCCAGGCCTTTCTGCAAGGAGGATTGGGGCAGCCTGCCTGGTGTGCTCTGCACTTGAGACCACCCCCACCCTCCATAAGGGTCACTCCTTGGATAAAGAGATTGCCTAGAAGAAAATGTCCTGAAATTCAACC
This sequence comes from Catagonus wagneri, assembly GCA_004024745.2. Classification (NCBI taxonomy): domain Eukaryota; kingdom Metazoa; phylum Chordata; class Mammalia; order Artiodactyla; family Tayassuidae; genus Catagonus; species Catagonus wagneri. Next base: position 54,556 of record PVHT020003426.1, on the reverse strand, counting down.
AGTCACTTGTAGGTGACCAAGGCCCTGAGGAGACAGGGCAAGTAATTCAAGTGTATCTTGGATAGGATCCGCAACAAGAAAAGATGTTCAAAACTCAAGAAATTTGACTGGACTATGGACTTTGGTTCATAACGATGAATCAGTATTGGCCCTGTGGTTGTAACAAAGGCAACATTCACCTGGGCATGAAGTATATAGGAACAGTCTTATCTTTCCCATTTTTTCTGTGTATCTAAACTGTTTTAAAGTTTAAATTTATTTTTAAAAAATATAGTCAGTAATAATACCTTTGTATGGTGACTCCCTCGCCCCCTCCAAAAAAAAAAGAAAACTAGACCAGGAGAAAGGAGAGCTCATCAGTGCTGTAGCATCTGTGGTCACATCAGCTCAGCATTCTCAGAGTAGGAAAGGCTTGGGGCACAGAAATATCTAAGACATGAGTAAATGTGTGGGATCATGGACTATTTTAAGAGTACTTGGAGCATGTAAACTGCAGCCTGGTACAGCTTGTTTGGTTGCTCTTAAGCTATCACCAGACAAAAGAGGATTTATTTTAAGAATATGGACTGAACCGGAACTAACTAGGTCAGAAATGGAGAAAACTCGAGACCTGACTACACCCTCTCCTTTCCTGTGGTCCACATGGTCCCTTCCTCTGGTCACATCTCTAGGCTACATTCCTCCCTCTGTGCACTGAGAACTCGTCTCATCTGGCCCTGGGTGTCTCTTGACCAGCTTGAATGTGGCCTCCATCTGGCCTGACCTCTCCTCCCTCCAGAGGATAGGCTCCTAGCTATCACCCCGATATTGTCTGGCCTCTGTACTTCCTTACTCTGAAAGACTCCCGCAAGAGCAACCCTCATTTGATTCTTTCTGTTTTGATAAAGGTTTATTTGCAGAGATGTACAGGGAATAATACAGCATGTCTATTTCCCCATACACGGTTAACACCTATCGGCATGTTATCATATTTGCATCCTTACATTTTCCCTATACATATGTCTTACCACAATTATTCAAAATAAGCTTAAAATCATTTTTGAAAAGTAAAATATTACAGATAAAATTCTTTGGGGGCCGGAGTTCCCGTCGTGGCTCAGTGGTTAACGAATCCGACTAGGAACCATGAGGTTGAGGGTTCGATCCCTGGCCTTGCTCAGTGGGTTAAAGGATCCGGCGTTGCCGTGAGCTGTGGTGTATGTTGCAGACGCGGCTCGGATCCCACGTTGCTGTGGCTGTGGCTGTGGCTGTGGCGTAGGCTGGCAGCTACAGCTCCTGTTAGACCCCTAGCCTGGGAACCTCCATATGCTGCGGGTACGGCCCTAGATAAGGCAAAAAGACCAAAAAAAAAATTTATTTGGGGCCAACAACACTCTACTACCTCTCTCCCTCTCCTGAACCAATTACCATGACTCACCATCAGTTTTGATATATTTAATAATCTCTCACCCAGACATCCCCAAAGAATACTGTGTATTCTTTGGGGGGGATGTTCATTAACATAAATATTATCACATAAGATGACTTTTCGTTTTGATTCGACATCATGATTTTGATATATATCCATACTGAAACATGCACACCTAGTTCATCTCTTAGCTTATTGCATATATGTCACCCAGTAAATAAAAATAATTAAAGGCAATAAAAACACATTTCACTTACTCATCTCCTATTAATAAAAATGTAGAAAGTTTCCAATTTTTCAACTCTGCTGTGAAAATGCTTATCCATATCTCCTTCTCTACATGTAGGAGAGTTTTCTATTGGGTATTTAGAAGTACTGCCAAGTTCAATCTCTGTGTTTGAGAGAAGATTTGATGAGCCCAGCTGCTTTTTACATCAGATCTGTTGAGATCGTAGAGAAGGCCTTTATTAAAGAGCACTCCTCTTCCCTACTCAAGTTCAAAATAAGCTGAAAATAAGACACAGGGCCAAGTTGAATCCCATAGACCAGATTTATTGCTGTTAAGAGTCCAGGTTGGAGGATGAAGCTGTGGAGAGCCATGTGGGTCTGCCATGGAAACTCCATGCTTGGGCAGATGACCACCTGTCACAGGTAGTAGGGAACTAGGCCCCCCTAGGGGAATAGTCGGGCACAGGCTCCCCTCACTCCTGTCCTTCCTACCACTCAGGCATTGGACCCCTGAGGAGCAGCAAGGAATGCAGGGCCCTCTGGAGGCAGCCTGCTCTCAAGAGCATCAACTCCCAGGGTGGTGGAAAGCCAGGAGAGCATTTCTGGAACAACAGGAGGCTACCCTAAGTAGACTTCTTAATGATAAGCTGCTAACTTGTTGATGTCACAGACAAGCTCTAATGATGTGCAGTGAAAACTTGTTTAATTGAAGCTATTTAGATATGACTTATCCAAGTGTGGCAAAGTGGGCTTCACCCAAGCCCCAAAGCCCATTCTCTACTTCCCGTTCCAGAAACAAGGTAGAAAACATGAATATATGATTCTGTATGGTGATATTTTAAGAATGAGCATTATGTCCATTTATTGAGCACCTGCTATGTGTCAGGCATTATCCTAAGTGCTCTATATAAAAGAACCCCATTAGGAAGGCATTACTCACCCCATTTTGCTGAGGAGGAGGCTGAGACTCAGGTTAAGTAACTTTCCCAACAAACAGGAGCAATGGGCAAGGCGAACCCACAAAGGAAAAGGAAAGATGAAGGGAGTTGTGGAAGGAGCAGAACCTGCTCACAGCACCAAGGCGGAACACCAGGACTGTCCTGAGCAGGGTACCAGGAAGCTCAGCCATTCCCTTAGTTCTGTCATTTGCCTGGACCTTCAGTCTGTTACAATCCGATTTTTTCAGAGTGCTTCCATTAACATTCTGAGTCCTTTCTCGGTACAGATTTCACACTTCATTTGGACAAACAAAAAAGATTCTCTTGTTGGGCTGAAACTGAAACAAAGTTTGATTTTTTTTTTTTCCCCTTGTTCAGGGCTCTGGATAGTGGTTTTGAAAATGGATTCTGGTTTCAGAAACTAATCAGTCCCAGACAAATTCAAGAAACAATTTTGATAATTATTCAAAGATGAGCACTTTTTTAATTATAAAAACAACAATAACACACTTGTGGAAATTTTAAGAGAATGCAGAAATGTATGAATGAAAAAATAACTTATTCCTAAGGCCACGACCAAGTGACAGTCCCTGCTAAAATCCTGGTATGGTTCTTCTGTGTATATCTGCATATGTGTATGCTTTAATCAAAGATGTCATACTGAACATACATTTTGAATCTTTTTCACTTAAAAATACAACATGAATACTTAAATATGAGCTATTGTCCTTTAAAAAATATTAATCTGTTTACCGCATACTTTACATGGATGATCTCATTTAACTAAGTAGAACCCCAAGAATAAGTTCTATGATTATTCTAATTTCATAGATGGAGAAGCTGGGGCTCAAAGAGGCCTTAAAAGGATATGCCATTTATAAGCTATCCTTAATTGTTACTGAGGTTTATCTTTTATGAGTTTAGTAGCCATATATGTCTTATCTCATTTCCTATTTTTCAATTGAATTCTTTTTCTCATTGATATTATGAACTTTTATATATTAAGGTTATTAACTTTTTGAATGTCAAATAGAAATATTTTCTTCCTTTTGCTATTAGCCTTTATAATTTTTTTCTAATTTCAGCATACAGAAATTAATAATTTTTCAATGCTCAAACTGTCAGTTTTCCCATGTTTTCTTCCTTTTAATGCTTAGAGAGGCCTTTCCCACCAAAATATTAAGCTATATTTACTCCAGTTGTTAAGGGTCTCATATTTTGTATATACTTGAATGTAGTACGTCTGGAATTTATTTTATTGTGTAGTGTGAGGTAAAGAGATAATCAGTAATTGTCCTAGCTGTTAATTGACTGTAATTTCCTCACTGATTTGAAATGCCACATTTATCACATTATAAATTCTGGCATACACACTGTGGTCTGTTTCTGAATTTCCCCCTCTGGTGCTATGCAAATGTTGCAAACTATTCACCAAACTCCTTTAAAAAAAAGAAAAAATTCCTCCTGGACAGACACCTAGACTACATTTCCCAGGTTCCCTTACATGTAGTTATCATATAACTGATAGAGGATGAGGGAATTAATAGTGGCACCTCCAGAATGGCCTCTAGAAGTAAAATCCTGGGTTTGAGCAGCCTGAGATTGAGAGGACCCCCAAGGGAGCCTTGGAAGCCCTGTGACAAGATTCAGAGCCTGGGCCTCTGAGTCTTTCTTGGGAAGATAGATACTGGCCCATCTGAATATGCCAATTTTGGACTTGATGTGAATGAGATATGAATTTGTATTATATCTGTCATGATATATATGAAGATCTGTATATCTGAAAGCCAATTATTTTTTACAATTCTTAAAACATTAAGAATAATTTTGCTACCCTAGGTCCAAAAACAAGTCTTATTGAAGTTGCATTAACCTTAAAAAATTAATATGGGAGATATTGTGATTTATGCTGTTTAGTGTTCCAATTCAAAAACATACTATCTTCTACAGTTACTTATTCTTTTCTAGTCTTCATTAAAATTTGGTGGTTTTCTTCATATAGAGCCTGCCTATTGTGTTATTTTTGTGGGATTTTCCCTTTCACATTATATAACTTATTGTTTATATATAACTATCTTTGGTATATTTAAAATATAGACACCTTAATAGTTTAATTGATTTAGGGGGTACTCAAGGTATTTTTCTGTAAAGGGCCAGACAATACATTGTTTAGACTTTGTGAGCCACATGGTCTCTGTCACAACTATTCAGCTCTGCTGCTATAGTTCACAGGCAGCCATTAGACAATATGTAAATGAAAGGGCATGGTTATGCTCCAATAAAACTTTATTTACAAAAGCAGTCCACTGGCTAGACTTAGCCTTTGGTCCATGGTTGGCCCTCCCCTGGTGTAAATAAATCATATTATTTACAAATAACATTACTTTTTTTTCAAGACTTAGGGCCATTCAAAATAATGGCACCATGGTGGCCCTGATTTGAGACAAATAAAGTTATCATATAACTGATAGAGGAAGAAATCAAATTGTAAGTATAAAGTTTTGGAAATTTGATAAATTTTGATAAAGTTATCATATAACTGATAGAGGACGAAATCAAATTGTAAGTATAAAGTTTTGGAATTTTGATAAATTAGTGAAAGGCTGGGCTAAATTCATCCTCTATCAGTTATATGATAACTACATGCAAGGGAACCTGGGAAATGTAGTCTAGGTGTCTGTCCAGGAGGAATTTTTTCTTTTTTTTAAAGGAGTTTGGTGAATAGTTTGCAACTTTGATAACTCTACAAATATTAAAATAGTTGTGATAGTATCATTATTTCTTCTTTAAATGAGATTGTCTCTAGTGTTTCATGTTTAAGAATGATGTTGCATGGCTGTTGACTTGGAAGAGAGGGGTGTGTATGTGTTTCCATAATTTTAAAGTTGTACTCCATATCATTCTATACCAAGTTTACTGCAAGTTTTAAATAGGAAGGATATTCAGTCTTACGCCTTTTGCTCATATAATAATGTGACTTTTGTCTTTTGACCTATTACTGTATAATTTACATTCCTGGATTTCCGTATTGCAAACCATCCATGAATTCCTAGATAACATAATAAACATTGTGCGTATTATTCTTGTAATACTACTAGGTAGGATTTTTGCATGGTAGGATTATCAACATGGGAAATTGGGTTATAGATTTTTATGATCTAGTCTTGGTCAAATTTTTTATATTAGAATAATGACTTTTTAAATGAGTTTTCCTATTTCTTTCTCTCAAAAAAATGCACTAGGGATTTTTTTTCTTTGATCCTTAGAAATTTGACAAATAATCAGTCTGGTATCCTTTGGGAAGGTAACTATTTAGCAATATTTTTCCATTTCTTCTATAGGTTTTGTTGCATTTGTTTCCTATTTATGGGTTTGGTGGATATTTTGGAAGAGTTGTCAGCAAGCAGATGTCAGTCTAAAAGAGAAAAGAGTAAAAAATAAATATTTTTGAAGTTGTTTGACATATGGGAAGCTATTTGTGAAAACAAGATAGAAGAAGCTAGTGTCCTCTTAAATACTTATATTTCCTTAATTTTATTTGTCTCAAATCAGGGCCACCATGGTGCCATTTATTTTGAATGGCCCTAAGTAATTCCTATCCATCAGCAGCCAACTTCCATAAATACACCTCAATAGCAATAGAAGTGAGGTGAATTATAAAGTGATAACTGGGCAACAGACAAACCAAAGAGAAAAAAAAATCTGGAATATAAATAGAAAAAATCAAATTAATAGGCTTAAATTATTAAAATATTGAAGGTTGCAAGTCCTTTGACCATCTGCTTAAGTCACTATATAGCCATAGTACCCAGATTTTTCTCCTATAAGTCTCTGTATCATGCTGTTTGGCCAAACTGTTCTTCATTAACAGCACAGTGCCAGCCTGATTTAGCCCAGCCTTTCACTAATTTATCAAAATTCCAAAACTTTATACTTACAATTTGATTTCTTAGAATTATAATTTCTTGGGAGTTCCCGTCGTGGCGCAGTGGTTAACGAATCCGACTAGGAACCATGAGGTTGAGGGTTCGATCCCTGCCCTTGCTCAGTGGGTTAACGATCCGGCGTTGCCGTGAGCTGTGGTGTAGGTTGCAGACGCGGCTCGGATCCTGCGTTGCTGTGGCTGCGGCGCAGGCCAGTGGCTACAGCTCCGATTGGACCCCTAGCCTGGGAACCTCCACATGCCGCAGGTGCGGCCATAAAAAAAAAAAAAAAAAAAAAAAATTATAATTTCTTCCTGAGTATTTGACAAAACTTGCAGAGACTGGGAATGAAACTAAGGGCAAAATTAATCATATATCCAGGTTTACTTGGGATAGTCTCAACAGATGCTCTTGTCCTGGTATAATTAATAGTACCTCCTTTTATTCTCACAGACCCTTTTATACACAAAATGTCTTACTCCATCTGATCGTATAGTATAATAAGAATAGCAAACGTTTTCTAAATTTGATGCTGAGAATAAGTTAACAGGTGAGGTATCTAAGAGCAAGAGGGAAGGCTCCACAAAGCTGGCAGATTCTTTGAATCCATGATGTAATCAGATGCTAAAGGCTCCACTACGGAGGTACCATAGGAAGAAGCACTGTGATAGAATGAGCGAATGATTCTCACTTAAAGATGTGAAAGGAAAGGAATATGGGTGTGAGAGGCTGGTGGTGCAAGATGGGGAGGTTGGATGAGAAGCAGTGACAGAGTAAGCAGAACAGGGGAACAGAGAAATGGGAACTGAAAAGCATCAAAGGGAAATTTCTTCCTAAAAATTGAATTCACATTTATTACTTCTGTGAAGGCAAAACTAAAAACCATCACAGTGGGAGGTTAGGTGTTTCTGAAAACAGAGATGCTGACAAAGACTTGTTCCTTGACCAGATATTTTTTATTTGTTTATTTTGCTTTTTAGGGCCACACCGTGGCATATAGAAATTCCCAGGCTAGGGGCCAAATCAGCTATAGCTGCTGGCCTATGCCACAGCCACAGCAACATGTCCAAGCTGAGTCTGTGACTTTCACCACAGCTCATGGCAACACCAGATCCCCAACCCACCAAGAGAGGCAAGGGATCGAACTCAGGTCCTTATGTATACTAGTCGGATTTGTTTCCTCTGTGCCACAGTGGCAACTCCCTCCTTGACCAGATTTGATCAGGCTCCCCTGAGTGCTCTTTCTGACTAGGCTCTGACCTTGAGCACTGTCCTTGGCCTGCTTATTCCACTTTTAGCAACAGTCCTGTTAAGTTAGTCTAGTGTAAATCCCCTTCTCTTGCTCTGATCACCTTCAGTATCTGTCCAAATTCCTCATCCTTCACCTGAATATCTTAGCACCCTGGTCTGCCTTCAGCAAAGATCTTGTTAGGAAAGTTTAGCAAAGAACCACCCTGCATCTTAGTAATTTTTCATCTACCTACTCCCGATCCTGCTCCTTGGCTCTACCTTCCTCACTTTTCCTTGTATGCTGAGCTGAGCCCGCATTGATGTCCCTACTGCAATCAGCCCATTAGAGTAGCTCCCTTTGAATCAAGTCTCCCTTACTGTCGTTAAAAGTGTCATGAATAATTGTTTTTGGATAATGGCTAACCAAAAAGTTCAGCTCTGTAGTGAGGAAAACTACAGAAGGAAGACAAGGAAGAGAGAAAAAGCACCATCACACTTCCGGGCTCCATTCCTACAGCCACTGGATAGGAATATAGGCCTTGATGGTGAGCCCAGCCCAAGTTTTGCTCTCCAAGCAAGAGTCCAAATTCTGTGTCCTGTCCTGAGCTTTCCTCGTTGTCCAGGAGGAGAGTTTTTACATCCCAGTTCCTCTCCCACCAACCACTTAAGTGCCATGTGGTGCTCCATCTCTCTGGGAGGATGAGAATAAAGCTTGTACTTCTGACTCTCTCAATTCAGCTGGGAATTTGCCCCTTCACTGCCTGTGTGGGGACTGTGGACTATGGTTCTGTGGACTGTGACCAATGGCTAAATGCAGAGACCTGCCCCCCCCAAGCAGAACCAAAGACTGGGCGAAAGCCAAAAGGAGATGGGAAAATCTGGGACTAAACTATAGAATTAAAGATCCTCAATTAAATTGAAACTGCATTTGCTTCACAATGAACATAAAGATTTTTATAAATATTCATAGCTACCTAAATGTGTAACAAAAAAAAATGAATTGATTAAATAATGGATGGGAAAGCCAGGTGATCAAATATTAAGCAGTCATTAAAAGTCATGATTTAGAAAATATATATGGACAAGGAAACTAAACCCAATATAACAGCTGAAAAAGAATCAGATTATAAAATAGTGTGTACAGAATGATTCCAGGTTTGTAAAATATTTCTACACATAAACATATGCTTATTGTTTTTAAAAACTAGGATACACACCAAAATGATCACAGCAGAATACTAGCTGAGTTTTTGTCTGTCTTCCCATATTTTGAATGCATCCCCAAAAATCAAGCATTATGTTACAAAGTATCTATTCATTGGTACAGGGAATTTCTGAGAGAAACCATTAGATCCAGTTCCTTGTGATTTTTAAAAGATACATGGATTCTTGACTTTTGAGGAATTTTCTGTGTAAGCTGGTCCAGGTCCAATAGAAGGCAATAAAGGATGTGGTCCTTCATTTGTAACCCTGATGCTAGATTCCTATAAACTTATGCCACTCACCAACCTGGGCACATTACGACAGGGTGATGAAGAGAAAGGAATCACTGAAGTACTGAATCTTGCTGATAGAGATATTGAAAGAAGGTTGCCACTAAAGCCACAACCAAGCCCCAGTGCTCTCTGGCCACTGCTCCTAAAGTATTTCTAGAGGCATTGACAAGACCATCTGCCCAATTTATTAGGAATTTGCTCTGAGGGTGGTTTCATAAGCACTCAAACAGATCAACTCTAAGCCAGTGTTTACTAATCTGTAGACTTCAGACCCCTGGGATGAAACAGCAAAGCTATTATAAGGAAAAGATATGAAGCCATATGGAAACCATGTACTGTACATTGACTGGGTGAATATATCACACCTATTTATACTATTTTTCAAATGCAAGTAAATACTGCTCTGGTGAAAAATACAAACACATTTTCAATGGTAATGAATTCATAGGTGTTTTTAAAGTATTTCTCAATGAATAAATTCAACATGTAAATATCCAGGGACTATCATGCAGAGCTCTTTGTACTAAAATATATTGAGAACCACTTGTTTTTTTCAATTTAAGCTCAAGTTCTTCAGAAAGTTTTCTTTGACTACTAAGAGGAGACAGTGGTCATCCCTTTAAAATTCTTTTTTTTTTTTTTGAAGTCTTTAGAGTGTTTAATTTTCATTTATCACCATCATGGTTATATAGTCCTTGTAATGAATTGAATTCGATTCTGGATCAGTCGCAGCCGACAGCATTTCTTCCATTTCCTCCTGAGAAAACGGCTCACCTTCTTCAGTCATATACTTGATCAGTTCTTCTTTAGTAAGAAATCCACGTTTAGCTGGATCTAACACCTCAAAACTCGAAGAAGGACATCCTCTGGAATTGGCCTGTATCTTCTTTCCAGGAGTACTTCAGTCATCACGGGAAGAAATTTTTCATATCGAATGTAGCCAGTGGGTTCTTCTTCCTCTACCTCTGCAATCAGATCGTGGAGCTCTCCTTCGTTAGGGCAGCAGCCCAAAGACCTGATAATTGTCCCAATCTCTCTCACATCCACTGCATTATTCGACTCATGGTCAAACACTTCAAAAGCTTCTTTGATTTTCTTGTGAAATTCTGCCACTGCTACCTCTGTGCCTTCCCTGTCTCTGTCGTCCGCCATCTTGTTGCGGCGCCGTCGCCCGGGAGAGGCCGGTCGCCAGGAGGGGTCGCGGCGTCCCGGCCCCCTCCGGCCCCGCGGCGGGTCGAGCCTGGAGGACAGGCGGCTCGGAATCCCTAAAATTCTTTTTATTGTGCACTGTTCTATCCTGTTTACTTATTGTCTCACATAGGATCTTTTTCTCCCCTCACATAGACTGGAGGCTCCATGAGAGCAGGGCCCCAGTTTTCTGCTTTGTCCCTCAGCCCAGGGGGAACTCAGTATGTACTGATCCTAGCTATTTCTCTAGGCTCCTCTCAGTCACATTATGACAGGAGCTCCTCAACAAAATTTCCATTCTAAAGGACTAGTCCCAAGGCAATTTTTCTAAGTCTGGAATAAGTGCAGTTTCCTTATTCGTATGGGAACTTGGTGCATTTACAAGCAAGTTTCGATGCTCCCTGGTGTGTTGGGAAAAATGGCCCTACTTTCACTCTGGCTCAAGACTTTGCTCTTCTCCATGAAAGTCAGTACGTTTGTAAGTGGAGAACTCGATACCACAGGCTGTGGCCAGATTGTAGGCAGACGCCCTCCTACATTTTGCTTTCTGTCTAACTCCAGATTGTGCTTTTATTATTTTACTTAGAACTCTCTCTTGCCATATGCTCTCTGGAAATTATTTTTCTCATTGTTCATAAATTCCAAGTTTGTTTACTCTAGAATACAGGAGAAGCAAAAATAGAATGTAAGGCTGTGAGGGGCAGCGACCGCCTGAGCTGAGTTTTTTCTGGGGAGTGATAAATGATGCTGAGTTCCCTGTGGGTTAGAGGGCACCCAACTTCAAATAACTACAACATCCGATAACAAAGTTTTTCTCCATCATTTGCAATCCAAACACGAAGAACACAGCCCTGCGGACCCCTCATCCTTCATGTTCAATTGTAAATCCTGATTAAATAGCTTGCAGGTGTCAGGATTAAAGTATATGCAGTGGGAGCCTAAACAGAGGGCCAGCTGGGTTCCTCATTTGCCAGTTGCAGTTCCTTCTTTGTTTTGAAACTGTTGACAGTACAACTAAAAATGTTCCTTAGGGCCCAGGCTGAGTTAAATAACAAGCAGGATGAGTAAGAGAACAGCTGTAGATATTTTTCTGTGTTTAACATACCTGCCTTGTTGATTTATAGGAAGACCCCCATATAATGTACATTTTGTAATCCAAAACATTTAACCTTTGGAGCCAAGTCTGTGATAGAGACATCAGAAACAGGAAAGGTCTTGATGGGCCTTGTGTTCTAAACTTTTCCCCCTCGAAGGAAAAGTCCAATGATGGAGTAACTTGATTTTATTATTCCAGTGGCCACGGTGATATTGTCTTGGCCTCATCCAATACTCACAGCTAATCAGTGGGCAAGTAGCACCATGGAAAGCAGAAAGGCCTGCCCAGAGTAATGCATCTTGGGAGTTCCTCTCAGCATGAGCTGACTCGAGAAAGCCAGCTTGATGCTAATCATCCATCCTGACGTCGGAAAGGATGTGGACAAGAACTTCAGTGGACCTGCCAAACTGCACAGCCACTCCCCAGTTCTCTCTTTCGAGTTATAGCGTTGATAGGCATCATGAGTTTACAGACAGTGTGGAGTCCCTAAACTTTGCCTGTGCTTGTGCTTAGCTAGGCTATGGCGTTGGGAACCTTAGAGCAGCAGTGGGATTAGCCAGGTTTGAATGGCAAAATGTAAATCATCTATGTCATCTCTGTAAACTATTAGCCTATCGCATTCATGGCACCTGGAGTGGGCACCACTCTGAAGCTATAGGTTTAAGATAAGGCCTGTGAATTCCTGACCCAACACCCATTCCACCCTAAAGTATTTGTTCGGGCCAGTTATGGTCATGCCATCCCCCTTGCTAGGGATTTGTTTGGGAAGGGACATGAGATACACTCCTGACCACTAACATGTGAAGGGTAGTCTGCCAGCTGCTGAGATACAAACATAAGGACACAAGAAAGACAATATCTTTCTCTTCCTCTGAACATTGCCTTCTCTGGTTGAGGGGAGCCAGCATGAGAGCTAAGCTGACACATAGAGGGTGGGGGTGCTGATATGCCCAGAGGACTGGGCTCCTTAATGACATCACTGAGCTGCAGTCAACGCTGGAGCCCACCCTACTTCTCAATTCCCATTCCATGAGGTAACACATTTCCTAACTGATTAATCCAGTATTACACTGTTTCTGTTAATCAAAAGTGTCTAAGTAATAAAACTTCTATTTAGGCATACCACCCTCTAAAAATAATAAAGTATATATGATAATAGAGGGGGGACAAAAGGATTAGGGAGAATAAGATTGAAAACTTGATCTTACCAAACAATAATAATAAAACCCTACTTTGTTTACTTCTCCAAATGCCAAAAAACAGATTGGACATACTTGTATTCGAGGCATGCTTTTTGTTAACTGTCTCTCTAGTAGCATCCCAGATGTCTCAGAAATGATAGGGTGGATAGAGGCACCTCACATTAGTCCATGCACAGTCCAAGTGCAGCTTGGATGGTAAGAGCCACTGAGACCAGAACTAGCTGGAAGAATCTGCAAGGATCCTTTTGGAGTCAGGATGTTGGCTACTGCTGGCTGAGGGTCTAGTGCAAACAGAAAGAGTGAACTCTCTTCACACTCAAGGGACAGCCTCTTGGGTACCCAGCACTACTTCTTGGCAGTGCTGTAGGTGATTAAGAACTGGGATTCCTAATAAACTGTGATAATGAGGGGAGGCGTGGCTTGCATTTCTAGTAAGGGGTTTTATTAACGCTACAAACTCTTAACCATTCAGTTACTAGTAGCACCTAACTATTCTGCTGGCGTCTGTGAGATACAAACTAGGAAAACCTAGAGATGGCCTACAAAATTGTTAAAACTTTCAAGAGACAAATGCCTGGACGTGTTGATGTGGTATATTGACCCCCTTCAGAGTTGACCAATCCAGTGTCTAAATCCATTCTGCATTAAGTCTTTTCAAATGATCCCCTGACATCACACTCTGTCTATGGAAATGTCTGAAGAATACAAAAGGAGAGCTAATAGTCACTGCCAGGACTTATGCTTAATAAGGACTTTTTAGCCATAATCTGATTAGCAGTCCTACAAGATAGGTATTATTATTCTCACTTTTAGGATGAGGAATTTGCTCCAACTCAGATATAAGGGCAGATCTGTAGGTCAGACCAGAACTGTTGAAGCCAAATGTGCCATTAAGCACTTCTGCCTACTGCCAAGACCCCATAGAACATTCATTTCACCTTAGGTGATGCTTAGAAAGGAGCATGTTAGCTCAGTTCAAAGTAAAAACTCTGCGAATGGCTGTCAGACCTGCCTCCACCTCAGGTGCCTCACTCAAAACATCTAGACTCTAGGCCTCAGAAATTCCCAGAGGCATTTAAGAGGTGGGTGAAATTTTTTATTTTCTTGGGCACTTTATTCACCACTTTATTCAAACGTGGATGGTTCCGTTGAAAGAGCAAGATTTGAGTGCAGGGCAGACCACTCTTAACCATTATAAGACCCAGTGCTAACTAAATAACTTCTCTGTCAATTATTCCTGCCACAAAACAGACATATACTACCTGTCTCTTTGGAGCACGGGGATGGGGGAAAGGTGCTGGCAATGCCTCAAGTGATACGTGTAAAATACTCACATAGGCACAAAATATGACCTCAGTATTTATTTCCTCTTCTTTTCTGAATAGGGCCTGATTGGTTGCATTTCTAAGTTATTTCATAGCTGTGCAAAGAATTTCCTTTCAACAATTTATCAAAAAGCAGCAAAACAATTCCTGTGTAAACAATTACCATTGTGATTGTCACTTCTCTGTCAACCTTTCTAGGTTATAACCTCCTTGAGGGTAAGAGCTGTGTCTTACCAGCTCCTAGCACATTATAACTACTCTGCTAAGAATGGGAGTAGGGCAACAAAAAGAAACAAGCCAGCACTGTCGCAAGCAAGAGATTTGCCAGATCTCACTAAAGAGAACCAAACTGCTGGAGGTCTTGCCTGACAATGTCAGTTTTGTGAAATAAGCTTGAATATTTCCTTCATGATTAAGGGTGTTGCTAATGAGAGTGAATCTCAGTATCTTTTTTTGTACGGAATGACAGTCAGTGGGTAAGGTTACTATATTGCAGATAAAATTCAGATGATAAAGAAATATTTGCTAGTGGTTTAATTTTATTATGATTTTTCTCTTTTATCTGGAAAAATAAGGGCAAGAGAAGAAATCTAAAGAACTAATGTCCATGTTTAGCTGAAATACAATTAGGAGCCCTTTTCCTGGCTGACTGGTTAGTTGTCACAAAAATGGCATTGCTTTCAAGGCAATGATTACCATATTTTTGGCCTGACTGATATTTACCTCAATTGCCATGTTCACTTTCTCTTAACTTTTCCTACAGTTTCAGTTCTAGTATCTAATGACTTGTCATTATCATAGATGACAGATAGCACTTTATATATGAAAATGCACGTGTCGAGGTGAATACTCACAACAAACCTCTGTGATAAATATTATTACCCACATTTTTCAAGTGAAGAAACTCAGGTTTCAGGTCTCCTGTGCAAGGAACCAAGCTTAGCACTACCCTTCCTTCTTTTCTTCCTTCCTTCCTTCCTCCATTCATTCAGATGCATTTATTTAGCTCCAGGTGAGTTGACAGTTATGCTACTGAGGACCAGGGACACAGTCATGTTAAACAGAGCCCTAGCCCAGTTGACTCCAAATCCAGCACCCTTTCCACTGAACTAAACAGCTGCCTGCTCTGGTTAAGCCATTTAACTTCTGTTACTTTGCCTCTCACATTACCTTCTGGACCGGAGGCCTTCTCTTGGATCACAGTGGAGCCTGCTTCAGAAAACCCTGCCTTTAGGCCATGTGTCTTTCTTTAAAGTAGTACTGACCACAAATTTCCCACAGCGAAAATATAGCACTCTGTCTGCAGAAGGTTGTACCCACGTCAACAATGGTCTCTCTGAGGCCCAGCAGAAGGCAGTAAGGTCGCTTCTATGGGGTCCTCAGTGAGCTGCCTAGTCTTGCCAACCCCGAGTGCAATGCTACTCTGCAGAAGTAGAGAAAGTTATGCCCAGATCAGCATCCAAGATCATATTTCATTTAAATCTTTGAACATCTGGGAAAGCAAATGATAACATCCCATTTTACAGATGAGGAAACCAAGGCTCAGAGAGGTGACCAACACACGCCCAAGGTTATATCATTTTCTAAGAATAAGCTGGGATTAAATTTAGTGGAAATGTGACTCCAAGGCTCAAACTCCCAACACAAATTAAACGATCCTGTTATCTGAAGAAAGAAGGAGATCAGTTCAGTGTAGAGAATACATGAAGGTATTTCCAAGGCTGCCCCTTGGAATCCACCACTCTGAAAAGGTAACTTCACATCTTTGAGCGGCAAAGAAAACTAAAGCAGGGAGGGTATGTAATTTGACCAGTTCCCTAGCCAGATGGTATAGATCCCAGGGCTAGCCCCAAGTCACCTGACTCTTGGCCAAGAGCTCTGCTCAATAAGCCACACAGCCTTGGCTCACTTGAACCTGAGAGAACTGGACCATCAGCCAAATCAAGTTTGCAGGCAAATTTCATTTTCTTGATGGAATATTTAGTTCTTTGGATCAGCTACCTAGGCAGGGCTCCACCTGTCTCATCAGACCTCCCCAGCCCTCAATGTCATCTGGTCTGAGATTCTGATTGCCAGCAGACCTCTGGAACCTCCAGGAGCCATGGCAGTCCCCACCTTGGTGCCCTGAGTGACAAAGACCATGTCCCAGGTGCCCAGACAGAGGTCACGGGAAGCCCCCAGTCCACAGAGCTCGGCTGTCCCATCTGACCAGCATTCCCAGAATCACTTTACAGCAGGGGCCAAAGATCAAAAATTTTATGGGCACTTGGGGAATTATTCCTCCCCAACCCATCTGCCCTTTCATCTGCACACCCACTGCCCCAGAATAGCAAACATCTCCTTGCTCCTAAACTGTTTCTCGAAACACTTCACAGCAGGAAAACAGAGGCTAGAAATATTTCAAAAGCTTGGCCACAGCTGCCTGCAGGAGCCCATTTGAAAGCTTTCATGCAGAAAATCTCATTCCTTTAAAGCGCCAGTCCCTGGTTTTGCTCAGCTTGGAGAATTGCAGTGTCCCTGTCACCTTAGTGTTTCCTGCCCACCTAGGTCTATCCAAGGGGATGTTGAAGCACCCTTACTTCATGGCAGAAATCACCCTAATGGACAGGAGCTTCTAGACGTTCATGACCGAGCATGCCTGTGGTCTGAGAGAGGTTCCCGCCGCCCTGGGAGGGGATTGACACTGTGGAACACCAGGCTTCACTCTCACCCAGATGTGTCCAGGTGCCCCACTGCTCTGGCTCTTTCTAGGCCGATGAGGACTTTGCAACCCCGAAAAAAAGCCAGTGTAGAAGCAGCCTCTGTGGAGAAGGGGCTTGATTCCTTTCTTGATTTCCTTAGGGTGAGTCTTCTAAGCATAAAGTCAGAGCAGAACTTTAGACCTTGGCATGAGGGGTCCCTGTAGCCCACCCTGGCCCTTGTCCAGCTATTCTTCTCCCCACAAAGTGAGGAATATGTAGGCTATAGGAATTACCCCTACCCCGGGTCCACACCTCCCATTCTGGACTCCAAAAGTCCCTGAGCCTGCTTCCAGGCGTTTGCCAGCCTCGTCCCTGGGTGTGTTCTCTGACACTAGGCAATCCCAGTAACGTGTGCACCTGAGGTCCAAGCACTAGCTGAGGGCAGCAATTTGTGGGCAGTGTGGATGTCACTGGGATGTGTGGGTCTTGAATTACAAGGGAGAAGCAGGACGGGGAGAGGAGCAAGCAAGCCAAGAACCAGTCTTTCCTGTGCCATCTAGACCGTGCAGAATGGGCAAAGTCACAGGAGCATGTTTGTTAAGGTAGAAGAATAACACATATTTTAGAAAACAGGTTTTTGTCGTACTTCACCCTTTTCGAATATTCAGACACTTGATATGTGGGATTTCTTTGTAATCTTGCACGTGGACTCACAAACGTTAATAGTGAGTCTGAGTCGGAATTCATCTCGGAGTCAACAAGTGTCAAGTGCATTCAGTTCTTCCTTCATTCACGTGCATTAACTCCTGGCATGCGCTAGGCATCATGCTGAGGACTGGGCATGCCGTAGTGAACTAGACTGCTACAAGAGGAAAAAGCAGCTGTCAAATGAGGGAAAGCCACAGAGAAGTGAAACGACAGCCCAGGGTCAGAGCTAGGCAGGAGATTTTAGTAGGAGTATTGGTTATCATGCGTGTGGTCAGATCCTGACTCAATGTTTAGCTCCATTTTAACTAATAACTCACAGAGGCTGATGACTAGTAATTAAATTCTACAAACTTCTCTGTTTAGCCTGGCACTGTACTAAGCTTTGAGAAACCAGAGACATGGGCCCTCCTCAAAGATCTCAATTCTAGAGAGACATTGGGTTTATACACAACTAACTCGGGGTCAAGACAGAGGGAAAGAGGAGCAGCACAAGATAGGGAGTGTGGGAACACACAGGGAGGCATGGTTAATTCCTTCTGGCCATTCAGGAATGGCTTTATATCAGAAATAACATTTCAGTTAATGAAGGGTAAAGTAGAATTTACAAAGAGCACAGAAACATGGAGAGACATTCCTGGTTGAGGGAAGAGCTTGAGCAAAGGCACTGAGGCCCGCCATTGCACGGAGTGCTAGGAAAAGATTAATTGGCCTGTATGTTGACCACGTAAGAACATTGGCATACGAGGCAGGCTACAAAGGCAGGTTGTGAGAAGATTTTGGCAGGCCTGGCCTGTCAGGCTAAGGAGACTGATGGTTTTGGAGAAGGTGGAGAAACCCATTAGGATAATCATTCTGAAGGGAAAACAAGGAGACCAGGAAAGGGCTATTTCAATCATTTAGGCTAGAGGATCCAAGGTAGTAAAACAAGGTGTTGCTGGTAATAAAAATTGAGACCTGGTAGTTCCGAGGTGTTTTTTTGTCTTCTGCTTTTTAGGGCCACACTCACGGCATACGGAGGTTCCCACGCTAAGGGTCCAATCAGAGCTACAGTTGCTGGCCTACACCACAGCCATAGCAACGCAGGATCCGAGCCGCATCTGTGACCTACACCACAGCTCATGGCAACGCCAATCCTTAATCCACTGGGTAAGGCCAGGGATCGAACCCACAACCTCATGGTTCCTAGTCAAATTCGTTTCCACTGCACCACAGTGGGAACTTCAAGAGACCTGGTAATTCTGAATTTCGATCTAAATTGCAGACAGTCATCTGTCTCCAGCCACTTCCTCTTGGTCGCCTTCTAATAATCAAGGGTCATTGGTTTCAAGCAACAAACACAAGCGTTGCTAACCTACACGGAACTTGTATTTATCAGGTCACTATGCAGCAACTCACAGAATCCAGGGGAAGGCCAAAGAGGCAGCTTCCAGGGGCAGGTATCATGGCCACTCTGAGGGTCCAGGTGGCAGCCACTACAGGAGTTTGTCTATAGAACATAGAAATATAGACTCCAACTATGTATCCCCCAGGATTTTTGTCAGTCTTCTCATGCAAATATCAGTGAAAGCACATTTATTGACCCAGATTGGGTGGCTCTCCTACTGCCCTGCCAGGGTAGGGGAGGTCACTCTGATCAACAATCTAAGGTAACTTCCAGTCGGATTGTTCCCAAAGCAGTGGGTAGGCTCTACTTGAGTGCAGGAACTCAACTGTCACTGTGTATCCCCAGTGCCTGGAAGGGTGCCTGTCACCTAGCGTGTGTATGATTAATTATCTATGGACTACAAAAGGACATATAGCAAAAGTGACCGATTACCTCACTACCTTAACTGGCTCCTCCTGCCCACTGCTGACTTCTCTGCCCTCTTCCAGTATCAGGGGAGCAACAGGACACCCTGAGACCCAGGTGTTCCCTGACACCCCCAGGTGTTTGGGGAGCTGGCCAGTCTACCCTTAGCTCCTCCTCAACACAACTGATATCCTTGTGCCAATTCTTCAGCTGTCCCAGGGTCTACTCCCTGGAATACCTTAACACTGATGATGATTTCCTGTTGGATGGGATGTTTGGGATTTGGCCTCTGTTTTTCTTTTAAATACCACTTCTATTCAAAATGTGAGTTCCGTTCTTCTGGAAGTTATTTTTCATCATCTTTTCTCTCCCCAAGTTCTTGCACCATGGGCCTTCCTGCCTTCCTGTGGTTGGCCCTATAAATATTTTGTTCCTGTCGAGTTGCTGGGGAGGTGGGGGAAGGGGGTGATGATTACTTGTTGGCTGTGTCTAGCAGTTTTTTCCCCCCGTCCAGGGCACTCCCCAGGCATCTGCAATGACTGTATTCCCTGCAACGTGAGGTGCCTTCCTAGGGGTAAAGGCTGAGTTGAGGTCTGTTCCTGATTTCAGGACATAACTCCAAAGGACACAGGGAAGCCCCGGGCATCCAAGGAAGAGTCAGCTCCTTTGCTCCAGGCATTAGATTTAAGCATATTTGCAAAACAAAATAAAGTGGAGGGAGAGAGGGGAAGAGAAGGGACAGGAAGGGGAGGGAGGGGGAAGGCAGGAAGACAAGGGAAAGAAACCACTGATTCTTTGGCAAGAAGTTGCTACTTTTTTAATCAAACTGTCCCAGCTCTCTTTATAGCTCAACATCAATATTAAGTCATCATAAAACTGAAGGTTTATGGTCCCTAAAAGAAACATTGAAAAACGTATGCATCCTATAACTCCTAAAATATGTTGGCTAGATTCTTTCCATATGGGCAGTAGGAATATTTTGGGGGAGGCGATAGACCAGGCTAAGTCAATGTGCAAAGCAGCTAAGGGGAAAGTGTCCCCAGCTTGCTCTGAGGTTTGGGATGCTGGGGCCGGCATGGTGGAGCCACCCTCCCCTACATGGTCTTAAAACTCTACAAATTCCCATTGCTTCCAGAATAAAATCCAGATTTGGAACCATGACCATTAAGGCTCCCCTTGAGTTGGCCAGTGCTCCCATTGGATGCCCCCTCACTCGTGCACCCCCTTCCTTCACCAAGTCCTATGCAGCAGGAGGCCACCTGCAAATGCTGTCCCGCTTCTTCTGCCTTCTCCCTTTTGCTCTTGACCTGTCATCTCTTTTTCTCCCTTTAGGTCACAACTAAAACATCACCTCCTCAAAGATCTGAGTTCCCCCAGTTACTCTGTCGTATATCACCCTGTTTGTTTTCCTCACTGGACTAACCGAAACCTCAAATACCATGTCTGTGCATTTGTTTTCATGTTGATTTCCTGCCTCCCAGGTAGAACTGGAGCGTCTACCAGCCACCTGCTCTGGCCCTGCCTGACTCCTGCTGCATCTCAGTGCTTTGCACAATGCCTGGTGCTTAGTAGCTCAGGGTGTTTCCTGACCAGAAAGCTTGTTGAAGTCAGCAGGCTCTCTTGTCCATCTGGAGAGAAATTCTGCTCGTTTGGCCCTTTTGCTCAGCTTTTTTAGCATCAGTTCATGGAGCATTTTAACACTGGGTCTCCCTGTGTCTGGAAAAAGTGACAGAGGATGATGAACTTGCCATGTTCCACTGCAGGCTTCCCTCACTCCCTGACCAAGTGATCCTGCTGCCCTAGGACCACATCTTCCTTATTTCTCAAAAAGGAAATATCATTGCTCCCCTGCTAGTTACTGTACAGGAAAAGTGGTCTGTGGTGGGTGTTCAGTGAATTTTCCTTTCCTTCTTTTTCCTCAAACCACTTTGCAAGAGGCCTGAAGACCTCAAGTTCTTTAAGGAAGAAGAAATCACAAAAATTAGGGTGCTTGGGGAGAAAACTAAAGCTACCATCAGGGCTCTCCTCCCGTCATGCTGCTGAGGATGGGGTCATGAGATGTTTGAGCACCATCACTTGAGGCTTGCAAGGAAGGTAATGGGGAGAGTTGAACTCAGCTCTGCACGACCATGTGTTAATTTACTGCTTTGGACACAATCACTGAGAACCCTGAGCCTCACTTTCTTCCTCTATAACGTGGGTACAATAACATAACCCTGCTGATATAGCAGCACTGTTGTGAGGCTTGAATGGGTTTGAAAATAAGTTGTTTTTGGAAGAGCTGAAGCTTGGAAGGGACTGTGGTTAGGAGAGAGAAGGGGCCAAACCCCAGCTTTACACCAGCTGCTGTAACCTTCCCATGTGTGCAGTTAAATATACAACTTTAGAGCAGAAGGGACAGTTGTACTCATCTCAAGATGGCATTTTTTAGCTCTTAAAAAAAAAATTTTAAGTGGCTCAGCAGTTTAAGGATCTGTTGTTGTCACTGCTATGGCATGAGTTTGACCCTGGCCCTGGAACTTTGGAATGGCACAGACACGCCCCAAGAAAAAGATTTAATTGTAGTAAAATACATATAAAATTTACCATTTTAACCATCTTTAAGTGGAGAGTTCAGTGGTATTAAGTACATTCACAGTGTTGTACAACCATCACCAACAACCATCTCCAAAATTTTTCATCTTATAAAACTGAGGAGTTCCCATTGTGGCTCAGCAATTAATGAACCTATCTGGCATCCATGAGGACACAGGTTCTATCCCTGGCCTCACTCAGTGGGTTAAGGATCCCACGTTGCCGTGAGCTGTTGTATAGGTCACAGACGCAGCTCGGATCCTGCGTTGCTGTGGCCCTGGCATAGGCTGGCGGCTACAGTTCTTTTTTTTTTTTTTTTTTTTTGTCTTTTTGCCTTTTCTAGAGCTGCACCTGCAGCATATGGAGGTTCCCAGGCTAGGGGTCTAACAGGAGCTGTAACTGCCAGCCTTCGCCACAGCAACAGCAACGCGGGATCCGAGCCGTGTCTGCAACCTACACCACAGCTCATGGCAACGCCGGATCCTTAACCCACTGAGCAAGGCCAGGGATCGAACCCGCCACCTCATGGTTTCTAGTCGGATTCGTTAACCACTGAGCCACAACGGGAACTCCTGGCGGCTACAGTTCTGATTGGACCCCTAGCCTGGGAACCTTCATATGCTGTGGGTGCGGCCCTAAAAAGAGAGAAAAACCAAAAAATAAAAAAATTTTAAACAGATAAAACTGAAAGGCTATATCCATGAAATAACAACTCCTTATTCCCTCCTCCCTGCAGCCTCTGGAAACCACACTCTACTTTCTATCTTTATGAATGTGACTATGTATATCATATAATTGGAATCACATAATATTTGTCTTTGGTGACTACCTTCCTTAGCACAATCTCCTCAGGTTTATCCATGTTGTAACATGTCAGAATTTCATTTTTAAGGTTGAATAATATTCATTGCATGTACATACCACGTTTTGTTTATCTGTTTACCCGTCAATGGATACTGTGGGTGTTTCTACCTTTGGGCTATCATAAATAATGCTGCTGGGAACATGGGTATACAGATATATCTGCAAGGACCTGCTTTCAATTCTTCTGGGTCTATACCCACAAGTGGATTTGCTGGGTTACAGGGAAATTCTGTTTAATTTTTTGATGAACCACCATACTGTTTTCAAAAGAAGCTGCAGTCTGCCAAAGGGAAGGCAGCTGGAGAGAGACAGAGCTGAGGTTAAAACCTAAGGCTCTTGTGTCTTAGCCCAAAGTTCTCTCCACTCTTTAGGAAATGGACACTCTGGGAGTAAGTGACCCTGGGTTTTACTGTGTGTCTAACTGGAAAAACACTGGGCCAACAAAATGGGATATTGGAGTTGGTGGGCTTTCCTCTTAGTGGGGTCACCCAGCTCCAAGTCCAGACTGCTGTGTCCAGAGCATGGGATGGTCTTGTTCCTTTAGGTAGGAGGGTCATCTTCAGGATAACTGTGACTGCAGATGTGAGCAGCAGCCAAAGAAAAGGTATTGGAAAAAACTGGCTCCATGATCAGTGACATGGTGATTTGCTGAAACTGAACTTTAGGTAAAAACGAGGGGAAAAAACGTTAGTGGCCTTCCATGTGTATACCTTTTGTGCCTAGTACCCAGCAAACTAGAGAAAGCTTGTGTTTTGAAGCATTATCTTAAAGATGTTAGGGGCTTTGGTAAACTTGTTGGACTAACGCAGAGTTGGCAACCACAGCCCACAGACTAGGCAAAGTATTATTGAAACACAGCCTTGCTCATTTGTTGATGTGTTGTCTGTGGCTGCTTTTACACTTCATTAGAGTTGAGTAATTGTGACAGGGATGTGTGGTCCACAGAGCCTAAATTATTTACTCTCTGGCCCTACCAAACAAAACAAGCAAACAAAACCTCCAAAACAAAAACAAAAACTTGCTGACCCCTGGACTAGGGTAAGAGAAAGTTGAATGGACACACAGCAGAAGCCCCTTGCCTACATATCAGCGCCACTCTCAGGGACCTTGTGGCCCTCACAGATGGCTGGAGTATGACCATTAGGTGACAGACTAATGGCAGCTTCAGGAATGCTCCAGCTCTTCTGTCCTCCCATAGTGCTTCCCCAGGCCCAGCCCAGCGATGTGGTAGTTGTGAGGTCACTGAGCGCAAAGAGAATAAGAGCTCTGCAGAAGCTGGGTCCCAGCCCTACCACGTTCACTGGCCCTACTCTGGAGCTACCCACTAAGTTTCTGGTCTAAAGGCAGAGTGGCAGCTCAGAAGTACAGGTCCAACCATATGGGATAGAGCTTGACACGGTGCCTCACACTGTTGTCATTATGTTCGGCTTTCTTACACACATTATTAATAACTCATCACTTTCAAAATTGATATTAACTAGCTTATAGTTCATTGTGGGTATGAGCAATTCTCAAACTTCTTGGCCTGGCTGATAGAAAGTGCCAGAAAGGCAAGGGTTGAAGTAAACCTCAGCTCTATCACCATGAGCTGAACTTAGAAAACTCACCTGCTTTCTCACTTCTATCTCCCCATCCATAAATAGATAAACTAGAGTGGCTATGAGAATTCAGTAAGAGGATGGGCATAAAACTCCCAGAACGTTCCACAAAAGCCAGTTTCCTTTCCTTAGTCCATTTGGCACCACCCACCAGCAGCAGCTTCTCTTCTAGAGGCCAAATCTCTGAATTCCCTTGGACTTTTCTCCCCTCTGCATCCTTCACTCTCTGTGGCTCTTCCAGGATAAACAATATACTCCAATAGCCTCCTGACATGAATGAAAAATTGTGCAACAGTGTAAGGGGTTTTTAAGGTATAGCTACAATCATTTTGCTCTTGGTGAAATGTCTGTTCTTTAGGAGCTGCTGTGGATTTATCCCAATGGGGAGAGACAGTTCCAGGAAGTAACCCCTAGCTTTAGGCCGCCACCACTCCTCAGAATTGCTGGAGCTAAGAGCCGTTCAGACACCAACCAGGGCTCTTTAGTGCTAACTCAGTTTGGTCTCAAGGCCCACAGATGGGATCTGAGATGACAGGGTTACTGCAGCTCCCAGCTTCTGTTTCCTGCCCCTGCTATCATCAGCCATGGCCATCTCTATAAGTCCAGACTCGGAGGCCTCCAGATGACTTAGTGAGAATGCTTGTCACAGTATGGTTTATTAGAGCAAAACATTGTTGGACATTTAGACATAGGGGGTTGGATAAATCAACCATACCACTATGCAGCCTTTAAAATACAGGTCTGCATCCATTTGAAAAGATATTGGCAATACATTTAAGTAGAAACAGCACATTTTAAAATCGTATGACTAAAATAAGGGAATTTATTCAGTTTTTATGTTACAAATATTGACTCCTATATGTGTATTTGCATAGGGAAGGTATAAAAATTTAAGAAACCAATAATAGGTTCCTCTGGTTGTATTGTTGATATACAGTATATAAAATCTTACTATCTTATATATTTGTAAACTTAAGTATGTATTTATGATTCAGAATTTTCTTTGTAATAGGAAAAAAAATAATGCTCTATATGAGGTAAAAATTCTTTGTTATGAGGTTTAAAAAAAAAAAGAAAAGGACTGGGAGGTCTCTCCTTCTCCAGCATAGACATGTATATAAATTCAGAAGGAAAACAGACACCTTTTCTCCAGGGATCTGCCTTATTGTCACACTAGTAGAGTGACAACAAAAGAACTGGATGACAAACCCCAAGTCTTGGTTCACTCTTTTCAGTGTGTCCAAAGACTGTGAGTTTATAACATTTTAGACTAGGGAGTGTACAGGGCCCTAGAGAACTAACACTGGAAACCATGACCTGGTTGTAGGAGATTCATGTCCCAAGAGCTAGAGTGGCATGCTGAGTTCTCACACCAGCCTGGAACCCTTCTTCTCACGTTTGGCTGTGTCTCCTGTCCTGGTACTAAAGCTTGAACTTTGGAGGACTCTGACTTTGGCCCAACCCTTCTTCACCCTCAGCTCCTGTGTGGTCACCAAGAAGCTACGCATACCCTGGGGCGACAAATACGTGGGTAGATTCTGAAACAAAGGGGACCTTTTGTTACCACTGGGAAAGGAACCCTGACTGGGATGTAGAAAATTCATGTTGTCATCTGTGGTCTGATCCCTGCCTGGTGACCAGAGTCCCACAAACCCAGCTTGTTCAGAAATTAATTAATGAAGGCCATTCAATTTATAAGACCATGGTGAGGATCCCACCAAACAATATCGCTCTGCTTCAGAAAAACCACATTATATGACTGTTAGGTATGTTTACTCTGGCTACTTAATGGATCTCCTGCCCCAAAAGACCGAGCATATATTGACACTCACCAAAAACAAGCCAGATGCTGAAGGCTCGAATGCTATGATAGTAGAGATTGATGAACTTTAAGTGAAGAAATTATAAGTTAAGGAAAGGAAAGCACTCATCAATACACATTTCATGGTATCATGAATCTGTTAACATCCTAAGAGCACTCTTTTCGTTGGTGAAGGAGGTATGATTTTTTTTCACATGAGCTATTCTCATTAGAGCAACTTGAATGGTTTCTGGGGCTCTGTTCTGACCCTCATCATTCTGTACGTTGTGTTGTAGTGACACAATGCAAAATTGTACTAAGTCCCAGTGCCCTCCTTCAAGTAAGGAAGCAGAGATGAAGCAGACAATTGTGAGACAGACACCTAAGGGTAAGCACAGGTTGTGGTGGAAGCTCATAGTTGAGGACTAAATCCATACTGGGGGTCAAGGAAGACTTCCTGGAGAGAATGACATCTAACCAGGGTTCGAAATGCAGGTTAGACTGAGCCATAAAATAAAGAGAACTTAGAGTTTCCGGAAGAGAATTTAGAGTATCCAGAATCCAGATATTTCACTATTGAAGTGGAAGCTTCCTAATAACTGCAAGTTTGGGGTAAATTCTAGAAGAAGAAAGCAGCACAAATTATAGCCTTCAGAGCCCAGCTACCCTTGAGTGCTTATATTTCATGGGCTTTTCACCACAGTTGCTTTCATTTCAGATCCCTATTGACTTAAGGCTGGCCTCACCTTTCAGATCAGTGTGGACTAGAATAACGTGGGAACATTTTCTCTTGCATAAACAAGAAAATTTGCAGCTCAGGTGGTGGTACCCAAACTCAGTTCCTGTCACACCCCCTTAGAATGAGCAGTCTTGCCGGGATAAGTGGAAAGGCCCCCGGGGGGGCTCCATATGCCCCTTGATGAATGGTCTGTCAGGGGATGCGATAGAGGTGGCCTCCCCCACTACGTGACAGTGCTGGGCAGAAGCTAACAGTCTAGTCCCCCACCTACCTGGGGCTGGCACCTCTGGTTTGCCCTCCCCCGTCACTTCTCAGTCTCAGTGGGGAAAGCGTGTCAGCCAGAGCCCATCCATCATGGAGCGTTTGTTCAAAATCAAAGCCCCATTACCCTTCATTAACATGGCTGGAGACATTCCCAGATGATCAGGAATTTGTTAGCTTCTCAGAGCAGGGCACTGGGCAGACGCCTGGGGTAGGATGTGTCAGTCCAGGGACAGATGTCATTTTGAACCTGGGAAGATAAGCCCCAACTGCCAGGTCTTTGGGAGAGGCATCCCCACCCTAACCCCCTGCACCACCACCACCCAAGGACCTGTGTCAGGAGAAAGCATTGGGACAAAGTCAGCCAAGAAGGGGAATTCTTCTTCACAACCTCAGTGCTCTTGACAGTGCTGGGCGTCCTTCACTTCACCAACCACTTCAACAGTGCAGAGGTGGCAGATAAATTTCCAGAGAGGGCAAGAATTGTACCACAGGCCTGGCGACCTGGCAAGGACTCCAATGTCTTAGCAACAAATCTGAACCTCGGTTTCCTCCATTTCAAAATGAATGAGATCGCACATTTGTCACAAAGCTTGTCACGAAGACATAGTCAGATAAGGTACTCAAGGCCACCTGGCACAGCAGCTGGCACATATGGTAATTATTATTACTCTCATAAAATTATAAGTTACTGTGGAATTCTGCCAATAAATTACTGACCAGTAAGATTATAGATTTTTTTAAGTTATAGTTTGGCTTTCTGTTCTTTAAAACCACCTTTGATGTAAACAGGAATTCTTGCTATTGAGAAACTCAGGTACACAGTTAAATCAGTAACATATGCATTTGCCCAGATCCAAGTTTTTATTTTTCTTAAATCCTCCCACCCAAGACAAACAAAATAACAATAGCAACAAACCTCTCTTCCTGAGCTACTATTGAGTCCTGCCTCAAAAGTAAAATGTTAAAGATTGGAAAAAGAGAGGTTCATTTTCCTTTCAGGCCACAGAGCACCCCGCTAGCATCATTGCAAGAGCTCACATTTGCAGTAACTGAAATGACAGATGCTGTCAGTGAAACTGAAGAGGCCTCAGGAGTATCGTTGTGGTTTGGCTAAATGATGATCGGATGAAATATTGTTGGTTAAGTCTTACCGAGAATGTCTTCACATTAGAGCTATTTCCAAAAAAAAAAAAAGCAATGTGAAGTCAGCATGGGCTTGCTGTTTTTCTCGTGCATGTTTTTCATTTTGATATTATATCATGAACAGCTGTAAGGATAATGTTAATCGTCCCTTCTGGAAACATTCATCACAAGGGTTTATTTATTATTTGGTTTAAGTATTTAAAAGTTAAAGCATTTCCAAGCTGTCACTATTGAAATATTTCTAATATTGCAAAAGGGCAATTACTTCAGAGAGCCTGCTCTTAAGATTTCCACTTAGGAGAGAAAATAATAACCAATGTTCTATGGGTTTGGTTAATGCGACTGAAAAGCGCATGGGGGGATGGTACTTTTTTCATTGAGAACCAAAAAATTTGCCTTGTAAAACGTGGAGTTGTAAATTCTAAGAAGGTATGGATGAGTGACTTGAGGGTTTTTGATGTGGTAGAAGCCTGGCAGGCTTTGAACAACCA
Organism: Catagonus wagneri; assembly: GCA_004024745.2. Classification (NCBI taxonomy): domain Eukaryota; kingdom Metazoa; phylum Chordata; class Mammalia; order Artiodactyla; family Tayassuidae; genus Catagonus; species Catagonus wagneri. The sequence continues at coordinate 25,870 of PVHT020003426.1, read as the reverse complement.
AAAGAAGAATGTAGTCATGTATGACTTCACAAAGTAAATTCTGTTTTTATCTCAGCCTCATGATTGTCCTACAGTTAGACATTCACTGAACTTCATTGATGGACACGGAGAGTTTTCATGGTTTATAGAAGATCAACCAATTGACTTCTTGTTTTGTAATTGAAGTGCTTTGCTAGGCATAGCTTCTACTAAGCCAGACTGAATGAATTAGAGTAGGAAGGAGCCCAGGGCTCATGGCTCCAGAAGCCAAGCCGAGAGCAGATAGTGCTTTTACCCCTTGGCCAAGAAGCTTTGTGTAGGGCACAGTTTGTACAGCCACACAAGAAGACCCTCGTTCTTGGTCTTGGGGACACAAAATGGACCAAAAAGGGCACAGTCTTGACATTCAGAAGTTGATAATCACTCAGCTAACATAGATCATATATATAAAAAAAAGGAACCTCACATCTCTGGATATTTGGATAACATGCATTCTCTTATTCTGTGTCTTTTTTCTGATGATGTTACAGAATTTGAATTTCTCACTTACAGCTCAATGAAACCCAACTAGACGGTGAATGCATGGTAAAGTCTCATTACCACTGCCCAGGCTCCTCTTCGTATTCAGTGCCAAGTGTTACCTTTGCGAGTTGGAAATGCATCTCAAAAACTCACTCCCCTTTTCTCAAATCCAAAGGAAATCTTTTCTTTCCCTCCATGGTAAACTGTAATATGTGGAAAGCACAAAAAAAATAATCTTCCAATCCCATAGGGACTAGAAAAGAAATTAGTTAATGCATCTCAGGAGAAACGTGGCAAAACAGCTAATTGTGAAATTTGTCACTACAGTGCAATAATTTTTAAAAAATGAATTTTTTTAAAAAGAACCGCTTGAATAGACTTGGCAATTGTATCTTTGCAAATGAGATCCTTCGGTGTTGAGAGTTTAGGATTTTCCCTGGAAACAAAATAATAAGGAAATGTAAGAATGCTAGAGGAATTTGAAGCATGACTTTGTGGAAACTGGGTTGGGACAATCTCAGAGGAACAACAAAGGATGTTCTGTGCCCCCAGTGACTGTGCTTCTCCTAGTGGATTCCTTTGAGGTTCAAATGGAGAGTTGTTTTTGGCAGGGCTCCACTGATGAATGCCATTTTTCACCCCCTGCTTAATCACCATGATGGAGTTATTTGCTACCCTGCAGCCTGGAAAGCCTCTTCAAATGGTACTCTGGGTCTTTGACTGGGGGCAGGGTCAGAGGCACAAGAATTGAGCTCAGAATAGAAAGTTAATTTTCGTGAGATAGGTGGCCAGAGATGGTGGGTTATCAAACCCAAGAAACACAGTTTAGAAGGCTTTCCCATGTACCTTCTGCCTAGAGCATCTCCTACTCAACTGCTCTGGGATGCATGGTCTTCCTCTTGTGTAGCCATATAGCGCACCGAAGTGATGGACGTGAATGGCCTTGGTGTAAGTGCTTATTAAGTCTGACACAAATAAAGGGGATGTGTTCACATATGCACTCATGGGTTGGTCACTGGCTCCAGTTGGCCCATGGACCAGATGGAAGACAGCCACATATGAATAAAATCCCTGGGGCTTCAAACTCAATCCGGCTCCTCCCCTCCCAGAGTAGAGGCAGGAACGAGACACCCACTTCTCTGGAGCCTCAGTTTCCTCTCTGTAGAAGAGTTGATAACACTTGCATTTAACACAAAGAGAGTAGCAGCCATACAACCTACCCTGAGGTGTTCCCGCAAGGTTTGAAGGGGATTGTGACTGTCGCTGTCAGGGTTCAACAGTGAGTTTTTAGGGTTATCACACTCTCAGCTCTGGCTCTGAGATTTTTCAGGCAGTTTTTCTACGATCTAGAGCTGGTTCCCATAGTGAAACAAAGGACTTTGTTCTCACCACTGGGAGCTGCTTCTCAGGAGGAGACTTCTGAAAGGCAGTGGCCTGGAGTGTGACTGCCAAGCACAGGGATACCATCCCAGCTTGTAGGCGAGTACCCTCTTGTCCTTCCTCCTTTCTCTGAGGCTCCCCCTAGAGGCAAAAACGATTCCTCCCAAGTCTCCTCCCCACTTCCTTTTTTGATTATCACAACTGGAAACAGACTCCTCGGTTTATTTTCCTGCAATGGGAGTGTTTAGGGTTGCAGTGGCTGGAAAGTTCTGTGAAGGTGTCTGCCTGGACAAAGCAGGGCAGGTCTGCACAGGCAGCCGTGGGGTTGCCAAGCTAAGCACAGACACAGACGTTCCGAGGGCCCATACCCACCAGGAGGGGACTCTCTTCTCCCTTTGATCTGCTTTCATCCCATTTATAGTTTTCCACCTGGGTCTGTATTCTTTTATTTGATTCTCCTCTGTTTCTTTCTTTCTCACTCTCTCCTTCATACTTACTCACGCCTCACTGACTTGATTCTTCCTCCACATTTCCTCCTCAGAGCTCTTTCCCTTTTTGACTTTGCTTGGGTCCTTCTTAGGCTCAGTGTAGCGTAGGGCCTCCATTTTGCCTCCAGCCGTGGCTTTGCCTTTTTCCTACTCCCTTATTCTAGGGCACAGTCAACATTCTAGTTCCCTCAGGCTTGGGGCAGTGGGGGTCCTTCAGTCCTGAGATCCAGAGAAATTAGGGGAGCCCTTTAAGGTCCAAGAGAGTGCCAATGGCTTTGCTTAAAACAGGCCTGTCTCCAGCTCCCCGTCTCCGCTCACAGCACTATCAATTAGAAGCAATGCTGAGCTAAATAGCACTGCTCACAGGGCAAACCTTCCTAACTGGAAATCATTACCTTTTTACTTTTTTTTTTTTAATAAATCATGGTCTAAATAACCAAATAATGAATCTCTCACTAAGCAGTATAATCAATCTTCATAACCCACGGAAATACGCTCTGGAAAGATTGCATTTTACTGCTGTTGAAAACCTCAGTTTCATCAAATAAAGGAACAAATTGCCATTCAGGAAATTATTCTTGGGCTAAAATATGCAATCAACACTTAGCTTCCCACCTGCACAGTCCTAGAATGCACATGGGGTAATGACATTTGACATGGGGCTTGTTCCACTCCTGACCCGGGAGAAGGGTTTTCATATTTTCAATTTGCAACGTCTGGCAAGATTCCCAAAGTAATTTTCAATTAAAGTCCCTGGTACTTGTCAAACATGAAGACATTGCCCAAAAGATGGAATAACTTCATTAGAAGGAGACATACTCATACCGTCAAGTATTTCAGCTGAGTGTGCAAATACTACGCTCTTTTCTTGTCCAAACACTGTAACTCAACAAAACAAAGTCATTTTCTGTCTCCTGTTCTCTAAGTGGACACAAATTTATGGAGAGGGGATTATCCAGCTATAACCTATCAGTGTTACTCCTGTCTTTGAGATCTGCTCCTCTCCCTCACTTTAGCCATGTTTGTTCATTCCTTTAGCTGACTTGATTTACCCAGATGGTTTTAGGGGCAGGTTCCAGACAGACAGAATTCTCCAGAATGTTTCGTACTGGACTTGGGAGGGAAGCTATTTTCTCTATCAAGTTGTTGTCAATATTGGCCCAGAGCTTTCCTGAGAAAAAAAACTCAGGGAAGAGAATAAAACCCTTATGTAGAGAAACCCAAAGTCTACAGTCTAGAATAGCGCTCTGAACACACTTGGTTACCTGCCTGCAGCAGCCCAGAAATCCAGCTCTTGCCTTGCCCTTTCCCCAGAAGAGAATGTGAACCAATGCTTGATTCTAATTTTACCTAAGTTTATGCAAACAGAATTTGTGACCTTGCTACCCCAAGAATCCTAACTAACACGTAAATGATAGCAATAGAAGGATATGTTGGCAGAATAAGAAGGCAGTGCTGTTAAATATGTCCTAGGCATTGTCCTTAACTATTTTTGCCTGGATCAATAGACTGTACTTCTGCCATGAGCCAGATCCTTGAGATACAAAGATGATTAAAATATGGTTATAGACCTCAGGGGCTCAAGGACTGGGAAGGAATACAGACTATGAACAAGTGCATTGTCAAAACAGAGATTCATAGGATCATACAAAATGCCATGAGAGTGATTAGCTACAGCTAAGGCATGCCAGAGGGCTTCATGGTGGAGAGAGCACTTTTCCAAGTCTGAAAGAGTGAATGCCACTGCAGTTGCATTTGCAATTGAAGGTGTAAAGATGCTGAGGGCAAGGGAGCAAGTGCTAAGTGTCAGAGGTCCAGATATGTGTGGCATTTATCAGGAGCATCTAATCATTTGGTGTGGATACAGCCTTGGCACCTGGAGTGGAATGGAAAGGTAATAAGAAATGTACCTGAGGAGGTAAATTAGGAGCATATGTTAAAAGTCATAATTTCATCCCTGGGCAAGGAGACACAGGTCTTTAAGCAAAGCAGCAGGGGAGTTAACCAGCTAAGGGTTTTTAATTTCAGAATTTCAAGAGCAGTCTAGAAGTGAGTGGATTATAGAGGGGAATGACAAGAAACAAGGGGATCTTGTGGATGTGGGAATGAACGTGAGAAAATAAATATGAAAAATACTTCAGAGGCACAATTGCCAGAATATTATGACAGAAAGTGCAGAGAATCTGGGAGGGATAAGCCAGGAGCACCTCAGGTTTCTAGACTGAATGGCTGAGTAGACAGTGATGCTGAGAATTAGAATAAGAAACACAGGAGGAGAAAAAATCTTAATGGACCACGAGGAGTTGAGAAATTGAGTCTCACCTCACCTCTTCCATCGGCCAAGTGTCTGACTTTGGATACATGACTTAACTCACTTCTGTTTTCTCAACTAGAAGCTGAAAAGCCTGGAAAACTTCATCCTAGGGTCCTTCCTACCTTGGATAATGTGTGATTCATAAGACAGTATGAACAAGACAGGTCTGACAAAGCCTAAAGGTCAAAAGCATAAAGTTAATCAGGGCATGGCTGAGAACCCTGAATGAGCTGCAGACCAAGGGCGGATGTCCCTTTGATCTACACAGGGAGGAACTACCCCGAGAAAAGGGCATGTGGGTTTGGGGAAAGTATGGGACAGAATCCCTAGGAGCATGCTTCTCAGAAGTAATTCTTTGCTTTCCGTATAGCTTAGAAGTCTATAAAGACCCACTGTCCTACATGTATTTGGTAAATGACCATGGTGGTATTGCAGAGCATTAGGGAAAGAAGACAGTATTCAAAAATGATGATGGGCCAGTTGATGACCCATGTGAGGCAACATGGAATTAAATCCAAGCCTCAGGCCAAACATGAAATCAGTTCCAGAAGAACTGAGAACCTAAATGTAAAAGGCAATACTTACAGAATCAAATATAGGAGAATGTCTTTATAACCTTATGACTAATGGACTTGGAAAAAAATATTTTAAGTAATTCTAGACTTAGAGAAGCATTTCAAAAATGTTACAAAGACATTTGGTTGTGATGATTTTTGTTCACCTATAAATGTAATAAAATTCATTAAGTAATTTAAAAAATGTTACAGAGTCCCATTATATTCTTCACCCAGCTTCCTTTAAAGTTAGCACCTTACATAATAACCGTAACATATGACCATAACTAAGAAAGTAACATTGTTCATTAAAGTTCATAATACTATGAACTAAAAACTTTGAATTAAAGGGCTTTTTTTAAAAAGACACAAAAAGCTACATGTAACAGATTGATAAATTCAACCATATAAAATTAAGAATTTCCTTTCATCAAAGAACACCATAAAGGAAGGTAACAAATTTAGTGTCAATATTTGCAACACATACAGCCAATGAAGGATTTGAATAAGAATATAGAAAGGATTAGAAGAACTACAGATTACAAGGCAGTAAACAACCTAAAGGAAAAATGGATAGAAGATACAAATAGTCATTTCACAGAAGACGAGAGACGTATGAATGGCCAATAAACATGTAAAAGATTTCTCAACCTAATCAGTAATCAGGAAAATGCAAATTCAGACCTCAAGACCAACAATTGCAAGTCCTAGAGAAAATATAGATCAGAATTCACGGCTGCTGGCTGCTGGGAATGTCAAATGGTACCACTACTTTAGAAACCTAGGTGGTCTCCTCTGGTAAAGTCGGTAGGTTACTGATTTGGGCATTAAGAGTCTGAGTCCACTGTAAAGGGTCAACATAAAGAGAAAGAAGCAGATGTGAAAGAGTCAGCTAGTGATAATACAAGTAAGGCATAGACATGAAAGGACCAGGAGCCCAGGGAATCCCCACAAAGCCAGGGGAAGAGGCCAGCCGATCCAATAAAAGCCAGTGAGATGGCTCAGAATCAGGTCCTTCCATGGAACTTATCAGGTTAGCCTCTAGAAATTGGCTGTTGAGTCATCTGTCAGCTTCTGAGGCCAAGAGACAACTTCCCAATCCTTAGGAGGAAGGGATGGTCAAACAACATTTCTATATAAAGTCTAGCTATCTATAGAAGCATAAGTAAGTAGTAATATACATGTATTTACTGGAGTTGAGTAACAAATCCAGCTGCTATTGAATAGCTAGTATCTAAAATGGGCAACATGAAGCAACCTTCCAAATGTCAGGACTGGCACCTGGCTGGGCTGCCGTCGATGATCCACCAGGCCCAGCTCTACCACTGTACCAGGAAGAAGGGCTTGCCTGATAACAAGTGCCAGGGGGCTGAGGCTAATGGAGAGCAGCAGTTCTTAAACCTGGCTGCACACTGGACTCGCTCTGGGAGTTCTAAGAAATGCAGCCATCTGGGTTCTACCCCCAGATTCTGATTTAATTGACATGGGATGCAGCTGTTATACTGGGGACTTTGAAAGCTCCCCAGATGATTCTGATGTGTAGCAACTGGAAAATAATTTTTCACAATGCACCTTCCCTTTCAAAAGTGCCTGTGCGGAATCACACAGTTAACAGGCTATAACACCGGGGGCAAAAATAAGAGCAGATGGGTGCCTAGAGCTGTGGGCCACAACCTAAACATTTTGCAGAGGATACACAAACACATAGTATAGAATGGCAGTAGGGGTGCGAGTTCACCCTGAGCAATGAAGCAATTGCTAGTGTGTCCCCAAGAATAATGATATCTCTTCCCTTTTGATCAGTAGCTATTTTTAACACTAGGGTTCCTAAACAGTGGCACTATTCTGGAACATATAATTCTTAGCTGTAGGTGCTGTTCTGTGCATAGTAGGAAATTTAAGTCATCCCTGGCTTCTACCCACTAGATAACTGTAGCATCTTCCCACTGCTGACAAACAAAAATGTGTCTCCAGACATTGACAAATGACCCCTAATGGACAAACCTGTTGCCCAAGCTGGCATGCACACAGATAACAGGATACCTGTCTCCCATTGCAGACGGAGCTCATCTTACTTAGATCGGATTTTTTTTTTCTTTTTCAGCCCCTCACCTTTTGTATTGGGGCCCAGGAAAGCAGGAGATGGAGGTACAACCACAGCATCTCACTAAGCTGGTGAGCACAGATCTGGTTCCAAAGAGCCGCTCTCCCTTCTCCTGGCTCTGCTTAGCACTAGGGAGAAGAAAGGCCAGTTAATGATGATAGGCTGGCCTGGAAGACAGTTTGAACCTAGTTCTTGGGGATTTCTTCCAAATGGGATGTGGTTATATCTCTTCACCCCAGTTTGGGGGTCTGGTAACCATTTCTAGAGAAATAAGCAAAGCGCCTCCCCGCATCCTGTTACCAAGGTAATTTTTTAAGCTGTGCTCAAGGACCTCGCACCAGGCACATCTGAGCAGAGGCTCTGCGCAAGTTGGCCTGATAGATTAACCTGTCTCAGAAGGAGCCTGTGTGCCTCTAATTGTTATAAAATAAACATGGGGCTCTGAGCTTGGGGGAGGCTGGACTTTGTCAGGTTCCAGGCTGATCTTGCCCACGTCACCCTCACCTCTGAATAATGAGCAAGAGGCCCAGCATAGAAGACTTTGCCTTTAGCTAATAATAATACAGTAAAATTTGAGTACCATTTCCAAGTTCAACAGCGTAATATTTATTGAGCATGTTGGCTGGGGATAGCACAGAAGCCAGGATCCCCGGCTTCCAAGAGCTCGCACCGGCACACACATGAACAGATCAAGCAGTACTCATCATTTCTCAGGTATGCTTCTGGTTGAGGGGAAGTGTGAAGGAAGAATTCGGTGGAAGTGAGGTGCAGCTGCCAAGGGGGAAGTAGAGCTGAATGGGCCGGGGAATCTAGGGAAGGACTGCGTCAGTGGAGGATGATTGAGGGCTGGAAGGGAGGAGGAAGGCAAAGGCACCCAGGGGAAAGCTGGGGCGCTCTAGGTCTCAGACCTCAGTTGTTCTCAGAAATGTCCATTGTAGGCTCTTGGCTCTGTTTTTTGGTTTTGTTTTGTTTTGTTTTTCTTGATCCAAGATTCCATGAAGGAGCACACACTGTATTTGGTTAGAACAGCCTGTCCATCTGGCAAGTTTTTAAAGAGGATTTAAATTCATCAGTAGGAATCTTGCCCCACTGGATAAATAACGTTAAAATACAACTGGTGACGAGATAGGTATTCAGATATGCTAGGAAAACTGTTGAAATATTTCAAAGCCTCAAATTGTAAGTCAGCAACCATCTTGCAGAAGTCTTTAGAACCTGCAGAACAAAGAAGGAACTTAGAAATCACCTAATATCTTAATTTTACAGAAGTGTGGCCTTAAGCAATTTTTGAAATAAGGTGGAATCAGTCATTTTACAAATGGAAAAATTAAGGCTCATGAAGACAAAAGGACTGCATATTAGAGCTTGCTTTAAAAGAGACAACAGTGGTGCCTTAGCGCAGTGGGCAACTCATCAGTCTCATAAAAAAGATGACAGGGCCTGTACTAAAACTTTGATCACCTTGGTAGGCATTGGGTATCTGTATTTCAGTCCAGGGCTCCTGTCACCTTCTAGAGCTTACACTGGTCTGAGGCACCGTGTCAGGGATGCAGGTCCTGCCTGGCTTCACTTCACAGTCAAGATAACTGCCACAGGCTCCAGAGAAACTCCCTCCCTTCAGAACGAGCACTGGGGTGGACCACAGCTGAGGGGGCTGCTGCAGCTGCCTGAAGTTTCCCATGAGGATGGAGGGAAAAGCCAGAAAAGCTGCCAGCGGTGTCCCACCTACCAGGCCACATACAAATGGCCTGCACTTTCTGCTGGCAGACTGCTCTGCTCCACATCCCAGACAATTTACTTTGGACAGAGGTTTACTTGGACTTTCTTCATTGCCCAGGAAGGGAGTCATGTCCCCAGGAAAAAAGAGCTCTGGTCAGCTGCAGACCATACGATCCTTTTTTTTGCCTCATGGCAAAGAACATTTCTCAGAAAAGGCCATCACTGGGGGCCGGGCCACAGCAACATTATCAAGCAGGCTCCTATGCTGTCTTTAGTCCTTTCCTTTCTGCGTGGGCTCCCCTGCCCAGGTCCACTCAGCTCCCAGATACCCAAAGGCCCTGTTCTTCCCAGGGCTTCTCCAGGGCAGTGCCAAAGCTACAAAACCATTTGTACTCTCCTCCCGTGTGCTCAATTTTCTCCTCTCTCTGAATTGTTTCAGAGAGGGGTGTTGTGAACTAATTCAGGTGGACATGACTGGGAGGGGGACTTGGATTCTTGAAGTAAACCCTTAGAGAAAAGTCTCACACCTTAAGGCTCCAGAGAAGATTAGTGCAGAGCCTCTGAGACTGCGTTCTATGCAGCCTCAGGGTTCTGCAGAGGTGTTCAGGGGCTGCCACCAGGCTGAGGGCTCTCAAGTAAGCAGGAAACTCCTCCTGTCTTCCATCAGAGCACCCTGCTTCTACCTGTGTTCTGTTTTGAGTTCCAATTTCTGTTCAGAGCAGTTTGCTTTTCAAAAGAAAGTTTAAAAGCCATTGATCAATGCTACGTGAATAAACCTTGAAGACATCACACAAAGTGAAAGAGGCCAGACACAATGGACAATATGCATATCCTATAATTTCATTCATCTGAAATAAATAGAGCAAGCAAATCCACAGACACAGAGTAAAGTGGTGGTTGCAAGGATGAAGAGACCTCCTTAATATCTGCACACCTGAAAGGAGCACAGCCCAAAGTCACAAGTGGATCCCTAATCAAACCTTAGACTTCATGGTAGAATCGTAAGCAGCTCTGAAGATTTCCTGTGTCCTTCAAATCACATGACAGCCTCTTTTGCCTCATAGAGGGCTGGCCTTAAGCAGCAAGAACAATGGTCCTTCCTATGTCCTTCTTCCTGTAATTTACCCATGTAGTGGAAAGATGCTGCTGTAATGCGTGAGAGCACAGGATCTAGACAGAAGGCCAGGATGAGAACAGAGGTTTGTGCAGGCTTGTGCCTGGTGGGAAGAGCAAGTGGGGGGCTGTGCTCCACTCACCAGTCCTTGGCCAGACTGTAGAACTGTGTCTGCACTGCCTGTCACTAGTCCTGCGCCTGGCACCTGGGTACTGCATAACTAAACAAACGACTTCATCTCAGAGTTGGGTTCCTCCCCTACAAAATGCAGCTGGTAATAATGCCATCAAGAATTGAATGAGTTAAGGGAAAGTTTCAATGCAGGCATTGTTACTTTTACTACTGTGTGAAGATGCTTTAAAAGGGCCTCCACGCCCAAAGGCTGTGTTCTGTTTGTGTACTGACCACCTATCAGGCAGTGATTCAGAATTGCATATTAAAAATGCCCTAGATCCTAGGGGAAAGGAGAGTGAGCTCGGGAGGGGAGAGAACTCAGAACAGGATTTGCTACAGGATATAAAAGTTACATTTTTCAACATAGAATCAAACAGAATCTCTTTTCCTCATCTTTCCGCCTTAATTGTTTAGAGCTGTAGCCAAAGGATTGAGGCGAAAGAAAAAGTCTGACAAGCCAAATTCCACAAGTGCATCTGAGGGCCCCCCCCGGGATGGGGTGGTGACGAGGTGGGGGAGGGAGAGTGGGCAGAGGTTTCAAGAAGGTAGTGATGCTTGAGCTGGCTTTGGAAAGACGGGAAAACATGTTACACAAAGAAAATTGTTGAAGGAGGCCCAGAGGTGGCAAACTCTAGGAGTGCTGCCTGGTTAGTCAGAGAAGATAGGGGCCAGATCTTAAGATGCCTTATAGTGGTGGGGAGAAACCAAAGCAGGGATGCGTTTGACTTTCCTCAGGGCCCCTCCAGGACATGCTCTGAATTGTCCTCCCCAGTAGAGCGGGGACTGGGAGAGAAGTGGAGCCTCTACCAAGTTCTGACATGAAATCCCCAGCACTGTGCCCTGCGGGGAAGGACAGGAACCTCGCTCCAGACCCACATGGTTCTCATCTACAATTCTGGGTGTCATTTGATGGATACATTTCTATCATAGTGAGCTACCTAGTAAGAATTCACTCATTTTAGGGCATCTTCCCAAAGAAAAATGGGCTATAGCCCCACAACTTCAATCAAAGGGACACCAGGAAATTGGTGCTCAGGGAGTTCCCACTGTGGCAGTGGATTAAGAGTCTGACTGCAGTGGCTCAGGTAGTTGTGGAGGCAAGGGTTCAATACCCAGCCCAGCACAGTGGGTTAAAGGATCTGGCATTGCCATAGCTGTGGCTCAGATTCATTCCCTGGCCTGGGAACTTCGTATGCTGTAGGTGCAGCCATAAACAAACAAACCAACAAAAAGTTATTTCGCTGTGGTATATGGAATGACTGGCCATTGGGGACCTACAGTATAGCACAGAGAACTCTCCACAATATTCTGTGATAATCTATATGGGAAAAAAATCTGAAAAAGAATGGGTGTGTGTATATATATAACTGAATCACTTTGTACAGCAGAAATTATCACAGTGTTGTAAATCAACTATACTTCAGTAAAACTTTAAAAAATAGAAAAAAAAATCAGTGCTCGAGAATGGCCCACATTTCCAAGCTCCCAATAATCTGCTTTTTTTGTGAATATGAACAGTGGGCTGAAGGAGAGGCCTCTAGGTATTTTCAGGCATCGTGTACAAATCTTTTAAATCAGCAAAGGGAAGAAACCAGGATCGGTCTTAGTGGGTGCCTGCGCTATAGATTATTAAACATCCTTGTAGGAACCGCTCATATTGTGACGTTGAATCTGCCACGTGGGCCCTCCATAGCAGCAAAAAAGACTTGTGAAATAATTCCCTGGCCACCTGTTTGGGGAGCTGGGTGAAGGGGAGAGAATGTGCCCTGGCCACCCTGGTTGTCGTTCAGTGAGCTTCAGTTTTCAGTAATTTGGTGGGGCTGGGTTGGGTGGAGTGAGTTACTCTTATGTTTACCAAAGTCAACTCCTCATTTCCCAATGGGGTGGACAACCAAGAGAATGGAATTATCACTCAGGTTAGCAAGGAAAAAAGAACTACAGGAGTTTTTCTGGACTGAGAAGGTGGGGCATCACTTTTCCGTGTCAGCCAATGTCAAAGACCTATGGCTTATGGTCCTTGAGGGTGGGAATTGTGTATGTCCCCCTGAGGCTGGGCCTTCAGCACCTCACATGCACTTGGCCTCTTAAAAGGAGCCCACTGGAGTTCCCTGGTGGCCTAGCAGTTAAGGGCCCGGCATTGTCACTGCTCTTTCTTTTTTTATATATATATAACAATGAATTTTATTTCAATTATAGGTGTACAAAGATCAATGTGATAGATTTTGTGTGCCAGACCCACAGTGCATCCCCCCACCCCCCAGACTGTCTTATTTGAAGAACCAAGGTTTTCCAAAATCTGTGAGTCATTGTCTTTTCTTCAAAGAAGTTTATTGTGTCTCTTTAGTTTCCACATGAAAGCGGTAGCATTGGGTGTTGCTGTCTAATTGTCTGACTGGTTTCACTTCGCATGATAATTTCTAGGTTCATCCATGTTGCTGTAAATGTTGTTATTTCATTCCTTTTAATGGCTGAGTAGTGTTCCATTGTGTGTATGTACCATATTTTCCCTATCCACTCCTCTGTCGATGGGCATTTAGGTTGTTTCCATGACCTGGCTTCTTCCCTCTGTAGCTGCTTTAGATGTAAAGTTAGGTTGTTTATTTGAGCTTTTTCTTGTTTCCTGAGATAGGCTTGTATTGCTATAAATTTTTGCTGTATCCCGTAGGTTTTGGAGTGTCATACCTTTGTTGTCATTTGCTTCTAGGTATTTTTTAATTTCCTCTTTGATTTCTTCAGTGATCCGTTGGTTGTTTAGTAGCATGTTGTTTAGTCTCCACGTGTTTGTATTTTTGGCCATTTTTTTCTTGTTGTTGATTTCCAGTCGTATGGCATTGTGGTCAGAGAGGATGCTTGATATGATTTCAATTTTCTTAAAGTTACTGAGGCTTGATTTGTAGCCCGGGATGTGATCAATCTTAGAGAATGTTCCATGCGCACTTGAGAAGAATGTGTATTCTGTTCCTTTTGGATGGAATGTCCTATAAATATCTATTAAGTCCCTCTGATCTAATGCTTCATTCAGGGCCTGTGTTTCCTTATTGACTTTCTGTCTGGATGACCTGTCCATTGCTTTAAGTGAGGTGTTAAATTCCCCCACTATGATTGTGTTATTGTAGATTTCTCCTTAAGGTTGTTAAGAGTTGCCTTATATATTGTGGTGATCCTATGTTGGATGCACAGATATTTAAAATTATTATATCTTCTTCTTGGATTGGTCCTTTGGTCATTACGTAGTGCCCTTCCTTGTCTCTTAAAATGTTCTTCATCTTAAAGTCTATTTTTTTTTACCCTTAAGTTTTGATATGGGAATCTATATACAAATGAGATTGTTTTAAGTTGTTGGTTTCTTAATTGCCTGTGTGTCTCCAGTGACTTGCATTTGTGCTCTCTTCTCACGATTTCTGATTTTGGTAGCATAGTTGTGCATGGATGATTTAGTATCTTTACTGTATATATGCCTTTCCTGGTGAGCCTTGTCATTTGTGGTGTTTTTGTTTCTGGTTGTGGCCTTTTCTTTTCTGCTTGGAGAAGTTCCTTTAAGATTTGTTGTAAGGCTGGTTTAGTGTTGCATAAATCTCTTAGCTTTTGCTTATCTGTAAAGGTTTTGATCTCTCCTTCAAATCTGAATGAGAGCCTTGCTGGATAAAGTAATCTTGGTTGGAAGTTTTTCCCTTTCATCACATTTAGTATATCATGCCACTCCCTTCTGGCCTGCAGAGTTTCAGATGAAAAATCTGCTGATAACGTTATTGGGGTTCCCTTGTATATCATTTGTTTCTTTTCCCTAGCTGCTTTCAAAATTTTCTGTTGGTCTTTAATTTTGGTCATTTTGATTAATATGTGTCTCGGGGTGCTCCTCCTTGAGTTTATTTTATATGGTACTCGTTGTGCTTCCTGGATTTGAGTGAGTGGTTCCTTTCCCATATTAGGGAAGTTTTCGGCTATTATCTCTTCAAATATTTTTTCTGTCCCCTTCTCTCTCTCGTCTCCCTCTGGCACCCCTATAATACGGATATTGGTGTGTTTAACATTATCCCAGAGTTCTCTGAGACTCAGCTCATTTCCTTTCAATCTTTTATCTCTTTTCTCTTCTGCATTAGTGATTTCCACTAATCCATCCTCCACCTCACTGATTCGTTCTTCTGCCTCCTGTATTCTACTGTTGGCTGCTTCTAAGGAATTTTTTATTTCAGTTATTGTATTTTGCATCTCTTCTTGTTTAATTTTTACAGCTTGTATTTCTTTGCTCAGTGTTTCCTGTAAATTATCTATCTTTGCCTTATTTCCAATGCCTTGCATCATCTTCAGCATCAACAGTCTAAAGTCTCTTTCTGGGAGGCTGATAATCTCCTCATCACTGAGCTGTTTATCTGGGCTTTGTCTTTCTCCCTTATCTGAGTTATAGTTTTCTGTCTTTTCATTTTTCTAGGTTTTTGGTGTGGTGACCTTTTTGCCAACAATAGAGTTGTAGCCTCTCTTAGTTCAGGTGTTTGCCTCCCCAGTGGCTAAAGTTGGTATGGAGGGCCCTTGCTGTAGGCTTCCGGCTGGGAGGGACTGAGGCCTGCCCACTGGTAGGTGGGGTTGATTCTTATCCCTCTGATGGGTGGGGCTTTGTCTCTGGATGAGATCAGAGGCTGACTGTGTGCCTGAGGGGTCTTTAGGCAGCCTGTTTCCTGATGAGTGGGGCTGATTGTTGTTTGGCCTGGGACTTCTCAGTGCTGATGGGAGGGACCAGATTTTCCCAGAAATGGCCACCTCCAGAGAAATGCAGGCTGGTGAATGTTCCCGAGA
>PVHT020003144.1:9958181-9968256 GCA_004024745.2 Catagonus wagneri | reverse complement strand
TGGGCTGACGGTCCCTCCTGGGCTGGTGGCCTATCCTGGGTTGGTGGCCCCACCTTGCCTGTTGGTTTTGCCTGAGCTGGTGTCCTTGCTGGGCCTGATGTTCCCGCCTTGGCTGGTGGCCCCGCCTGAGTTGGTGGCCTTGCCTGGGGTGTTTGTCCCACCTTGGCTGATGGCCCCGGCTGGGCTGGTGGCCTTGCCTATGGTGTTTGTCCCGCCTTGGCTGGTGGCCCCGGCTGAGCTGGTGGCCTCTCCTGGCCTGTTGGTTCTGCCTGGGCTGGTGTCGTTGCCGGGCCTGGTGTCCCCGCCTGGATTGGTGGACTTGCCTGGGCAGGTGACTGCACCTGGGCTGGTGGTCCTGCCTGGGATGTTAGCCCCGATTGGGTTGGTGGCCCCTCCTGGGCCATTGGTTCCTCCAGGGCTGGTGTTCCAGCCTGGCCTCATGGTCCTGCATGGGCTGCTGGCCTGGCCTGGGCTGGTGGCCCTGGCTGGTCTGGTGTCCCCACCTGGGTTGGTGGCCCCACCTGGGGTGGTGTCCCCGGCTGGTCTGGTGGCCTTGCCTGGGGTGGTGGCCCCACCTGGGCTGGTGGACTTGATTGCGCTGATGGTTCTGCCTGGGCTGTGGCCCTGGCTGGTCTAGTGTCTCACCTGGGTTGGTGGCCCCTCCTGGGGTGG
Organism: Catagonus wagneri; assembly: GCA_004024745.2. Taxonomy (NCBI): domain Eukaryota; kingdom Metazoa; phylum Chordata; class Mammalia; order Artiodactyla; family Tayassuidae; genus Catagonus; species Catagonus wagneri. Next base: position 9,967,584 of record PVHT020003144.1, on the reverse strand, counting down.
TGTCCCCGGCTGGTCTGTTGGACTCGACTGGGCTATTGGTCCCTCATGGGCTGGTGTCCCCACCTGGGCTGGTGGCCTTGCCTGGGGTGGTGGCCCCACCTGGGCTCGTGGACTTGATTGCGCTGATGGTTCTGCCTGGGCTGGTGGCCCTGGCTGGTCTGGTGTCCCCACCTGGGGTGGTGGCCCCACCTGGGGTGGTATCCTCGGCTGGTCTGGCGGACTCGACTGGGCTGTTGGTCCCTTATGGGCTGGTGTCCCCACCTGGGCTGGTGGCCTTGCTTGGGGTGGTGGCCCCACCTGGGCTGGTGGACTTGACTGGGCTGATGGTTCTGCCTGGGCTGGTGCCACCCCCAGGGCTGTTGGCCCCACCTGGGCTGGTGTCCCCACCTGGGTTGGTGGCCCCACCTGGCGTGGTGTGCCCGGCTGGCCTGGTGGACTTGACTGGGCTGTTGGTCCCTCATGGGCTTGTGTCCCCACCTGGGCTGGTGGCCTTGCCTGGGGTGGTGGCCCCACCTGGGCTGGTGGACTTGATTGCATTGATGGTTCTGCCTGGGCTGGTGGCCGTGCCTGGACTGGTGGCCCCACCTGGGGTGGTGTCCTCGGCGGGTCTGGTGGATTCGACTGGGCTGTTGGTCCCTCATGGGCTGGTGTCCCCACCTGGGTCGTCGTTGATCCCTCCTGGGAAAACATCCCTGCCTGGGCTGTTGATCCAGCCTGGGCTGATAGCCCCGATTGGGTTGGTGGGGGCCCTGCCTGGGCTGTTGGTTCTTCCTGAGCTGGTGTCCTAGCCTGGCCTCGTGGTTCTGCCTGGTTTGGTGGCCTTGCCTGGGCTGTTATTCCTGCCTGGGCTGGGGGCCATGATTGGACTGGTGGCCCCACCTACGCTACTGGTCTCTCCTGGGCTGGTGTTCCAGCCTGGTCTGGTGGCCCTGCCTGGGCTGGTGTCCCAACTTGGGTTGATGTCCTCACCCGGGGTGGTGGCCCCGGCTGGTCTGGTGTCCCCACCTGGGCTGGTGGCCTTGCCTGGGGTGTTGGCCCCGACTGGGCTGGTGGCCCCATATAAGTGGATGTCCCCACCTGGTTTGGTGGACTCAGCTGGAGTGGTGGTCCTACGTGGGCAGTTTGTCCCGCCGGGACTGGTGGCTCCACCTGGGCTGTTGGTCTCACCTTGGCTGGTGGCCCCACCTGGGCTGGTAACCCCGATTGAGTTGGTGGCCCCACCTGGGCCATTGGTCCCTCCTGGGCTGGTATCTCAGCCTGGCCTCGTGGTCCCACCTGGGTTGGTGGCCTTAGCTGGGCTGTTATTCTTGTGCTAAGTGTCAAGTTGGAGACGGGGTACGTGTCCAGGACTCTCGGCCAGAAGGTCTGGGAGGGGTGCTTCCCCTCTGGCTGGGGGTGTGCCTGGCTCTGGTTCCAGGTGTCCAAGCCCTTGCTGCGGAACCAGAACACAGGGGAGAGGAGCTGGGCCAGGCCTGAAGGGCGACGCAGCTGGAGGAGGCGCTGCCGGGTGCGGGTGCCTAGGCTCACCCAGACACAAAGGGGCTGGAAGCTGGATGCGAACAGGAACGTGGTCCGCACGGTGTGGTTGAGGGGCCCAGGGCAGGACAAGTGGGCCCTGCGTATTCTGTTTACGCGGGCAGAGAAGGTGGCAGAGGACACCGCCGCCGGGACGAGCAAGAGCAGGAACAGCTGAAGCGCCATCTCCTCTCTCTGGGACACCAAGGAAGCCCCGGGCTTTTATAGCCACCTTGGGCTCAAGTCACAGTGCCTTCCTGTGACATCCCCGTGGCCCTGGCCAATCACCAGGCAGCTTTCACACCCCTCCCTGTCCCTCCCCCGCCCCGCAGTTCTGGCCAATGGCCAGGCGCCTCTCATTTCATCCTTCCCCACGTTCCCCCGGGAAGCCGGCCCCCATCTCCTGGCTGGTGGACCGGTTCTGGTGCGGCCCTTGCTCCCGGCAGCTTCCATCTCACTCTGCGCTATGAGTCTTCATTTCAAGGGTGGAATATCTTGGTGCTCCCACAACCCCTCGCGGATCTGTGAGCTGGTAGGGGTGAGTATTCCTTCTGTGGTGCAGGTCCTCCCTGACTGCCTCTCGCCTAAGCTCCACCCAGAGGTTTCCTTGGTGACCGAAGTCCGCCTAGGCCCTGTGGGGCACCTGCTCTTACGGTTGCGCAGGTTCCGCCCTGATGGCCAGTTCGGACGATAGCTTCTCAAAGAAAGAGAGATCCAATGCAGAATGAATGGGCTTCAGGTGGCAGGAGGCAAGGACAGGGGAGGCTAGACTCTGAGCAGAGCACGTAATACTAATAAAACGTAAGTTGTTCCGGTCTCTTAAAATAGGATCCCTGGGAGTTCCCGTCGTGGCTCAGTGGTTAACGAATTCGGCTAGGAACCATGAGGTTGCGGGTTCGATCCCTGGCCTTGCTCAGTGGGTTAACAATCCGGCGTTGCCGTGACCTGTGGTGTAGGTTGCAGACTCGGCTCGGATCTGGCGTTGCTGTGGCTCCGGCGTAGGCTTTGATTGGACCCCTAGTCTGGGAACCTCCATATGCCCGAGTGCGGCCATAGAAAAAGCAAAAAGACAAAAAAAGAAAGAAGGAAAGAAAGAAAGAGAGAGAGAAAGAAAGAAAGAGAAAGAAATAGGCTCCCTGGGGATGAGTCACGACTGGAGGCTATCAGTCCTCCCCTTCGTCTTTGCTAGGATTGGCTGGGGGCGGGGAGGGCATGTGACCCTGTTCTGGCCAATAGGGCCTGAGAGGACGCCTGCTGTAGGAGCTGGTGGTGTTGGGAATATTTTTATCTCTTCCTGAAGAAAGGCAGGTGGTAGAAGTCAGTCATCACATTTTGACCTGGTGAATAGGTGATTTTAAAAGCAGTAGCAGTTAACCTTCCCGTCGTGGCTCAGCGGTAATGAACCTGTCCAGTATCCATGAGGATGCGGTTCAATCCCTGTCCTTGCTCAGTGGGTTAAGGATCCCGCATTGCCGTGAGCTGTGCTGTAGGTTGAAGACGTGGCTCGGATCCTGCCTTGCTGTGGCTCTGGCGTAGGCCAGCAGCTGTAGCTCGGATTAGACCCCTAGCCTGAGAACCTCCACATGCCTCAGGTGCAGCCCTAAAACAACAAAGGACCAAAAAAAAAAAAAGAAGTTGCCCAGTATGGACATTTGCAATGCTGGAGCGCCTGCTCCCTTGGCCCACCGGAGACACCTGCTCATTGGCTTTGGTGAATCCGGCTGCGGCGGCGATACAGCCTCGGAACTTCCGGAGCAGAAGGAGGAGGAAAGGCAGAAGGCGGTGGGCTGTCTGGCAGCTGGGGACCTTGGGCCCCCAAGGGAGGGGCCGGGAGCACATAGGGAGGTGCCACAGGGGGCGAGTCCTCAGCCTCCCCTTGAAAAATAGGTGACTCCTTTTCTCCAGGCATGGTTTTCTTTTTGGACTGGGCTACTAGCACCTTATACTGTCCCTGGCCTGTGGCACAGAACTGAACCAATGAAGGCCTCAACTGGGCAACTTCTAACCATTGATCAATGTATGGAAAGTGACTGGGTGTCCAGGGTCTCCTGTCATAACATTGTATACTGCTGGAACTGTGGGCACATCTAATGTCCCTTCCGAGGGCCATCTGACCCCGAAAGAGGGCCACTCTAGGGTACCGAGGGTATGCAGTCTTCTAGGACTCAGTTTAACACCATGATCTCCAGAAATTACTTTCTTAAAATTCTTTTTTTTTTTTGTCTTTTGTTGTTTTAGGGCCGCACCAGTGGCATGTGGAAGTTCCCAGGCTAGTGGTCTAATCGGAGCCACAGCTGCCAGCCTACGCAGCAGCCACAGCAACGCGGGACCCTTAGTTTAACATTACTGACATTTCTTTTTTTTCTTTTTTTTGCTTTTTGTCATTTTAGGGCCACATCTGCAGCATGTGGGGAGGTTCCCAGGCTAGGGGTCTAATCGGATCTGTAGCCACTGGCCTCCGCCACAGCCACAGCAACGCGGGATCCGAGCTGCATCTGCAACCTACACCACAGCTCACGGCAACGCCGGATCGTTAACCCACTGAGCAAGGCCAGGGATCGAACCCGCAACCTCATGGCTCCTAGTTGGATTCGTTAACCACTGCGCCACGACAGGAACTCCCATCACTGACATTTCTGTAACACAGTCTTCTTGCTATGTGTTCAAAGCAAAACTGTCAGAAACTGGCACAAATAAGAGAGAAAAAAATGAAAATCCCAGTAAGTTCGAATGTGTTTATTTTTTCCCCTAGGTATTGCTGCTGATTTGCACGTACCAAGTCTCAGGTGGTCTACTAAATTTAACTCATTATTCCTGACAAAACTCTGTCCTGAATATCCTTTCCTAGCCTAGATTGAGAAAATTCTATTCCAAGGCAGGAAAAATAGAGCAGATTTCCAAAAGAGAAAAATAAAGGAAGGTATCTGTTATCATACTAATGGTAAGTACAGTAAATTTGAGGATTATGATAAGAATGCCTTATAGAAACGCAACCTGTTTAAATCAAAGAGTTAACATAGATTTTGCTACTTACTCCTCAGACCAGCTCCCTGTGTTACATCTTATTTGTATTGCATATGTTTTCAAAGAAGAGAAATGAAGATTAGATCATTTCAATAAGGACATTATAAGAATGTATCTCATTTTCATTTAAAGTCACTCAGTGTCAAAATCTTTGGTCAGTGAATACTTGAATCTAGTTAAACAGAACGTGATTATTGAGACTAGTGGAAAATCTACATTCAACCTGTCGGGAAATACTTATCAGCTACTCACCCCTATTAGCCCCTGAGTAGTCTTAGGGATGAAAACCTGAATAAATATAGAAGGGTATTTTTTTCCTGGAAAGTGTTTTGTTATGTTTTCTTAAAAGGAAAATTATTTATTAAACAGAAATGAACTTACAGATTTCAAAATCAAACTTATGGTGACCATTGGGGGAACCATGGGGTGGGTATAAGTTAGGAGGGTGGAAATAATATAAATGCTAACACTGTTGAAGGGCACCCTATTCCCAACACCCTCCTCAGGATTTGTTATTTGTAGACTTACTAATAATGGCTGTTAGAAAAGATGTCCACAAGACAGCTCCAGGGTACCTTCTGGACTCAGGTACAGCTCAGTGGCTGCAGGTGTATGGTAAGTGGTGGGGTTGATGCTGTGTAGGACGAAACACACAGCAAGCACCAAGAGGTTGGGGCTGTTTTCTGGGGCCTGAGAATCTCTGCTCCAAGATTGTTCCTGTCAGGGAGAGGACACAGGTGTCCCTTCGGCATTTTCTGTGGATTGGCAGCCTGGTTGGGGTGCAGTTTAGAATGCTTGAAGCACTCCCTGGGTTTCAGAATGCCTCATGCTCCTTCAGAGGCAGGGGCCGAGACCTACACAGCATCTGTGTGGTATCATGAACTGGCCATTTTCAGGCCCCTGACAATCGGAGGTTTAGGTACGTGGAGAAAGAGGGGGGTGCTTCTGAATGAATGGAGGATTTCGGTGGCATTAGGGTGGGCTGCTGGGCAAACCCCTGTGCTTCTTTTCACTCAAGAGGCTTAGGGAGGAGTATCCGTCATGGCTCAGTGGTTAACGAATCCGACTAGGAACCATGAGGTTGCGGGTTCGATACCTGGCCTTGCTCAGTGGGTTGGGGATCTGGTGTTGCCGTGAGCTGTGGTGTAGGTTGCAGACGCGGTTCGGATCCCGCGTTCCCTGGCTGTGGGGAAGGCCAGCAGCTACAGCTCCTGTTAGACCCCTAACCTGGGAACCTCCATATGCCACAGGTGCGGCCCTACATAAGGCAAAAAGACAAAAAACAAACAAACAAAAAAAAAAGAGGCTTAGGGAAATCTTCTTGCCTTTCTAGATGAGCCTCATTTTTCAGTACGGCGCCAGGGTATGGAGGCCTGATCGAAATCATGTCTGATGAATTAAGCAGGGTTGATTGGTACCATCAAGCAAGCTCTCAGGGAGTTCCCTCGTGGCTGCCTGGCTTAAGAGTCTCTCCTTGCCACTGCTGCGGCTGAGGTAAGAACTACGTTGGGAGATCAAACTCTAGCCAGACAACATCCCAGTGTCACACATGGCACCCCAAAAAATTGATAAATAAAAAGTGATATTGAAAACAATGGGATGAATTGATAAAAAAAAAATCAATGTATTCCTACAGAGTGGCTAAGGGAATTGATAGATAAGGCAATACTAAGTGCTCTCCTGACCCAATATCTCGGGTGACAGAGGATTTTAAGGCCGAGCCTGAGGATGTAGAGCATACAAGTGGATACATTTCCAGGGAGGAGTATCTGCATGCCACACATGTGGGTAGGAAGATAAATAGGTAAGTAAATAAATGAATAAGTATGTTATTATAGGAATAAAATCATACACGCTTGGTAATTAGGTCTGGTCTGATGTCATTTTGCTAGGAAATCATGACAGGTTCAACAGAGTCAGTTTGCCTCTCTCTTTTCTTGAGAGGCAGCAGTCTCGACCCAGACACTTTCGTTTTATTTGCAATTCTCTATTAATGAGTGATGGTGTTCATTTTTCTAGTGACCGTAGTCATCTGTATATCTGGTTTGGGGAAAGGTCTATTCAGGTCTTTTGCCCATTTTTCAATTGGGTTGTTGGGTTTGTTTTGCTGTTGTGTGGTATCAGTTGCTGAGCTGTTAATTTTGGAAGCCCAGCCTGACCTGGGCTTTGGGATCCAGATAAAATGCCTTGCGGGTTGTACATGGGAGGTGCTAAAACGCTGATATTTTGGAGAGCAGTTATGCCAATCTGCGGGCATTTTCTCTCAAGAGGTCTCCTGAATCTCTCTCGTTTTCTTTTCATGTGAGCCTCTTCTGTTCCTTCTATGCACCGGGTAGGAATACCTGACCTAAGCCAGGTCAGGGATAAGAAGGCTGGTAGACTGACTGATATAAAGAAAGTTCTCACTGAGATACCTGCCGGCACCGTGGGTAAAAAGGTTTGTCTTTGTCACTGTGATGGGTTTGGAAAACACTGTAGCTTGAAATACATCAGTGGGCAGACCACTCACCCACCTTTAAGGTGGGGTCAATAAATTTAGAAAGAAAGAGTGAAAGAGAGGGGGAAAAAATCAAAGAAAGAAAATAACCTAGACTTTACTGTGTGAATGAAGGTATCACAGGTGTAAAATTTAGAAAAAAATCAATCTTTCTGAGGTACCACTTTACAGTGGCCAGAAAGACCATTATATATATATATATTTTTTTTTTTTTTTTGCATTATAGCTGGTTTACAGATTTCTGTCAGATTTTCCAACTGCACTGCGTGGTGACCCGGTTACATGTACATATATGGATTTTCTCTTTCGATTTATGTGGCTGCAAACGACAGTTTTGCTGTTTTACACGGCTGAGTAGTATTCCGTTGTGTGTTTGTACATCCTGTTCCTAACCCGATCATCTGACCGTGGACATAGTGTTTGTTTCCATGTCTTGCTATCGTTTGTAGTACTGCATGAAATTAGAATGGCATTTAACTTTTTTAAAAGAACGTTTTTCTGGATATTCACCCAAGAGTGGAATTCCTAGGTCATACGGTCGTTCTATATTTATTTTTCAGATTACCTCGTTCCTGTGGTCCACAGCGGTTGTACCAATTTCTATAACCACCCACTCTGTAGGAGGGTACCTTTTTTTCTGCCTCCTCTCCATGGTTTGTTATTTGTAGACTCACTAATGATGGCTATTCGGAGAGTATGAGGTGGTACCCCTCAGCTTCGTTTTGTTTTCCAATTCTCTATTAACGTGTGATTATGATCATTTTTTCTGTTTTTTTGTTTGTTTGTTTGTTTGTTTGTTTGTTTTGCTGCCCTCTGGATATATTGTTTGGGAAAGAAATATTCAGGTCTTTTGCCCATTTTTCATTTGGGGTTTGTTTTGTTTTGTTCTGGGCTAGTATAAGTTGTGAGCTGGAAATTTTGAAAGCCCAGCCTGACCGGGGCTTTGGGATCTGGATAAACTGCCTGAGGTCAGGTCAAGGGATATTAAGTCCAGTAGTTTGATTGATATAAAGAATGCTCTCACCACAATCCCTCCCAGCTCCCTGGTTAAAGATTTGTCTTTGTCACTGTGGAGGGCTTGGTAAACACTGTGGCTTGAAAAACACCAATGGGCCAGCAACTCAGGGACGCTTCAGGTGGGGTCAATAAAATAGGCAAGAAAGAGGGAAAGAGAAATAGAAAAAAAAGAATAAAAAATGAGCCAGATGTTACTGTTCAAATGGAGGAATCACAATTGGAAAATTAAGTGAAAAAAATTATCCTTACACACCTATCTTCAAAAACTCATAAGCAGGAGTTCCCGTCGTGGCGCAGTGGTTGATGAATCTGACTAGGAACCATGAGGTTGCAGGTTCGATCCCTGACCTTGCTCAGTGGGTTGATGATCTGGCGTTGCATGAGCTGTGGTGTGGGTTGCAGACAAGGCTCAGATCCCGCATTGCTGTGGCTGTGGTGTAGGTCGCAGACGTGGCTCGGATCTGGCGTTGCTGTGGCTGTGGCGTAGGCCGGCAGCCAGAGCTCCAATTGGACCCCTAGCTTGGGAACCTACATATGCCGTGAATGTGGCCCTAGAAAAGGCAAAAAAGACCAAAAAAAAAAAAACTAACAAACAAACAAACAAAAAAAAAACCTTATAAGCAGAGGGATATATAAAAAGGAAGAAGGCTGTCATAACGCAATGGTTAGGGAGCGGTATGTTTGAAGGGAGTGGCAAGGCTTATGTTGGCGTCAGGGCTCTGAAAGTCTTTTGAGAGTGAAATAGCCCCCTGGGAAAGGCACTTCTTGGTATTTCAAGAAAGTGAGGGACAGAAATCCAATGAGCATATTGCCCACGGCCAGTGCATCACCCAGGACTGCTGCACTAGGGCGAGGAGGAAAACATGAGAGTTGCTGTTAGAGCAGATATCCACACGTGGGCGCCAGATTTCCTTCTGTACCTGGGTGCAACTCCAAGGCTGCGTGCAGGCTAAGAGATGGGGCTGATGGTGTGTTGGCAAAATGCACAACAAGCACCCAAAAGCTTTTAGGTTTTTTTCCCAGGCATCAAGGACTCTCTGCTCCAAGATTCCTCATGTCAGGCAGGGGGCACAGGTGTCCCTTCAGCATTTTTAAGTGGATTGGCAACCTGGTTCGTTGGCAGTGTGTTTAGAGTGCTTGAAGGATTCACTGGGTTTCGGAATGCTGTTTGTTCCTCAAGATGCAGGGTCCCGGACCCACACAGCATCAGTGTTGTATCATGAGCTCACCATTGTCAAGTCCCTGACCCGTGGGCATTTAGGTAGGTGGAGAAAGAGGCTGGTGTTCATGAATGAATGGGGGACTTCAGTGGCATTAGTGTGGGCAGCTGGCCTAATCCCTGTGATTTAT
>PVHT020003144.1:9925821-9957181 GCA_004024745.2 Catagonus wagneri | reverse complement strand
GACGTACAGCATAGGCGTGGATTCATTAACAGGGCAGCAAGGATCTGCATGCCACACATGGGTGCAGGACCATAAATAGGTAGTAAAAATTAATAAATAAAAACGTTGTTATAGAAAAGTTCATACAGTCTTTACATACCATCACACCAATATTCATAAATACAGAAGTGCAGGGATGTATAAAAAGGAAGAAGGCTGTTATGACATGAGGTGCGGGACGTTTACTGTTTGAACGGAGCGGCATGGCGCAGGTTTGCTAATGGCTCTGAAAGTCCGTGAGTGAGAAATAGCCCACTGGGAAGGCCAGTTCTTGGTATTTCAAGAAACCGGGGGAAGGAAATCTAATGAGCATACTGCCCAGGCCAGCGCAGCCATGGGGACTGCTGTGCCAGAAAGGGAGGAAAACCTGAGATGCTGTTAGAGCAGATGTCCACAGGACCACGCCAGAACACCTTCTGGACCCAGGTGCAGCTCCGAGGCTGCAGCTGCAGGTTCAGACGTGGGGTTGATGGTGTGTTGATCGGAACACAGTGCAAGCGCCCAGAGGTTTTTTGTTTTTTTTGTTGTTGTTTCCTGGGCACCAGGGATTCTCTGCCCCAAGATGCCTCCTATCAGGCAGAGGGCACAGGTGTCCCTTCATCATTTTGGGATGGATTGACAGCCTGATTGGGTGGGAGCGTGTGTAGAATGATTGTAGTAGTCATTGGGTTTCAGGATGCCTTGTGTTCCTGCAGAGTCAGCGTCCGAGACACACATAGAATCTGTGTTTTATCGCGAATTGGCCATTTTCAAGCCCCTGATCACCAGGGGTTTAGCTAGACAGAGAAAGAAGCTTGTGCTGGTGAAGGAATGGGGGACTTCGGTGGCATTAGTTTGCATGGCTGTGTGATCCCTGTGCTTTTGTCCCTCGAGAGACCTAGTGAAATTTCCTTCTTGCCTTTCTAGATGAGCCTCACTTTTCAGTACAACCCCAGAGTATGGAGGCCTGACCGAAATCATGTCTGATGAATTAAGCAGGGTTGGTTGGTATCATCAAGCAAGCTCTCAGGGAGTTCCCTTGTGGATGCATGACTTAGGAATCTCTTCTTGTCACTGCTGTGGCTGTGGTAAGTGCTGCGTTGGGATATCAAATTCTGGGCAGACAACATCTCAGTGTAGGAGGTGGCACCCACATAAACTGATAAATAAAATTAGATATTAGAAAGTATGAGCTTAATTTATAAAGGAGTTAACGAATATATATATATGTGTGTATATATATATTCCTACAGAGTAGCAAAGACAATTGATAGATAAGGAAATCCTAAAGGCTCCCCTGACCCAATACCTCAGGTGGCAGAGGGATTTCAGTACGAGCCAGGGATGTATATCATAGGCGCGGGTTCATTTCCAGGGCAGGTAGTATCTGCATGTGACACGCGGGTACGGGAACATACAAAGGTAAGTAAAAAAATTGATAAAATGACATTATAAAATAAATTCATTCATGCTAGGTAATCACGTCGTCAGATGTCACATAGATTGGAAATCTCAACAGGTTCAGCAGAGTCAGTTTGCCACTGCTTTTCTCTAGAGGCAGCAGCTTCAACCAAGACTACATTCTCTGGTGAACGCTGACCTGCAAATTTTGTGGGTTTTATCATTTATTATTTTCAACTATCACTTATTTATGGTGCTCAGTTTTACTTTAACAATAAAGTGATCCAGTTGTACATGTATATACATATTATTTTCTTCTGTTATCCTCTAATGTCTCTCAGATATAGTGACTAGATATAGTTCCCTGTGCTATACAGCAGGATCTTCTTGCTTACCCACTCCAAGGGCAAAAATTTGGATCTATTACCATCCAAATCGTAGGCCTTCCCACACTATCCCCCTCCAATCCAGCAATCACAAATCTGTTTTCCTGTCCATGAGTTTCTTTTCTGTAGAAAGGTTCATTGGTGTCATTTGTTAGATTCTAGAGAGAAAAGGTTTCCCCTGGCATTTGTCTTACTCTTTCAGACATATTTTGCTTCGTATGGTAGTTTCTCTTTCCATCTTTGTGAATGTGAATGGCATTTTTTTTTTTTTGCTGTTTATTAATGGCTGAGTAGTATTCCATTGTTTATATTTACATCCTCTTGCTAATCCAGTCATCTGTCGATGGACCTAGAGTGTGTTTCCATGTCTTGATATTTTGAATACACTGCATGAGTATAGCAGGTATTTAAAATTTTTAAAAGAACATTTTTCTCAATATATGCCCAAGTGTTGGATTGCCAGCTCATATAGTCGTTCCATATTTATTTTTCTGATTACCTGAATCCTGTGGTCCATAGTGGTTGTCCCACATTGTAGGGGGACACCTCCTTCTCCACACCCTTTTATTTGTAGACTTACTAATGATGGACGCTGGGAGAGGGGTGAGGTGGTACCTCAGCTTTGTTTTGACTTGCAATTCTCTATTAATGAATGATGGTGATCAGGTTTCCAGTGCTAGCTGTCCTCTGAATATCTGTTTTAGGGAAAGTCTATTCAGGTATTTTACCCATTTTTCAATTGTGTTGTTGGTTTTGGTTTGCTCTTGGGTGGTATCAGGTTTCTGAGCTGGAGATTTTGTAAGCCCAACTGGACCTGGGTTTTGGGTTTTGGGATAAAATGCCTGCAGGTTGTGCATGGGAGGTGGTAAAATGGTGATATTTTGGAGAGTAATTGTGTCAGTCGCTGGGCTTTTTCTCTCAAGATGTCTGATGAAACTCAGTCCTTTTCTTTCCATGTGAGCCTATTCTGTTTTTTCTGTGCACCTGGTATGAAGACCTGATTTAAAGACAAGTTGGGGATATTAAGGCTGGTAGACTGTTTGATTTAAAGAAAGCTCTCACTGAGATCCCTCCTGGCTCCCTGGGTAAACGATATGTCTTTGTCACTGTGGTGGGTTTGGTAAACACTATGTTTTGAAAAACACCGATTTGCAGACAATTCACGCACACTTCAGGTGGGGTCAATAAATGTAGAAAAAGGGAAAGAGAGAAAGAGGGAAAAAAAGAAAGAAAAGACACCAGACTTTATGAATCAAAGAATCACAGGTGGGAAATTAAGAAAAAAATCAGTCGTTCCATCGTTCCATACCTACACACCTATCTCCATAAATAGGTAAGTCCAGGGATATATAAAAAGGAAGAAGGCTGTCATGACATGATGTGTCGGGAGCTGAATGTTTCAGTGGACTGGCATGGCGTAGGTTTGCCTCAGGGTTCTGAAAGACATTGAGATAGAAATAGCCCACTTGGAAGGGCACTTCTTGGTATTTCATGAAAGCAGGGGAAGGAAATCCAATGAGGATATTGCCCAAGGCCAATGCAGTCCCAGGGACTGCTGAGTCAGAGAGAGGAGGAAAACCTGAGAGTTGCTTTTAGAGCAGATGTCCACACGGGGGCGCCAGAAAACCTGAGAGTTGCTTTTAGAGCAGATGTCCACACTGGGGACTGAGGTGCAGCTCCAAGGCTCTAACAGGTTAGAGTCCTGAGGCTCTAAATGTGCAGGCTCAGAGCTGGGTTTGATGGTGTCTTCAGCGGAACCCACAGCAAGCACCCAGAGGTTTTTTGGTTGTTTCCTGGGCACCAGGGACTCTCTGCTCCAAGATGCCTCAGGTCAGTCAGCTGGCATAGTTGTCCTTTAAGCAATTTTAAGTGGATTGTTAGCCTGGTTGTGTGGCAGGGTTGTTAGAAAGCTTGAAGTATTTACTGGGTTTCAGACATCTTGTGTTCCTCCAGAGGCAGCATCTGTGTGGTGTGGTGAGCTGGCCATTTTCAAGCCCCTGTCTGTTGGTGGTTTAGGTAAGTGGAGAAAGAGAGTGGTGCTGACGAATGAATGGGGGATTTTTTTGGCGTTAGGTTGGGTAGTGGGATTAATGCCTGTGATTTTTTTTGCTCAAGAGGCTTTTTGCAATTTCCTTTTTGCCTGTCAAGATGAGCCTCACTTTTCAGCACGGCCCCAGGGTGTGGATACCTGACTGAAACCAGTTCTGATGAATTAAGCAGTGTTGATTGGTACCATCAAGCAAGCTCTCACGGAGTTCCCTCGTGGCTGCCTGGCTTAAGAGTCTCTTCTTGTCACTGCCGTGGCTCTAGTAAGAGCTTTGTTGGGAGATCAAACTCTGGCCAGACACTAAACCAGTGTCAGAGGTGGCACCCAAATAAATTGATAAATAAAAAGAAGTATTGAAAAGGATGATATTAATTGATAATGATGTCAATAAATGTATATAATCATACAGGGTAGATAAGGGAATTGATAGATAAGGCCATCCTCAAGGCTCTCCTGACCCTATACCTCAGGTGGCAAATGGTTTTATTTACGAGCCTGGTGATGTACAGCATAGGTGTGTATTCTTTTCCTGAGCAGAGTGTCTCGGCATGCCAAACATGGTGTGGGAACATAAACTGGTAAGTTAAAAACAAATTAAATTTATTATAGAAATAAATTCATGCACTCTAGGTAATTAGGTCTGTTCGGTAATTAGGTCTGTTCGGATTTCACTTTGCTAGGAAATCTTGACAGGTTCAATGGAGTCAGTTTGCCTGTCTCTTTTCTCAAGAGGCAGTAGTCTAGACCCAGACACCTTCTGGTGAAGGATGAGCTGCTAACTTGGGGGCAGTGTCTATCATTTATAATTGTCCAATATCTATGATTTATACTGCTCAATTCCACTTTAGCAACATAGTGATCCAATCGTACCTGTATAGACATACTCTTTTTTTGTCACATTATCCCCGATTTTTTTCCAAAAATAGTGACTAGATATGTAGTATCCTGTGCTATTCAGCACGATTTTTTGCTTACCCACTCCAAGGCAAGAGTTTGGATGTATTACCCCCAAAATCCCAGTCATTCCCACAACCTCCTCCTCTTCTAATATGGCAACCAAATATCTGTTTTGTTTTATAGTCTATGAGTTTCTTTTCTGTAGAAAGGTTCATTGGTGTCATTTGTTAGATTCCAGAAAGAGGGCGTTTCTGTTTGTCTTTCTCTTTTGAAATATTTTGCATAGTATGAGAGTTTCTCTTTCCATCTATGTGGCTGCGGATGACCTTTTTTTTTTAACTCTTTTATTTATTTTTTATTTTTTATTTTTTTTGTCTTTTTGCCTTATCTAGGGCCACAACCATGGCATATGGAAGTTCCCAGGCTAGGGGTCTAACAGGAGCTGTAGATGCCATCCTTCGCCAAAGCCACAGCAACATGGGATCTGAGCCGCGTCTGCAACCTACACCACAGTTCACGGCAACGCCAGATCCTTAACCCACTGAGCAAGGCCAGGGATCGAACCCGCAACCTCATGGTTCCTAGTCAGATTAGTTAACCACTGAGCCACAATGGGAACTCCTTTTTTAACTCTTTTAGCTGAGTAGTATTCCATTGTGTGTATGCACAACCTCTTCCTAATCCAATTATCTGTCCATGGACATAGAGTTTGTTTCCACATCTTTCTATTGTGTATAGTGCTGCATGAACTTGACAGGGCATTTAACTTTTTTGAAGATTCTGGATATATCCCAGGAGTGTGATTGCTGGTTCATAGGTTGTTCTATATTTAGTTTTCAGATTACCTCTGGTCCCAAGGTCCATAGTAGCTGCACCATATTTCATACACACCCACCCTATAGGAGATCAGCTTCTTCTCCCCACCCTCTCCTTGGTTTGATTTTGTATACTTACCAATGGTGGCCATTTGAAGAGGGTTGATGTGGTATTTCAGCTTCGTTTTGATTTGCATTTCTCTCCTAATGAGTGATGAAGGTCATTTTGACCAGTGCTTGTTGCCTTCTGTATATCTGGTTTAGGGAAAGGTCTATTCAGGTCTTTTGCCCATTTTTCGACTGGTTGTTTTGATTCGCTGTTGGGTGGTATCAGTTGTTGAGCTGGTAGTTTTGGAAGCTCAGCCTGACCTGGGCTTTGAGATCTGGAAAAAATTCCTGCGGGTTGTGCAAAGAAACAGTTAAAATGCTATATTTGATGAGCAGCTGTGCCAATCCCTGTGGTTTTCTCTCAAAAAATTTCATGAAATCCCATTATTTTCTTTCATTGTGAGTCTCTTCTGTTCTTTCAATGCACCTGGTATGGTGACCTGACCTAACTCCAGCCAGGGCGATTTCATGCAGGTAGGTAGACTGATATAAGGAAAGCTCTCACCAAGATCCCTCCTGGCTCCCTGGGTAAAAGTTCTGTCTTTGTCACATGGTGGGTTTGGTAAACACTGTGACTTAAAATCATCAATGGGTAGACAACTCATGGATCCTTCAGGTGGGGTCAATAAATTTAGAAAGAGGGAAAGACAGAGAAGAAAACAAAGAAAAAAATGAACCCAGGTTTACTGCATGAATGAAGGAATCACAGGAGAAAATTAAGAAAAAAAATCAATCATTACATTTCTACACACCTGTCTTCATAAATACGTAAGTGCAGGGATATATAAAAAAGAAGGCTGTCATGGCATGATGGGTCTGGAGCTGAGTTTTTGTATGTAGTGGCAGGGCATAGGTTGTCCTCAGTGCTTGGAAAGACTTTGAGAGAGAAATAGCCAACTTGGAAGGGCACTTTTTGGTATTACAATAATTCATGGGAAGGAAATCCAATTAGCATATTGCCCATGGCCAGTACAGCCCCCAGGGACCGCTGAGCCAGAGAGAAGAGGAAAACCTGAGGGTTGCTGTTAGAGCAAATGTCCAGATGAGGGCACCAGAGTACGTTCTGGCCCCAGGTGGAACTCCAAGGCTGCAGGTGCAGGCTCAGTACTGGGGTTGACTGTGTGTAGATCAGAACCCACGGCAAGCACAAAGAGGTTTTTCGGTTGTTCCCTGGGCACCAGGGACTCTGCTCCAAGATTCCCCATGTCAAGCAGAGGTGTCCCTTCAGCATTTTGAGGTGGAGGGGCAGCCTGGTTGGGTGGCAGGATGTTTAGAATGCCTGAAGTATTCACTGGGATTCGGAATGGCTTGTGTTCCTCCAGAGGCAGGGGCCAAGGCCCACGCAGCATCCGTGTTTATCATGAGCTGGCCACTGTCACACCCCTGACTGCTGGTGGTCTAAGAAGGTGGAGAGAGTGGCTGGGGCTGATGAATGTATGGGGGACTATAGCGGCGTTAGGATGGGCAGCTGTGCTAATCCTGGTGTATTTTTGGCTCAGGGGACCTAGTGAAATTTCCTTCTTGCCTTTCTAGATGAGCCTCACTTTTCAGTTCGGCGGCAGGCTATGGAGGCCTGACCGAAACCAGATCTGATGAATTAAGCAGGGTTAATTGGTATCTTCAAGAATGATCTCATGGGGAGTTCCCGTCATGGCTCAGCGGTTAACAAATCCGACTAGAAACCATGAGACTGCGGGTTCGATCCCTGGTCTTGCTCAGTGGGTTGAGGATCCGGCGTTGCTGTGAGCTGTGGTGTAGGTTGCAGACATGGCTCAGATCCCGCGTGCTGTGGCTGTGGTGTAGATCAGCAGCTACAGCTCCGATTGGACCCCCTAACCTGGGAACCTCCATATGCTGCAAGTGCAACCCTAGAAAAGACAGACAAAAAAAAAAAAAAAAAAGGGAATGATCTCAAGGAGTTCCCTCATGGCTACCTGGCCTAAGAGTCTTTTCTTGTCACTGCTGTGGCTGTGGTAAGTGGTGCTTTGCGAGATCAAACTCTGGCAAGACAACATCCCAGTGTCACAGGTGGCGCCCAAATAAATTGATAAATAATACTAGATATAGAAAAGAATGTGCTTAATTGATAAATAAGTCAACAAATACATATATATATCCCTGCGGTGTAGATAGGGGATTGACAGATAAGACAGTTCTAAAGTCTCTCCTGACCCTGTACCTCGGGTGGCAGTGTTTTTTAAGTACAAGCCTGGAAATGTAAAGTATAGGCATGTTTTCCTTTCCTGGGCAGAGTCTCTGCATGGCACCCATTGCCGAAGGAAAATGAATATCTAAGTAAATATAATAAATATTATTATAGAAATAAATTCATACACGCTTGGTAATTAGGTCTGGTTGGATGTCACATCTAGGAAATCCTGATGGGTTCAGCGGAGTCCGATTTACTGTCCCTTTTCTGGAGAGCCCGGGGTCTCCACCCAGACACCTTCTCTGGTGATTGCTGAGCTGATTATATTTGGGGTTTTTTTAATCATTTATTATTGTCCATTATCGATGATTTATTTTGCTCAGTATCACTTTAACAACATAGTGATCCAGTCGTCCATGCACATATTCTTTTTCTCACATTACCCTCCATTTTTTTCCAAAAATAGTGTCTAGATACAGTACCCTGTGCTAAACAGCACAGTCTCTTTGCTTACCAACTCCAAAGGCAAGAGTTTGGACCTGTTACCCACAAATCCCAGTCCTTCCTACAACTTCTCCCTCTAGCCTGGCAACCAAATATCTGTTTTCCTATCCATGAGTTTCTTTTGTGTGAAAGGTTCATTGATGTCATTTGTCAGATTCCAGATAAATGGGTATTCCTAATATGTGTGTCTTTCTCTTTTGATATATTTGGCACAGGATGATTATGTCTCTTTCCATCTATGTGACTGCGAATGACATTTTTATGCTCTTTTTATAGCTGATTAATATTATATTGTGTATATGTACATCCTCTTCCTAATCCAAGCATCTGTCCATGGACATAGAGTGTATTTCCATGTCTGGCTCTTGTGAATAGTGATGCATGAACATAGCAGGGCATTTAACTTTTTTAAAGAACAGTTTCTGGATATATCCCAGGAGTGTGATTGCTGGTTCATAGGTCGTTCTATATTTAGTTTTCAGATTACCTCGGTCCCGTGATCCATAGTAGCTGCACCATATTTCATACACACCCACCCTGTAGGAGATCAGCTTCTTCTCCCCACTCTCTCCTTGGTTTGATTTTGTATACTTAGCAATGATGGCCATTTGGAGAGGGTTGACGTGGTACCTCAGTGTCGTTTTGATTTGCATTTCTCTCCTAATGAGTGATAGAGATCATTTTTTTCCGGTGCTATTGCCCTCTGTATATCTGGTTTAGGGAAATGCCTATTCAGGTCTTTTGCCCACTTTTTAATTGGGTTTGGTTTTATTTTGCTGTTGGGTGGTATCAGTTGTTAAGTCGCTTTGAAACTCCAGCCTGAAATAGACTTTGGGATCCGGGTAAAGCGCCTGTGGGTTGTACATGGAAGGTGGTAAAAAGGTGGTATTTTGGTGAACAGCTGTGCTAATCCCTGCGGTTTTGCTCACAAGAGGTTTCCTATCACCTCATCCTTTTCTTTCCATTTGAGCCTCTTCTGTATTCTTTATACACCTGGAGTGAAGAACTGACCTAAAGCCAAGGCAGGTGAAGTAAGGCTGGTAGCATGACGGATATAAAGAAAGCTCTCACGGAGACCCCTCCTGGATCATTCTTTGTCTGGCTAAAAGATCATTCTTTGTCTCTGTGGTGGGTTTGGTGATTTCTGTGGCTTGAAAAACTTCGAAGGAAAGACCACTCATGCATTCTTCACGTGGGATCAATGAAGTTAGAAAGAATGAGGAATACAGAGAAAAAGAAAAAAGTGAAGAAAAAAAGCAAGACATTAAAAATGTAGGAATCACAGTTGGAAAATTATGAAAAAAAATAATCATTACATACCTACACACCTATCTTCATAAATACCTAAGGGCAGGGATGTATAAAGAAGGAAGAGGGCTGTCATGACATGATGCGTCTGGAGCTGAGTGTTTGAAGGTAGCGGCATGGCGTAGGTTAGCCTCAGGGCTCTTAAAGTCTTTGAGAGAGAAACAGCCCACTTGGAAGGGCACTTCTTGGTACTTCAAGAAAGCAGGGGAAGGAAATCAAATGAGTTTATAGCCCACCGCCAAAGCAGCCATGGGAACAGCTGAGCCAAGGGAGAGGAGGAAAACCTGAGAGTGGCTGTTAGACCAGATGTCCACAAGACGGCGCCAGAGTACCTTCTGGACACCGGTGCAGCGCCAAGGCTGCAGGTGCAGGCTCAGAGTTGGGGTTGCTGGTGTCTTCAGCAGAACCCACAGCAAGCACCCAAAGGTTTTTCTATTGTTTCCTGGGCACCAGGGACTCTCTGCTGCAAGACGCTTCATGTCAGGCAGAGGGCACAGGTGTCCCTTCAGCATTTTGAGGTGGATTGACAGCCTGGTTGTGTGGCAGTGTGTTTAGAATGCTTGAAGTGTTCCCTGGGTTTCGGAATGCCTTATGTTCCTCTAGAGGCCGGGGCTGAGGCCACACAGCATCTGTGTTTTATTGGGAGCTGGCCACTGTCATGCCCTTGACCACCAGGGGTTTAGGTAGCGGAGAAAGAGGCTGGTGCTGCTAAATGAAGTGGGGACATTGGTGTCGTTATTTTGGGCAGCTGTGATAATCCCTGTGCTTTTTTGCTCGAGACCTAGTGAAATATTCTCGCCTTTCGAGAAAAGCCTCAATTTTCGGTATGGCGCCTGGGTATGGAGGCCTGACCAAAACCAAATCTGATGAATTAAGCAGGTTTGTCTGGTATCATCAAGAAAGCTCTCACGGAACTCCCTCGTGGCTGCCTGTCTCTCCTTGTCACTGCTGTGGCTCTGGTAAGAGCTGAGCTGAGAGATCAAACTCTGGCCAGACAACATCCCAGTGTCACAGGTGGCACCCAAATAAATTGATAAATAAAAATAGATATTGAAAAGAATGAGCTTAATTGATAAAGAAGTCAATGAATATATGTATATAGTTACAGAGTAGCTAAGGAATTTGATAGATAAGCAAATCCTAAAAGCTCTCCTAACCCTGTAACTCGGGGGCAGATGTTTTTAAGTACAAGCCTTGAGATGTACAGCACAGGGGTGGACTCATTTCCTGGGCAGAGCGTATCACTATGCCACTCTTGGGTGTGGGTACATAAATCGGTAAGTAAAAAATTTAATAAAAATGTTAGTATTGAAAGAATTTCATACATCTTCAGTAAATAGCTCTGGTCTCTTGTCACATTGCAAGAAAATCTTGACAGGTTCAACGGAGACAGTTTGCCTGTCTCTTTTCTCGAGAGGCGGGAGTACCGTTGCAGGCGCCTTCTCTGGTGAAGGCTGAGCCGCTAATTTTGTGCGGGTTTTTTTTTTTTTATCATTTATCATTTTCCATTATCGCAGATACATTGTGCTCAATTTCTCTAACAACACCGTGAGCCGGTCGTATATGTATATACACATTGTCTTTCTCATTTTAGCCTCCACTTTGTTATAGAAACGGGAATAGATACAGCGCTCTGTGCTCTACAGCAGGATCACATCGCTCACCCGCTCCAAGTGCAAGAGTTTGGATCTCTTACACCAAATCCCAAGCCTCCCAACACGCTCCCCCTCCAGTCTGGCAACCACTATCTGTTTCCCAGTCCATGAGTTTCTTTTCTGTGGAAAGATTCACTGGTGTCATTTGTTAGATTCCAGAGAGAAGGGTATCCCATGGTATTCATCTTTCCCTTTTGGACATATTTGGCTTAGTGTAGGAGTTTCTGTTTCCATCTATTTGGATACGAATGACATCATTTTTGCTGTTTTCTTGGCTGAGTAGTATTCCGTTGTATATATGTTCATCCTCTTCCTAATCCAATCATCTGTCGATGGACATAGGGTTTGTTTCCATGTCTTGGTATTTTGAATATTCTGCAAGATTATAGCGTGGCATTTAGCTTGTTTTAAAATAACATTTTATGGATATAGGCCCAAGAGTGGGATTGCTGGGTCATACGGTCATTTCTATCTTTATTTTTCAGATTACCTCGATGCTGTGGTCCATACTGGTTGTACCAATTTACATGGCCAGCCACCTGTAGGAGGTCACCTTCTTCTCCACGGCCCCTCCAGGGTCTGTTACGTGTAGACTTTACCAAAGACGGCCATTCGGGGAGGGGTGAGTTGGTACCTCGGCTTCATTTTGATTAGCGTTTCTCTATTAATGAGAAAGGGACCAGTTTTTCCGGTTCTTCTTGTCCTGTGTATATCTGCTTTATGGAAATGTCTCTTCAGGTCTTTTGCCCATTTTTCAGTTGGGTTGTTGGTTTTGTTTTGCTGTTGGGTGGCATCAGCTGTTGAGCTGGCAATTTTGAAACCCCAGCCTGATACAGTGCCTTTGGGATCCGGATAAAGTGCCTGTGGTTTGTGCATGGAAGGTGGTAAAATGCTGATATTTTGGTGAGCAGCTCTTGCCCTGTGCTTTTTCTTGCAAGAGGTCTCATGAAAATCCAGCTCAGTTGTGGAGTCCCTAAAGGGGCAGGGGCTTCAGTGTGCCCGACTCATCCTCAGAGCCTCTGGCTGGCTTCTTCGTTTATCCCGTTATCTTTAACCCAAAGTTCTGGCCACTCCTGGTTTCAAAATTTTCACCACTGGTCCAGGAGCAGGGGTTGGTTCTGGGGATTGGCAATGAGGATTTGGAGAAAGAAGCCTCAAAGAGGCTGAAGGCAAACTTTCCTCCTCTCTCTGAGGCAGAGAGTGAGTTTGGCGAAACTGCAAGGTGTGGACATTCAGGGGGTGTCTGGAGATCTGGATTCTAACACAGACCCACTTCAGGAACTGGGAGCTGCACCTCCCGTGTGGGTAGGATTGAGGAGCAATTTCAAGAAAGTTATCGGGAGCTCCTGCTGTGGCACGGTGGAAACAAATCTAACTAGGAACCATGAGGCTGCGGGTTCGATCCCTGGCCTCACTCAGTGGGTTAAGGATCCGGTGTTGCCATGAGCTGTGGTGTAGGTCACAGATGTGGCTTGGATCGGGTGTTGCTGTGGCTGTGGTGTAGGCTGGTAGCTGTATCTCCGATGTGACCCCTGGCCTGGGAACCTCCATATGTCTTAGGTGTGGCCCTAAAAAAAAGCAAAAAAAAGAAGAAGAAGAAGAAGAAGAAGCAGTTATGGCTTGCGCCTTTGTTGTGTCTCCTTTCTGGTTTTCCTGAAACTTTGATAAAATCTTGTTACTGCCCCTGTCTAGTCACAAGTCTTAAGTGTGTGTGTGTGTGTGCGCGCGCACGCGTGTGCATAGGGGAAGGGGATGGGACTGGGCCCATGTTTCTGAAGCAACAGTCAAGAGTGAGTCCCATCCCGTCTGCGAAGGCAGGTGGGAAACCGGCCAAGGCCTCTTGGGGGGGGGAGCTGCTTCCCCCGGGCCCCAGGACCACCAACTTTCCGGGCCCGCGGGCTGAGGACCAGTTCTCCAGAAATACCGTGGCGATGGCTCCTGTGGATGTAGGAGGCCTCCGGGGAGCCCTCAGAGCCGCCGAGGAACACCCGGAAGGGCTTCTGATGTCAGCAGCGGCGTGAACACCGTAATAATTCAGGTTAGAAAATCGGGATGAGTCTGGGACGCCTGTCCCGTGAGCGAGGCAGGAGTGAGGACTGGCAGTGAGCAGGGCACGCTGGGTGCCTGCAGAGAGCCCGCGGTCTGGGCTGGGAGGGGCAACGCGGACTCGGAACAGGTCCTGCAGTGGCGGGATGGGAGGTGGGCACGCTGAGCCTGGAAGACCTTCCTCGGAAAACTTATGGAGGGCCGAGTGGGAGCGGCGGAGAGGGCGTTTTTCAGGTGGATGTCTTCTGTGCGGCCGTGTCTGAGGGCAGCCGGCCCGCTGGGGAGCTGAAGTGCAGCCTCGGGGCTCAGCCCGGACGGGGCCGGATGCCACGGGGCGCGGGCCGTCAGCAGGCTGGGAGAAAGCAGGGCCGAGAAAGAGGCCCCGGCACTGAGGCACTTGGGGTTTAACCTGAGGGCGGCGGGGGGCGCGGGCCAGGTTTAGGCAGGATCGTGAGCTGATCAGCTGGAGTGGGGACGCCCCTCCTCGGTATCATCTGCTGTTCCCCCGGGACCCAGGGCATCTCAGATGCACTGCAGCTGCTCCACCAGCGACGCTGGTGCGTTCTGCTCCACTCTTGGTGTCCATCAGAGACGACCCCTCTCCACAGGGCCCTGGTGGAAAGACCTTTTTTTGTCAGGGGGTGGGGGGCAGCCTGCCTGGATCCCCCCAAGAAGCTGCCTCCCTGCCTACCACCCAGGCATTCAACCCAGTAGCTCATGGGCAAGTGACGTCCAACCCAGGCTTCTAGGATTTGGCTCCTGGGCCAGACCCGACTCCCCCTCAACCCTTAATGGTGTGGGGGGGAACCAGACAGCTCTGCACGGGACCTGCAGCGGAGACGTGGGGGCGAGGTCAGGGACCTAAGGCGAAGTTAGCCCATCATCACGTGGTCCCCAGCCAGTCATCGTGTGCAGGGGTAGCCGGGGAGGGCAGCTCTGTGGCAGGTGAGCACCCTCTCCCCCCGGGTCCCTGGCGGACGTTACTAACCAGTTACATCCCTTTCACACTGAATCAGCAGACGAACCACCGTCAGTCAGAGCTGGTACCTGGGGTGAAGCTGCTCTAAGCCAAAGGTCAAGGTGACTTTGAGTCAGAAGCCAGGCGGGAGGGCAGCGGTCATTACCTCAGGAATTCCAGAAGCCCCGAGGTAAAGGGCAGGCAGGCTGGGTCGGCAGGTCAGGCACAAGGGCAGGGAAGTCGCGATGACTCAGATTCATCCAGAACTTGAGTTACAAAGCACTTTCACTAAATACCCATGACTCTTAAGGTAAAAATTATTTGTTTCCACACTGTAGATGAGGAAATGGAGGCCCGGTGAGGCCTGTTCGCCTGGAGTCGTGACAGTGTGGCAGCTTCTGTTCTGGTCTACTTGGCAGACACACGTCCCGTGAGACGACGGGCTCACGCCCCGGGAACACAGGTCAGCACAGGCCCGGAGACCACACTCTCTCCCTGAAGGTCTGTCCTTGCCCCGAAACCCCTGGGAGGGGAGGCAGCTGAGCCAGAGCGGCGTGTCCTGGGGACGCTGGGGTGCTGGCCTGGGGAGATGCAAATCCTCTCGCTTTGGCCTAGGTCAGGGTACCAGCATGATATCATTGGATGCAGGCTTGGGAAGGGAGGAGCCGGGGGGAGCCAGGGCAGCGCCCCCGTTACCTGGTCAGCTCTGCCTGCAGGCCTGGGAGCCACGCAGGCTCTGTCCTGCCTGGGCGGGAGTTCGTTTCTGCGGCTTTCAAGCAAAGGGCTTGAGAACCCTCCCTGAACCCGTGAGGGAGTCTCGGGGCCAGGTCCTGCCTTCCACCCCCTTGATCTTTCCTCCTCGTCCCTGCTCCCCCCAGGGAGGGGTGACAAGGCCAGGCGGGTGGTAGGAATCTTGAGCACCGAGCCAAGAACTCAGAATCCTTGTGGGAGTGGGGGGCGGCCTCGCCCTGCCCGGGGCCCCCTTCCTCCTGGGAGGCCTCACAAACAGGGCCGGGCAGTGAGTGGCCCCACTTGCCGCAGGAGGGACCCGGGGACCAAAGGAGCTGGGAAGGTCCTCTCAGGACCAGGATGCGTTCAGGGGGAAGGTACCTGCCGTTTGCCAGTCACTGGGCCCTGTCAGCATCTCACTCGGGGTCACAACGCAGAACCGGAAAGCGCCCGCGCTCATTTCATGGAGGTGCAGACACGGCCTGGGATGGGGCGTCGGGCAGGGTGGGGACCCGTGCCTTCGCCCCGTCCGGCCCACCCCGCCTGCCCCTGCAGCCCGGACTCTGAATGACCCAGTCCCGCCCTCCTGTCCGGAAACCCTGTCGCGCTTTCCAGCAGGACATTCTTGGAGTCATTTGCTTGGGAAACTAGCCTGGCCAGTCTTAGGACCACAGGAGAGAAAGCTGCCGCCTAGGGTCTGAGCAACTGCAGGGCTCTGGTTCGAATGTGGAAGCGCCTGTCCCCACGGGAGACCAGGCAGCTGGCTGGGCCAGGTCCCTCGGGCGTGGGGACAGGCCAGGCTGCCGCGAGTGGGCAGGCAGGTGCCCTCTAACCCGGGGCAGCAGCCCCCACAGAGCTCCCAGCTGTGACCCCACATGGCCAGAAATTCTGATTTTTAAAGAGAAGCTTGATATCCAGATTTTTATATGAAATCTCTTTCTTTTTCAAATGCTGTCAGCTAGTTAGAAAAACAGTTGTTAAGTTACGTGGGTCAGATCAAACCCAGCTTCAGGCCACCACCTGCAGCCTCTGGTCCGGACCCACGTGGAGATGCCTCACTTTCCTATGGGCCCCCCGGCCGCCGCCCCGGCCAGCCACACTGTGCCCACCGGAGCCCCCTCCCCTGCAGCCCCCTTCTACACTCCCCCCAGTGGGCTGGGTGACCCCCCTACTTCCCAGCCCCAGGGCTCCCTACTTTGAAGGTCACAGCTGGAGACTAGACCACCCACCCCAGCCCGCGCCCTTGCGACAGGTGCCCATGGACCCTGGGTGTCCTCCCCAGTCCCTGCCCCAAACCGCTGCTGTCCTGTCTGCACCGATTTCAGGGTCTCCACATCCTGTCCTCTCCTCTAATGATTTCTCTCCCGCCCTCCCTGCCCTCGCTCCCGCCAACTCACCCAATAGCTGCACCGATTTCAGCTGCCTCCTTATTTATCTTCCCCGCTGCCCCCTCCTCCATGTCCCCACAGTCCTCTGAGCCCACAGGGACCTGCATTCTGGGTTCTTCATTCCTTCCTGCCCCCCTACACATGGTCTCAAGTCTCCCACCCGGCCGCCACCCCACAAGCATCCAGCGCTCCCTACTCCAGCTCCCCCGGGGCGTGGCAGGGAGAAGGCTGCCCGCTTGCCCTAACTCCCGCCGCCCCCCTCAGGAAGGAGCTTGCTGCTCTTCCAGAAGCCCAGGGCCCCCGCACCGTGCCCCATGCTCCTGCTCTCAGGGACCCCGGTTCCCCCTTCTCCCCGTGGCAGGCCTCCAGCGCTTCCCACTCGCTGGGAAACGAAAGACCTGCACCCAGACGTGCTGCCTCAGAGTCTGCGAGGGGCCTCCCTGCCCCCCTCCACCCCTTGGTCCCGGCCTCCAGTCACACCCAGAAGGCACGGGACTCAAAGTCCAGACCAGGACACACAGCGCCAGGCACCTCTGGAGGCACATGGGTTCCCCGCACGTGCTGCCCCAAGCGCATAGCCTTCTGGGGCCTCAGGCGGGGGGCCGAGCCCGCCCCGGGCCTGGATCCCCCCACTCCCCACTGCTCTGCCCTCAGGAGCCTGGCCCCCCCTCCTCCAGCCGCTGCTCTGGTGCCCCCTTCCACCTCTCCAGCTACTGTGTTTAGAACTTGGTCCCTCGGAAACGGACAGTGGTGGAGGCGGCGACGCAGTACTATGAATGCGCTCGGTAACCTGGATTGTACACTTGCAAATGGGAAAGCTGATGCGACGCTATGTTTTGCCACAACAACAAACTGCACAGCCCGCTCCCACCCGTTTTTCTCCCTAGCGCTTCACTTCTCCTGACGCTTTATATTTTGTTCATTTTTCAATTTACTGCCCCCCTTACAGGATGTCAGCTTCTCAAGGGCAGAAACTTGAAGATTTTGTCCACTGACTCTATCCACACGTGCCTAGCAGCCACGGGGAACAGACACTCGGTATCTGCCAAATGTCTGACACGCAGCCTCTTCCTAGATTGTCACCAGGAAAAGGGCCGGGACTGTGGGGACCAGTTGCCTCCACTCACCACCACCTTCAGCAGCTCAAATGCCACAGACGGATTGTAAGTGGTCCTAAAAATGGCCCTGAAACATGGTTTATACCTCAGTGGCAGGTGCTGGCCTGCGGGTCCCCAGGCATAGTCAAGCTCCGTTGGGACGTGCCAGGTAATGAGTAGAAGCCTAAGGAGGAATGAGTATAAGGAGCAAGGATGCGGGGTGTACTCGTCCCCCCGGCTGCAGGGCCAGGAGGCGCGTGCGGCATACCCTCCCAGTGAGCCAGTGCTCCGCGCGGCCCGGGCCTGGGATCTTTCGGAGGTGCTTCGTCATCGGTGAGTAGGGATGGTGCCATCCCTGGATTGAGAGGAGGGAGGAAAATCATGGAAACTAGCACGCCAGAGCCACGGGCACAGGGCACGGAGGTTTTTCCAGGGATCATGTCCATATTCAGCCCTGGGTGTTTGCTGTGGCCGAGCAGAGCCACAGCATCCTGGCTCTGTAGTGAACCCGGGGGTTCCTATAGCTTCTCAAGATGGTGATTTTGTTTCCTTTGGATAAATACTCAGAAGTGGAATTGCTGGATCACAGGGTAGCACAGCTCAGGTGAGACCGAGATGCCCACAAAGTATTTCCCGGAGGAGCCTCCAGAGGGCGCCACCCT
This sequence comes from Catagonus wagneri, assembly GCA_004024745.2. Lineage (NCBI taxonomy): Eukaryota > Metazoa > Chordata > Mammalia > Artiodactyla > Tayassuidae > Catagonus > Catagonus wagneri. The sequence continues at coordinate 9,939,013 of PVHT020003144.1, read as the reverse complement.
CACGGCTCTGAAAGGCCGGAGCTCAAGTCCTGCCCCCAGGACGCCAACCCCTCTCTGTGCCTGGCTGAGGCCACTGTGGCTTTGCAAATGAAGGGGACCCCAGCAACCGCGTCCTGTGCCGGGCAGGGCCCACACACAGCAGATTCCCCCCACCCAGGGGATCTGACCCCAAAGACCTGCAGCCCAGCACTCGGGGCACTTGCAGGGAGGGTGACGGGAGAGTTCGGCCCTCTCACCCTTCCTTGTCAACCGCGGAGACTCCACGGGCTCAGAGACGGTAGCACGTGGGTGCATGCAGGGCTAGAGGTCACACAGTACTCGGGCTCCTTGGGCTGGCACCTGGCCTCTCCCCAAAGGAGGGGGGTGGGGGATCCAGAGACGTCCCCTCAGAGCCCGAGTGTCCACGACAGCCATGACCGCCCCTCCAGCTACCTCATCGCCAGCGGATAAATCCGAGGCCCAAAGTCAGGACCTCGGTCCACGGTGGCCCTGCCTTTCCAGGAACGGGTATGAAGCTTAGCAGGCAGTTGTGCCCGGCCTCTGAGAACAGGCAGCCTGAGGGCGGGCACCCCTGCCACTGAGACAGGTGGGGGGGTGGCAATGCCCTCCAGGCAGAGCCTGGAGGAGGGAGGGCCTTAGGCTGCAGGGTTTCAGCCTCTGGAGCAACCACATCTGAAAAAAAGGCAGATGCCCAAGCCGCCACTGCCCCTTCCCCTCCAGGCGCCTCCAGTGGGACTCTCCTGTGCCCCTCTCCCCCCAGCTGGCGGGCAAGTGGTGGGGTGGGGTGGGGAGCTCACCACGAAGCTTCAGCAGCAGCCCCACATGTGAGGCCTCCACCAGGGCGGACCCGCTCTGCCCCCCAGGAGCGCTGCTAGCAGCTCCAGGACGCCTCCTGCCTGTAGGGGCCTGTGGCTCCGCTCAGAGCACTGGACTCAGATCTGAGTGACAGCTCTGCTCTGCCGCTCCCTCCACGAGGAGGGTGACAGGTGTCCTGAGCCTCGACTAGCCAAGCGGTGAAGGGCACAGCCTGTGTCCTGCTCTTCAGTGGGCTGAGGATGTCCCAGGTCCTTCTCCTTGGCTTCGCTGGGTCACACCATTGGCGCCCCACCGTGAACACCCCCCCACCCCTGTGCCTCGCTGCTCCTGTGAAGGTCCACACCACACACACCTCAGCACTGTGTGAATCCACAGGCATTTTATTGGGTCTTCCATGGGCAGCCTGGACACCTCAAGCTGCGAACCGGCTCCCTGGCCCCTCGCCCCACGGCAGGCCTCTGCTCTGAGGCCCCGGCCGGGAGCGGTCAGCCCTGCGCTGTCTTCTCCCAAGGCCTTGAAACCACAGGGCCCACAGCCCTCCCGCTCCAGCTGCCTCCTTGAGAGAGAAACTCAGGTTTCCCGCTGCCTCTCTCTGCGCCAGGCCGCCCAGCCAGGGCCACATCCCTGCCTCAGGCACAGCCAAGCTCCCCAGAGGAGGGGGCTCCAGCCCGGAGCCCCCTGCAGTGCCTCCCGATCCCGGGCCGCGTCGGACCCCGCTCTGTACCACAGCGCTGCGGGCTCAGGTCTACAGCTTGGTGTTGAGATGGAAAGAGAAGTGAGGCGCTGTGTAGGCTGTGGCAGGCGGCACGTGCCACGCAGAGGAGGCTGGACAAAGTCTGTGGCGAAGGGCACTGTCGAAGGATGCTGGGGGGAAGTGCATGAGGCCGGCAGCCATGGGCGAGGGCGCGGTGGTGGCCAGGAGGTGGGCTGGGAAGGCCGGGATGACCAGCGGGCTGAAGGGGAGTGGGGCCTGGCCCTTTAAGGGGTCCGGGGTGCCGGTGAAGTTCAGCGGGCAGCGCAGCGCGGTACCCCTGTAGGCCTCTGGGAAGGCGGGCCCTAGGGCCGGGCCCAGCAGGCAGGAGACAGCCAAGCCGGGTCCTACAGACTTGGCCCCACACTCCTTGACGTCCACCTCCTTAAGAAAAGGAGACACTGCCCGCAGTTTTTTGCTGCCATGAACCAAGCCCTCTTCCTCCAGGCTGCGCTTGCTGCCCGGGCCTGGGCTGCTTGGGAAGGCGGGCAGGGGCCCGGGGCTCTCAGCAGGGACCTTGGTCATGGGGGACACCCAGCAGGCTTTGGGTTTGGGGTAGAGGCTGCCCCTCCTGGGGCCGCCCCTGTGGAACGCAGAGGGGTGGCTGGCATCCCCGCCCCACACCGGCGGGGGCTCCTTGGCTGGCAGCCCTTCCTCTTTGCCAGGAGGCCCCAGTAACACCCTGTCTTTAAGACTGGGGAGCAAGTCCCGGGGGTGTTGGCTGATGGGCTTCAGCACCTCAGCAGGGTAGGTGTGGAGGCAGCCAGTGAAGAGGGGGGCCGAGGGGCGAGGGCCCACCTGAGCCTCCTCCCTAAGGCCGCCCCCAGGGCCCTGAGCCCCTTCCGGAGGTGTCAGCCGGAGCCTGGAGTTCTGGGCCGGCCCTCCTGGGCTCTGGGGACCCTCTAGGGGCTGACTCGTCGAGGGCGCCTGGGGCTCCCCGCCTGCCCCGTGGCGACAGCCCTCCTCCTGGCACTGCAAGGCCTCTGCCTTGCTCACCTGAGCCAGGAGCTTCTTCTTGGCCAGCGGTGACATGATACCGTGTGTCCCTTTGCAGTAGAAGCTGGACAGGAGCCGCTTGTAGGCCTCAGGGCAGCCGCTGACACCCACGAAGGGCAGAGAGGGCCCAGGGGCTGGGCCTGGCTGTTCCGTGCCGTCCCTGGGGGGCTCCTGGCTGGGAAGCCGTGCCAGGTCGGGGGCGTCTGCTTTGGTCTTTCCTGGTGTCATCTAGAATGAGAAAAGGCCAAGCCTCAGGCCTGGGCCCGAGCCACAGGTCCTGTCCCGGAGACTTGGTGACAGCACGGTCCCAAATGAGTACCCAGGAGCCTGTTAGCCCTTCCAGCACCCTTGAGCAGAAATTTCAAAGGCCATCCCATCCTCTGAATGGACATCCCATCCTCTACTGGTGAGTGGGGTGCAGACCAGAGTTCAGACCCCCCCGTGTACCCTCATTTGAGGGCCCGCAAGTAGTGAACAAGGCACACAGCACCACAGCGCCCCGCAGCCCCGGAGGCTGGCCTCAGGGCAGGTTCTGGGTGCCGGAGAGGCAAGGCATGGGGAGGACCAGGGCGGCAGGGCTCAGAGCTCACCTGGTCCACCTGCTTCTCCTCCTTGGCCTTCTTCGGCCTCTCCGTGGCCCCATCGTCCCCCCGAGCCTCCTTGGCCACCTTGTACTGCTTCCTGGGCTTGGAGGGGGGCAGCGGCTTGTCATCCTCTCCCTTCAGGTGCCGCACATACGGGAGGACCAGCCTGAGGAGGAGCCGGGCGGGTCTGCCGGGAGGCCAGGCTGGCGGCGGAAGCCACCCCCTCCATGTCTCCAGGTCCCGGGCTCCTCCCTCCTCCCGGCCCCAACCGCGCAAACCCGTGTTCGGCAGTGGCGGCGCGCACCTCCAGCCACGGGGGGCCCACACCCTTCCTGCTCTTGTCCAGGGGGCCTGCCCTGCTCTCCCCGTGGGAGCGGAAGGCCCAGGCCCCACCGCCCGGGGCCCGGCTGTACCTCTCGTAGTGGCGGCGCGTGCACGTGGCCGCACTGGTGCTGCCCGGGCTGCCCCCCAGCTCATCGTACACGTTCTTCCAGAGGCGGCGGCCGGTCACCTGCAACAGCGCCAGGTGAGGGCATGGCCCGCGGGCACCTTCTGGCCTCGGGGTCCCCCCCAAGCAGGGATGGGGCAAGAAGGCATTCTCGCAGCTGCTCCAGCAGCGGAGACGGCAAGGTTGGAGGGGGTGCGCCTGGCCGCCAGCCAGGTCCCCCTCCCAGGGGCTGCTGACTGCTGGCCCGAGCAGCTTGCTGAGCACAAGGGCAGAACAGATGCGGAGGAGAGGAAATCTTGCTTTGTGCAGCAAAGTACTAGCAGGCAAGGCGGGTCCCCCCTTCTCCCCGCAGCAGGCAGGGGAGCTGGGAAGCGGCAGGCTGGGGGCGCTGCCTCATCCTCCTGTCTAGGGGCAAGGACAGCGGTGCTGAGCTCGCTCTTCCCAGCTCCCCCAGGGTGCAGGGCCACGTGCTGGGAGATGCAGCAGGGAGAAGGCTCGGAGGTGACTTCCTTACCAGCTCGTAGGCCCCCAGCTTCTCCACGGCCTTGTAGATCTTCCACAGGTTAACTGGAGAAAAGACAGGGTGGCGCCACCGTCAGTCTTGGCAGGGGGAGGGGGCGGCCAGCAGCCCATCCGCATGGCCCTGTTGGGCAGGCCCAGAAGCAGCCCACACCCAGACAGGGCCACTGGGGTGCCCTGGCGGCCGCACCCTCTGCACTGGGGTCCCAGCGGCCTGTGAGGGTGGAAATCCAGCCCCACCCACTGCCGGCCATGTGCCTGTGTGCACCCCCTTGGGGGGCGGCATCCAGGGTCACCCAGAGTGGAGGTGCTGCTGCCCCAATGCCCTGTCTGGGTGGGGTCCCCTGCCGGGCCCCCCCTCCCTGCCTGCACCCCAGGGACGCACTCTGCTTGAAGCCAAGATGGGGCACCCTCTCGATGGGCGTGTGTCGCTCCTTCATGAACTTGTAGAGGCTGACCAGGAAGGCCTGCTCCTCCTCCCGCTCCCCGCCTGCCTCAGGGGGGTCCTGGGGAAAGAACAGGAGGCAGCAGGATGAGTCCCCATTTGGTGGGAGGCTGGGGACAGGTGGAACCACAGGCTACCTGGGAGGAAAGAGATGTGTGGGCTCCCACAGGAGGGAGCAGGCCCCCAGACCCAGCTCTGGGCTGCAGTGATTGTTCCTGGGGTCAGAAAGGTGTGGGTGTCAGCTGTTACTGACCAGGACGCCAGGTCAGGAGCCACAGAGGCCTGGCCCCAGAGGCAGCCACAGAGCAGCCCGCAGCTTCTCTAGGCCTCTCGCAGATCAGCCGTCTTGCTCTGGATTTGTCATGTCTGCATCTTAGCTCCTCTACTAAATTGTGGGTTCCCAGGGCAGGCTCAGTGTCCACGGGGCTCCGAGGGGCCCCTGCAGCCCAAGCTGAAAGAAGAAGGCGCTTGGTGCTCTCCGTGGGGCCCTCCGCCAGCCCTGCCTCTGTGACCCGCCCGTCTGCCTGGTGAACTCAGGGAGGGGACTTCATCCTGGGCTCCGATGGCATTTCTGTCAGATGCACGGGTCTTTCGGCTTCTGCGCCCGGGGTGGGGGTTGGGGGCAATTTCTGCTGATGCTGTTATCTGGCTGGCGGCTCAGGGCAGGGGCTGAGATCCTGGCTGGGAAGACCCTCAGAACTAAAAGGACAGAAACCGTCTGGGCCTAGAATCATCCGGACTGCCATGTGTTCCACGACATTCTATTCAAGTACCGTGTCTGTTTTTAACTAGTCAAGGACCTCTGGCAGTAAGGAAGCCAGCTCACACGTTGCCTATGAAATTGGAACATGCGAAAGACCAAGGCAACTGTTTTACGCAGCCTCAGGATGAAGATGCTCTGACCTCTGCTCTTCAAAGGCATGTGCCCATCAACCGGCCGCGCTGATCTCACCACGGAATATCCGCGTTATAAACGGGGATGGACAGACATACGTAAATGCAGTTTTACATCGCAGAATGGTGCCTCGAGATTCTAGGGGCTCCAGGTAATCCTCCTTTGGTAATAAAAGGGTTCTGCTAGGAAAACCAGGTCTGAAATCCCTGCCAGAGGGGACGGGCGCGCCCTCCTGTCTGCTCAGAGCCAGTGCGGGCCTGAGACAACGGGGCTGGGCCCTGGCTCTCTGAGGGACCGGGGGTGGGGAACGCACCTCTCTGCTCTCCGCGGTCGCCTGGGAAGCTGCGCGGAGATGGGCGGGCGGGCGGGGCAGGGAAGCGGCCCCGGGGGGTTGCTCGACTCACCTCCAGCTGGACAGGGCTCTGGCTCCTGCTCTGTCCGCCATCGGGCTGAGGGGACACAGGGGGCTCTAGGGGGTCACTGCCCTCTGACTGTTTCCTTTTCCCTTTGACAGGAGGTGCTGGAAGGGGAGGAAGAGGAGGGAGAGAGCGGGGGAGGAGAAAGGACGTGAGATGCTGGTGGGGAGGAGCGGGTGGTGCGGGGAGCGGTGTCTGCATGGCCAGGTGGGGACACCTGCCCTTTACAGCGTGTCCCCTGCCCACTGTCCCAGGGCTGCCGGTGGCCCTCTAAACACACACGTGTCTCACACTCTGCCTCCTCCTCTCGGCCCCACAGGCCCTGCCGCCCTTCCTTCCTCCATTCCAGCCCCTTCCCCACAACTTTGAAGGAAATCCTAAATCGCCTTGGGGTCAAGTCAGAGGAGACTGGGGTTGGACCTGTGGTTCTCAGGGAAATTCTGTCTCCAAAACCTGCCCCACATTTAGAAAGAAAGTTTTCATAGCAGCTCAGCCGAGCTGGGAAACTGCAGAGGCTCCCGCCTTTGCAGGCCCTTAAAGCACCACGGGGGCTGCCTGGACCACCGATCCTCCAGGAATCACCGAGAAGAAAGTTAAGACCTTGTTTGTGAAGCCTCCAGCCTCTCCCTGCACATCAGCAGAGTCCTAACTGCTTCTCATTAGGCCACAAGCCCCCCTCACCAGCATGGGTCCTGGTGGCCCCTGAGTCTCACCTGACAAGTCACTTCCTCGGGGTGGTCCCTCCCGGCCCCCAGGCAAGATCAGCACTTCTCTCTAGTCATCCTGGCTCCTGACACCCTCCAGACGGCCTGCCTGAACCGAGATGCCCCTGACGGCTCAGTGGGGCCCTCCAGCGCCCACACACAGTAGGTGCAGGGAAGCAAGCGCTCACAACAGCCTGACGGGAGCCAGGGAGGACCAGGGGCTCCATTTACAGAAGAGCTGATGGCTGCAAAGACACAACACCCCTGCCACTGCGGAAAGCACAGCCGCTGCAGGCTCTGACCACGAGGCGGGCTGGCAGCAGGTGTGCAGTCAGGAGCCCACGTCTTCTGACCGCCTTCTCCTTTTCCGTGTCCCTTTCTCTTTCCTTTCTGTTAATCCAGCATGGACTGTCCTGTACTCCTGGTTCACTCAGGAAATCCTCGCTGCTGGGAACCTGCAAGAGTCCCCCTCCATCTCACACAGAAAAAGAATCTCCCTAACAAGAAACCCGCACCAGAGTGACCCCCGGGGCAGCCGTCCACACAGGCGCCACCCGGGGTCCTCGGTTCTGTGCCCCTGGCCCTTTCACGTAAGTTCTCTCTTCGATTCTCAGAAGGAAATCCCATTTTTAAGGTGGGGGTAGAGAGGGACTGAAGCCAGAGAGGTGGCCTGTCTCCTTGGGGGACCAGGATTCAAAACAAGGTGTGTCTGCCCACCAGTCTGGGAGGTCTCGGCCCCGCCACCACCACCACCACCGCTGCTGCTGTGTTTATCAGCAACATCTGCGAGGGCCTGATGGAGAAGCCAAATAAGCCTGGGAGAGAAACTGAGCCTAATGCTTGTCAAGAGAGAGTTGGGTCTGGCCCATTCCGTCAGGCTGGCTCCTGACCCCTGGAGACACAGCCAATCTCCAGAAATAACTGGGTGTTAACAACGACCACCCCTGCCCAAGACTGATGCCTTTCCAACCAGGTTCTTAGGTGACTCTGCCTCAGTCTTCCCTTCTGTGAAATGGGAGAGAAAGATGCTGGAGTTCTTTGCTCGCATTCTGTAACCCCAAAGCCTTCCAGATCACTGGAGTGCCTGCACTCTGCGGCTTTTCCCTTTCCTTTCCTGCCCTCTCCGCTCTGCTTTCACACCCTCTCTCCCTTCTTTCCTGATGGGAAAATGCTCGGCTCTGAAGGACCCTCTCCTATGAAGGGGCTTCTCGCCGGAGCCCTCCTGCAAATTTGCTTCATGAGCCCGGGAAGTCGCCGTCCTCAAGCTTCAGAGAAATAAGGTGGTAGGACCAGGGCCTTTATCAGCGACATTTGGGGAGCATTTAAAAACCACGATGCCTGTCTCCCTGCCCTGCTCCCACCTGAGTTCGATTTAAGGTCCTGCAAGGGGCATCGGGTTTAAAGCTCCCCAGGGATCTGAGAGGGCAGCCGGGTTGAGAGCCACAAGGCCGGCGTGGCCCTAGTCCCTCCTGCTCAATTCTGGAGCTGGTAAGCTCTGCCTGGGCCATGCTCTCCCGGGAAAACCTCCCAGAGGCGGCCACTCAGGTTACCTGGAAAGAAGGCCACCAATCTGGTCTGTTTAAACCCAGATGGGGAAGGGATTAGAGCCACAAAGGGAAACACTCTGTGTGCCACCGAGTCCCCGCATGAACCTAGCCTCTATTCTCTCCCACCCAGAGCTAGCATGCCCTCTGGTCCCCGCAGGACCTTCTGGGGCCCCACTCCCACAGCCCTGGATGAAGGAGCGGGGAGAATCCTCGCCCCCCCTCCCCAGGCTGGCCTATTCCACCCACTCTCACCCCCGGCCAATCGTTGGTACATCTTGATTCCAGGTAAATCTTCATTTGGAACAAGTGTTCTGCTACAAAAAATAAGTTTAAACCTCTTGCTGTAGGTGATGGGTAAGTCTTCCTGCCTGCCCAGCCCCCAGCTCTCAGGCCTGGCAATGCTGGGCCCGAGACAGGGGAGCTGGGCCCCTCTCCTGGCTTCACAGGGGAGGGAAGCGGCTTATGGACCAGCCATCCCCGTCACTGAGCCACGGAAGCCAGAGAAACCCAACTGCCCCTGAGCCACTGGGTTACTGTCTTGCCCTGGAGCTTATGGGTGTAGAGGTCCCCACTGAGGACAAAGCCCCAGATGCCCTGTTGTGACGGAGGAGGATTCATTTCCAAAAAAAAGGAAACCCTCTACTCTCCCAAGGAATGCCATTCAGACATGCCTTTTCCAACTAGGAAGCAATAATGGCAATAGCGGTGATTACCGTCTCTTTACTTTTAATCTATCTGGAATCTGTAATGTATGCAACAGGGATTTAACTGAATTTCCCCATGGGTGGGCGGTCCCACTGACTGAGTGACCCCTTCCCCTGAGAATGTGCAATGCCGGTTTGGGATTCTCTGCTGGGTTTTACTCCCTGTGGAATGCTGGGCCCATGCACAGTTTTAATTCCTGTAGCTCTGTAACACAACTTACTATCCAGAGGGCAAGCTCCATCATTACTCGCCTTAAAAAATTCCATCTGAACTTTAGGGTAATTTTGTCACATTCCTCAAAAAAAAAAAAAAGACAAAACCACTGGGGTTTGACTGAACTGCATTGAATTTTTTTTTTTTTTTTTTTTTTGTCTTTTCTAGGGCCACACCTGCGGCATATGGAGGTTCCCAGGCTAGGGGTCTAATCAAAGTTGTAGCTGCCAGCCTACACCACAGCCACAGCATTACTGGATCCGAGCCACGTCTGCGATCTACTCCAGAGCTCACGGCAACACCGGATCCTTAACCCACTGAGGCCAGGGATCGAACCCGCAACCTCCTGGTTGCTAGTCGGATTCGTTAACCACTGCGCCACAATGGGAACTCCTGAACTGCATCTAAATTTACAAATTCCTCTGAGGAATGATAACTTCATTCTGACGCTGCATCCTGCTTTGCTGGACCATGTTGTCTCTGCAGTGCTGCGAGGTTCCTGCTCATAGGTCCTGTGTGTGCCTGTCGCGTTTGTTCACCCAGTTTTGTGCACCTCGATGGTAGTAAGAAGAGCTGATGACTGACAGCAAGACTTGGCTCACAGAACCCTCCTGCCACCATTTCCACATCTCTGAGCCCTTGAGACCCAGCCCCTCTCCAGGCATCAAGTGGATGTGGCCGGGTACCAGGCAGCCGGATAGCTCAGGCTCTTCCTGTGTTTGCGCTCTGTTTCTGTTCAACTCCACGGCTCGTGTGGAAGTCAAGCTCAACCCTAAGTTCTAAAACCACGGCAGTGAAGAGGTTAATTTCAGTGGCTCGCTCCCAAAGAGGAGGCTCCCGAAGTGGAGCCCACCTGTTCTCACGCCCCACCCGCACCCCTTTCCACACCGTACACACCACCAGCTCAACTCGGTCTCTGCTGGGCCCTGGACCAGTGGTATCATTTCCCCCTTTTTATAGATAGGGGACGCGAGGCTCTGAGAGGTTCAGAAACTCTCCTGAGGTCCCACAGCTTAACTAGTGGCAAAGCAGGGACTCAGAACCAATGCAGTCTGCCTTTCCCAGGACACTGAACCCTGAGGTCTAGAGTTTAATGGGAGCAGGGAGACCCCAAGTTCCTTCTCTGCGCTCAGAGGGTGCACACTTGCCCGCTCTCCCCAGGGAATCTGCCGTCTCCCATCACGGCATCCCCGTTAATCTGCTGACAAGGAGCTGGGCCTGCCCTACCAGACGAGCTGAAAGCAGATGAGAGTGGGCACGGGAGGGGGCTCTGACTCCACAGACGCTTCTGTAGCTTGGTGCCCCCGTCTACAAGGTGGGCGTGTTAGACCCCGTGGGCCCGATGTTCTAAGGAGAACAAAGAAATGACGCTCCCCCGACAAACCACAGCTGAGTGTGTGTGCACGCGTGTCCACACCCCTCAGTGAGACCTGAGGCTGCCTGTGCTGCTCGCTCCCCGCTGCGTCTCAGTGCCCGGAGCAGGTGCTCCATAAACAAAAGTCTCACTGAGCCTCAGGGATACAGTAGGAGCTACTTGACCTCAGATACTGCTGATGCTGAGAGAAGCTTGGCAGTGACTAGTTCAAGGCCCCCACTCCCCCCCCACCCCGCGCCCTGCCCCGCCCCCACACCTCATTCACCCTCAGTGTGATAGGAAGGCAGTAACACTTCCTTTCATGAAAAGTCACCAGCTGGGAGCACTGTGTCAATTACGACAATAATGCTAAAGGCCGCTCAGTAACAACCAGCAGAGAGGGCCACACCTCCTCGCCTGAGGTTGTTGGCTTAAGTTTCTCTTAGCTTGAGCTGGAGCTGAAACAAAGACAGCTTTTGAAGCGGCCAGTCCACTCTGTGGCCCAGGAGCCAGGCTGCCTGGCGGAGTCTCTGTGCGGAGCTGGCCCCAGGGTGGGAGCCCAGGTTTGGGGAGGAGGGGGGACCTGCCAAGGCTGTCAGATGGCCTGGACATGAATGCCCGTGGGCGTAGCTTGTACCCTGCCTCAGTGTCTCTGCCTTGAGTCTAGAAAACTGGGGTCATGGGGGCACCAAGTGAGAGTACTACCTCCCAAGCCCTGCTGGGATTTGGCCCCCCTTGAGCCAGTTAGGGAATATCCTAAAGACCCTATTCGGGGATGGGGCTGAGGCCCCACTGTCCCTCCCCTCCAAGTCTGGGCAACACCTGTTGATAGCAGTAACAGCTCCATCTATGGACTGTTTCCTGTGTCCCCATAAACTAACCTATGGAGAAACCAGGTTTGGTGGCAGCTTGTCCAAGACATGGCCCCATGGCAGAGGCCCAGGCAGGACAGAGGAAGGCTGCCTGACCTCGGCCTGAGGCACTCCTTCCCTTCTCAACGTGTCCATTCCCCTCCTGCAGCCCCCCAGGGTGGCTCTTCAAGCCAGTAAAACAAGGTCCAAGAGGGAGTGTGGGTTATCCCAGGCCCTGGCCCACCTGGGAAACAGGAGGCCATTGGGAAGGGAGAGGGAAGATCTTAGAAGCCAGATTCATTCCCACTGCCTCGGACTGCCCTCTAAGCCTCAGCTTCTCAGGCTGTAAATCAAAGAAGGAGGGACTGGTTCTCTGAGGTGCTTCCTAGCTCTAGGACTCCAAGCTTTAGGCCCGCGAATGTTCCCTGAGGGCTTGAACACTCTGGTGGCCATCTCTTACCCCTCCTCTGCCCTAGCCTGGCTTGTGGGCACAGAGACCCCCACGCCCCCAACAATGAGGATCCGGATGAGGCAAGAAGCACTTGTTAACCTCCCCTCGGCCCAGGGACCCCTCCTCACTAGCTGACGAACTCGCAAACAAAGGGAACTTGGGTCTGAACAGCCCGGTGACCCCGGACCCACACCCTGAGCCCTCCCGGGTCCAGCACCGGCAATCCCCACCCCTATCCCAGCGTCCCCAGGGCTGGAGGACGTGCACCCGGCCCGGCTGCGCCGCCTGAACACTACGCAGGGTCCCTGGTGAGGCAGCCACCGGATTGTGGCCCGTGGCTCGGACTGAGCGCGAGGCCAAACACCTCTCCTCGGACGCTCGCAGCCCTCCCCGCGCACCTCCGCTCGTCGCCCGCATCACTCCCAGGGCGCCACCCTGTCCCTTCTGAAGACCCGAGGGGAGAGAAAAGAAACAGGAAAGAGGAGCAAAGAGTGAGGCAACTTCTTTTCTGCCGGGGGTTGGGGGCAGAGGAGGGTGGACCACAGACAAGAAGAGGAGAGACCAGAGAAGAAGGGGAAAAAACGGGAAGAGAAAAGAGGGTAGGGGGCGAGGAGCGGGTAACCGCCGAAGGATCGGCTGAAAGAGGAACAGTTGATTCTTCAAAATGCATTGAGCAAGTTCTTCAAAACCCGCGCAGAGTCACTTTCAGGAAACGGCGGCCGCCAGTGGAAAGCGCACCGCGCGCCCGGCGGACCCGGGTGCCTCTTCTCGGCGGCGCCGACGGGTTCTGAGAACCGCCGGGATGTGACGGGGGAGGGGGTGGGAGGGCGGCGGGGCGGGGGGGTGCTGCAGGCAGAGAACTGCTGCGGACAGCTGTCACAACAAATTAGCTGAGACCAGCTCGAGATTGAAACCACAGCAGGAAGTGGGATGACAGAACCGTACAGGACTTGGTAAATTTCAGTCAAGAGACGACGAGAAGAGTTTCGAGATAAACGCCCGGGAAGCCCCTGGCCGCCAAAACTTTTTGTCTTTCCTTTTTTCGAAGAGCACGAGCCGACACACGGCCTCACCCTCCAGCGCCGGTCAGAGGGCGCGCAAGGGTGCCCCAGGCCAGGCTAGGTCCCCGCGCCCTCGCCCCCTGAGTCCTTCCTCCGCCCGGTTCCGCCCCCCAAAGGCAGCACCTACGACTACGAACGCCGGGGCAGACCTGGCACCGCAACCTCCCCATCCCACGGGGCCGCCATCCCCGTCCTGAGCCGCAGAGACGCTTACCCATGGCCCAGCGAGGTCCCGCGGCGCCCGCCGAGACCCTCCGCACTGACCGACGTGCCTTACTCTGCGCTCTCCGCGCGACTGGCTGGCGGCGCGGCTCGCCGGCCGACTCCCCGTGGCCGAGCCCCGCCCCTCCCGGCCCCGCCCCCGCCCCAATCTGGGCTCCGGTTGGCGGCTCAGAATCTACCCCGAGGGGTAGGGGGCCGCCCCCTGAGCCTGAAG
>PVHT020003144.1:9897662-9924821 GCA_004024745.2 Catagonus wagneri | reverse complement strand
CCCCCCAGGCTCAGCAGAAGTAGATTTCTGATCTGGAGGGGCTCAGACAGGACAGCTAGGAGTCCCTGCTGCCTTGTGCCAACGAAGGCAAAACTTGAGTCTGGGAAAAATCTTCCTTGCTCCTCATCAGGACAATGAACAAAGTGCTCCTGACTTTGACTTGAACTAGGTGGAAGGCATTTGCCATGTCCCTTCTAGATGTTCGCTGGAGGAGGACCCCGGACCAAATTAGCATGTCCTTGGCCAAAGCTCTGTGGAGTCCCAGAAATGCCTGGGACAGGAAACCTGCTGGCAGTGGCTAGTATCCACGATGTCTCAACTATAGGGCAGCTACAAAGTGAGCCGTCTAAAGAGAGGGCATGACTCTGGGGAGATGAGGGTGAGGCTTCGGGTGGCGTGGAGACCTGAGGAGATGCTGAGCCAGCTGCAGCAGGGCTTCAGCTGTATTCACTTCACAGTCCAAGTCACATCTGTGGCTCAGGTTTGAGAACCCAAGGTCTGGAAGTGTCATTCACATTAGCCAAAAGGTGGAAGCAACCTAGCGTCCACTGAGGGATAAATGGGTAAACTGTGGTATGGACATACAACGGAATATCATTCAGCCTTAAAGTGGAAGGAAATTCGGATGCATACTCCATGTTTGTTTGTTTGTTTTGTCTTTTTAGGGCCGCACCTGCAGCATACGGAGGTTCCCAGGCTAAGGGTCCAGTCGGAGCTATAGCTGCTGGCCTACGCCAGAGCCACAGCAACGTCAGATCCAAGCCGTGTTTGCAACCTACACCAGAGCTCAAGGCAACGCCAGATCCTTAACCCACTGAGCAAGGCCAGGGATCAAACCCGCAACCTCATGGTTCCTAGTCGGATTCGGTTCTGCTGCGCCACAACGGGAATTCCGGGATGCTTACTCCATGGATGAACCTTGAAGACAAGCTGTTAAGTGAAATAAACCAGATACGAAGGACAAATATCGTATGATTCCACTTACATAAAGTGTCGAATTCATGGAAACAAATAGAATGGTTGGTTGCCAGGGGCTGGGGAGAGGGGAAATCAGGAGTGAGTGTTTAATAAGCCCAGAGTTTCAGTTTTGCAAGATGAAAAAGTTCAGGAGGGGGATGGTGGTGATGGTTGCACAACAATGTGAATATACTGAATGTCCCTGAACTGTATGCTTAAATTTAAAATGGTAAATTTTACGTTACATATGTTTTACCACAGTTTGAAAAAAGATCTGACAGTCTCAGCATTGAACCCTGTTCCTGACACAAAGTAGGCACCCGCAGTTTTTTGTTTAGTTTTTTTCTTTCTTTCTTTCTTTTTTTTAGGGCCACACCGGAGGCATATGGAAGTTCCCAGGATAGGGGTCAGATTGAAGTCGTTGCTGCCAGCCTCCACCACAGCCACAGCAACACCAGATCCGAGTGCTTGTGGCAACGCAGGATCCGTAACCCACTGAGCAAGGCCAGGGATTGAACCTGCGTCCTCAATAGATGGATACTAGTGGGATTCTTAACCTGCTGAGCCAGAACAGAAACTTCTGTTGATTAGGGTTTTTTTTTAAGTTTTTTTTTTTTCATTAGAGCTGACTTAGAGTGTTCTGTCAATTTCTCTCTTGATTAGTTTTAATACGAAGTGTTCTGTGCCTTTCATTTACACCATTGTTGTCCTTATTTTACAGGGTAAAACTGAGGCTCTGAAGGTTAATTAGCTCAAGTGAGATGGCTGGTAAGCGGTGGAGCCTGAGCTAAACCCAGGCACTGGGGCTCCAGAACTGACGGCCTTAATAACCATTCCCCTCAACCGTCTCTTGGCAGTGCGAGAAACTGAATCAGAGACCATGGCCCTGAGGAGGAGAAAGTGTAAAGGAGAAGACGTGAGCGCTAGTGAGGGCGAGGTGAGCCAGGGAGATGTCCCGTGCTAGCTGGGACTGAGGAGCGAGGCGAAGACTGGAACTACAGATGGCTCAGGAACCCTTGTACGCAGACACCCACCAACCCTGTTTGCATCCATTACCACCCAGCCGTCACCTTAAACAAATGTACCGGGGCTGTAGGTTTGTGACCCTGAAATCCTGGCCCTTACCCTTTCTTTGGCTCTGGGATGGAAAATCTCTCCAGGCTCAGCCCAGAGTGGACGGCACTGTGGCCTCCTTGTCTACCTCATCATGGGTTGGTTTGTAAAAGTCAGCGCGTGGCGACTTGGTAGCAGAGACAGTATCACCAATAGTAAGTAACAGCCTGGAGCAATGGTTATAATGGTGATCCTAACAGCGCACTCCGTTTCCCAACTTACGAGCTCTCCAGGAGAGCAGAGCTTTTCGGGGGGCGGATTCCACAGTGGAATCCCATTAGGAAGCTTTATAAGGCTCACCTTGGTCCATTCTGTAGGGATCATTTGCCCAAGGATCGGGCTGGACACCTGGAAACCGCCCCTTACCGTCCCCGTGGAGGCCAACACCACCCTCCGGGACTGGGTACCCCTTCTGATGAGGGACTCACTGCCTGACAAAGCAGCAGCTCACCCAACACAGGATAGAGTGACTCCGCCATCCAGGCAGCCCAGCACAATTTACAGACAGCGGCTGTTGTGCAAAGCCTCAGCAAGTCAACACCTGCCCGTGCCAACCTGGGAACAATCTGATCTAAATTTAATTGCCTCCTGGGGCAACTGTTTGCAATAGAAAGTAATTTACAACAGCCAATAAATCTTGCAGAGGAATGACCTCTCCATTTGCTTCCCTAAAAACATAAACACATCCATTGCTCAAGCCTCTCTCTCTCACACCTCCACCTCCTGTCCACAGCCGCCCTCCTCCCGCATCCTCCGGCCGTCAGCCATCGGATCCCAGCTCAGGATGGCCTGAGAGCAATGGCCTAGGCCCTCGGTGTCTCTCTGTGTCTCAATGAAATAAATACAATTAAATAAATTTTTAAAAACCACTAATGAACACATCCTTCTTATAAAGACATTTCGAATTAATCAGTCCTCTCTGACACACCCCTTATTCAGTTCCCTCCCCAACTCAGAGACAGGGACCATGACCAGACTGGGTAAAATCTTCCAGGGTTTTCCCTAGTTATCTTCTTAAGGACGGGGTGTAGAAAAATACGAAATTTTTGTGAGTTTTCTAAAAAGTGATACAATTTTAATTGTTCCATTCTA
Organism: Catagonus wagneri; assembly: GCA_004024745.2. NCBI lineage: Eukaryota > Metazoa > Chordata > Mammalia > Artiodactyla > Tayassuidae > Catagonus > Catagonus wagneri. Next base: position 9,921,659 of record PVHT020003144.1, on the reverse strand, counting down.
CAACATGCGTTTTCAGCCAGTAATTTGTCTTGGAAATTCTTTTCTTGTCCTAACACAGACCTGCTTCTCTCCAGCTTCTCTCTGCTGTGAGGCTGCGTGACTTGGGGTGGGCCTACCACAGCCTTTATTTAATCCGCTCTTCATGGTGCTTGGTCTTTTTGCAATTACATGACTCCTCTGAAAACATTCTGGACCCCCTTGCAACATGTCCCAGGGCTCCAGAGCTCACCAAGTAGTCCCCAGAGACTGAGCTAAAAGCCGCCTTCTCCAAGTCCTGCCTCCACCTCCCTGCCAGCACCTCTTTGTGGCCCAGTTCTAGGAAGAAAACCTGGTCCTGGGGGCTGGTCCTCATCCCGGAGCTCTCGGAACTGCAGGGACCATTCAAGATCTTCTCTCCACCTGGCTTCAATTTGCAGAGGCGGCCAGCAGGCCCAGAGATGTTAAGTGAGCACCAGAAGTCACACAGCAAGTCCGTATTGTGCCCATGCTTCTGGGACCCACACAGCCATCCAGCGCTCTCCAAAAACAACGCACAGCCAGCTTTCTGCTCTGGGAAGCTCCGTTCCCAGGCTCAGCAGTTACAAAAGGCCTCCAGGGCTTTGTTTTCAAAGGAGAAATGAAGCGGGAAGTATTTTTAACCGCTGGCCCCGCCTGGCTCCTGCAGCGCTCCCCGCTCCCTTGTGCTTGCTGTCCAGGAAAGGCCGGCTTCACAGTGGCATTCGCAACTCATGGAAAACAACAAACGCCCGAAATAGACGATACCCAAGCTCAGGAATGGAAAAAATTGGCTCAGGGCTTCAAATGCCTCTTTTAGAAAAAGCCAAGAATAGCGTTGGGCCTTTGGGGAACTGCTGGGGGTGAGGGACTGGGGCGGTGGAGTTGGGAAGAGAGGGGAATCTGAGAGCCTTGGTCACTCCCCACTTCCCCGCCTCTCTCCCACCCCCGCAGGTGAATTCCAGCTTCCCCAGCTTCGTCCTGTCCTTCGGGAGCATCCACAAACCCCTTCTCCCAGCCTCTCCCCCCGGCCCTGTCCTCCAGCCCAATCAGTGACCGCATCCTTTACTGGGCTGGGCCTGGGGGCACCCTCCAACTGGGGTCCCAGCTGGGTGGAAAACCGAAATTTTTATGCTTCCTGAGCTTGAAGGGTGAGAGTCAAATTCCCTTGGGTGTGTTTGGGGGAGGGGGGGTTCTCGATAAGGAGAGAAAATGTGGTCTACATCCCCTCTCAGACAGCCCTGTCGCTGTGCCCTGTCTCCGTGTGGCCTCTGCGAGTCACTTGGCTTCTCAGAGTCTGCAGTTCCTCATCAGCAAAGCAGGAGTAACGCTTCGTTTATTCACTCATCTGACGTTTGTTACAGCCCAGCTTTACAGGTGCCCAAAATCAGCCATTTCCTCTTCAGACAGTTCCTGAGCCCGTTGCTGGGAGGGGTGACAGTACCGTATACCAGTGGTTATCAGCCATTGCAGCAAGCATCTTACACGGATTATGCCAGCCGTATGAAGTGGGTACTGTATTTACGCCCATGTTACATTTGAGGACACCGAGGAGCGGAAATTAAGCGCTGGACGAGATTACAGGCTCACTGGCAAACAGCAGTGAGGAAAGGCCAGCTCTGGGTCAGCTCCCTGTTAAACCCTGGAGACTTGGACAACCAAAGCTTGGTTCTCCATGACACAAAACGGTAAGTATAGACTGGAGGTCAGGACAAATGCCCTGGACAAAGGTTTTTGTGAAACGCGGGGTCTGTATAGCACTTTTTACTTCAAATAAGGTCTCCGTTGTACAGCTGACTCCCATTTGCCAGATGAGTAAACCAAGGCATGCAGCAGTTTAGCGACCTGTCTAGAGACTATGCTGTTTCTGTCACAGGGTTTCTTGCAACCTGCAGGTTCCCAGGACCCCCGGGCGGGGGCGGGGGCGGGGGCGGGGGCGGGAGGGGAGGGGGCCCCCGGTGGAGGGGCCCCCCAGCGCCGGGGCACCGGAGAAAACTACGTCTCCCAGGATGCCGTGCGAGGGGCGTGTAGGGGCGGGGCCGCCGCGAGCGCAAGGCTGTCATTTCTTGGTATTAAAAAAAAAAAGTAGCAAAAGAAAAGAAAGAAAGCCTCAAGCGTCACGTCTAGGAATAGCCTCGGAGTCAGGCCAAGTCATTATAGACGATGAGTAATCCGGTTAAGTCATTTCTCTAAACACCATTCCTTGTAAGAGAATTAAAATATCAGTTTACATCAGAAGGGGAGAGGCAGGCTCCAGGGGCCCGGGGCGGGAGCGCAGCCTGGAGGGGGCGCGACTGCCGCGCCTCGGCCGCTCGGCCTTGCCCAGAGGAAGGGGCTGCACGCCAGCGCCCCGACAGCTGAAACTTGGGCTCCGCGAGAAAACCCGTTGGGAGAGGGCAGGGACGAAGTTGGGGGCGCAGCCCGCCAGGCCTCACTTTACCTTGTTGAGGGCTTTGAGGAAGGTTTCGGCTCAGGAGAATCGATGTCCCTCGTGCGGGCTGCCCTACGAGTGAATGAGCGGGAGGAGACTAAGCTAGCTGGGTTCCCTTTTCTTCTGTGTCCCCCGTTTGTCCCGGATTTCAGAGTTCATATCTTGACTGCTGCAGGAGCAAAGTGCTGGGGACACTTAGAGAGGAGTGGGGGAGACCTAAGCCTTCCAGAGGTGCCACTTTTGCCCTAGACTGGTCACAGTCATCAAGGCTTTTGGTGTCCTGAGGTCAGGATTGTGATGAATTTGGGGAGGGCGAGCTGATCAAGAAGCTGCTTCTAGGGAGTTCCAGCTGTGGCTCAGTGGGTTAAGAGTCGCACTAGTATCCATGTGGATGCAGGTTCGAACCCTGGTCGTTGCAGCTGGGATCTGGCGTTGCTGTGGCTGTGGTGTAGGCCAGCAGATGCAGCTCTGATTCATCTCCTAGCTGGGAACTTCCATATGCTGCAGGTGGGGCCGTAAAAAGAAAAAAAAGCTGCTTCTAGAGCCTAATCTCTGAGTCGCCCTCCAGGGCCAACAGCATGAGCTGGGTCCTGGCTGTGGCCAGACACAGATATCATCTTCCCCTTGGTGACCCCAAAATGGACTCTTGGCAGATGAGGCCGCAGGGGGCCCAGAGCCTTCCCACCGGCTTCACACACCAGTCCCCGAGGCAGTATAGAGTAACTCAAGCTTACAGCTGAAGGCTTGAGGTTCAGCTCCTTTCACACGCTCATTCTCGCAATGAGTTGGGCACTTTTGAAATTCCTTTGTCCCCAAAGGACCGAGGGAGGCACAGAGAGGTTCACAGCTTACCAGGAGGCTGCCCCGGGACAGGCATCTCCCACGATTGGGAAGCAGTGACCTTGGATGCATGATTCACAATCTCCAGTCCTCAGTTTTCCCATACGTGAAATGGGGTTAGCAATAGCTACCTTGCAAGATTACTATGAAAGAAATAGCACGGGCCTTCAACAAATGGTTCTTCTGTTGTGTCAGTATTATGTGAGAACAGCCTCCCGCCAAGCAGATTCTGCGTGTTTCTTAGTTTGTGGAAGAAAGAAGTAAATACTTTAATAACCTCCCCCTCCCCCTCCCCCACCAAACCCAACCATCTCTTAGCACAGCCGGCATCTTTCCTACACCAGGGGACCGAGCCCTGCTTATACTGCTGGCTCCTCTGCGCAGCCCTGTCCTGTGTGCCCTAAGCCCTGGCCTTAGTGTCCTGGGCTGGGCCCTGAGACTCCCCCGCATCCTGCCCCGATCAGGTTTATATAGGTTCCCAGGCAGTAGCATCGAGATCCTGAGATCCCCAGTGGAGTCTTAGGGTTTGGCTGGCTGACATCAGGATGCCGGGAGGAACTGTGGGTGAGGTAAATGATTCATCTCCAACCTGAGTGGGCCCCACTGAGCCCTAGCCTTGACGGGGGGCTCCTCCCCAAATGTACTCATGGGACTTTGCTGATATCAAAATGAAAGCTTCTAGGCCTGAAGGTGTCTGGGGACGGTTGGCTCCAAGAATTCCAGGTCCCTTAGAAATTTCACGCTCTCAGAGTTCCTGTCGTGGCTTAGTGGAAACAAATCTAGCTAGCACCCATGAGGATGCAGGTTCGATCCATGGCCTCGCTCAGTGGGTTATGGATCTGGCGTTGCCGTGAGCTGTGGTGCAGGTTGCAGACGTGGCTCAGATCTGGCGTTGCTGTGGCTGTGGTGTAGCCCGGCAGTTACAGCTCCCATTCGACCCCTAGCCTTGGAACTTCCATATGCTGTGGGTGCAGCCCTAAAAAGGCAAAAAAAAAAAAAAAAGGAAATTTCATGTTCTCCCTGCATCTCTCACCACAGCCAATCCCATACCTGAAGGCCAGGCCTCTGCGTTCATCATCTCAGTGTATCCACCTGCCATGGCCGTGGGGGCCTGCCCTCCCTTTCTGACATCCCAACAATGTCTGTTGGCGGGGGGAACCCAGGGGGACTTGGGTCCAGATGGTCCTGTCAGAACCAGGTCCTCCTTCCTTCACACTCCGCCAGTCACAAGCTTGAATTCTCCCCACACCTAGTGTACAGCCTTTCTTTTCTTACACACCCAGGAGCATGTATATAAGCCTGTGTACACACATCTGGGCACGTGTACATGCATCCTGCATGCAAGGAGCCCATAGCTCACGCATAGAAACACACACATACACAACTCGCTGGAGAGCCCACAGCCCCCGAAGCTTCCTTCTCCACATCCAGGGCACCGCCTTGGCCTACCTCGGACGCCCTGAAAGGGGACAGATGGTTGTCCAGCTGCCCTGCCTCTCCCCAGCTGCCCACCTGTGCCTCCGTGTCTCCAGTGTGGGGCTGGCCTGTGGGACTTTGCTCTGTTTCAACTACCTTATCTGCCTTGGCCTCGGCCTTGGCCTCAGCAGGCTCTACCAGACCTGCCTGAGTGCTACCAGCCACAGCCGAAAGCAGAGGGCTGCGTGTAGGGGGCTTCTGTGGGTGCGGAAATGGGGTAAGGACAGCTCCCGGGCATGGTGGTGGCTTGGCATCCACCCTCCCCCGACAGATCTGGCAGTACAGCCACACTGGAAGACCGTCCTCCCAGTGTCCCATGTTCTCTCCCTGACACCAAATGTTTACAAGCTCTGTTCCCTCGGCCTGAGTGCCCTTCCATGGCCTGGGAGTTGCCAGCTATCCACCTAGCAACCCTCTGCTCCTCCTTCAAGGCTCCCTCCAAAGCAGGCATCCTTTCTGTGTCCCAGCGCTCCCAGCATACACCTCTGCTTGACATATGCCACAGTGGTGCTCCCGTGCTGCCGTGTGACTGACCACATGTACTGAGCCTCTGTTCCCAGGAAGGGATGGCCCGTCCCATCGGCCAGCACCATGCTGGTGTCAGGGCCACAGCCCTAGGCTACCGATCTTCAGAGATGGAAGGGACTTGTCTGAGGTCCCTCAGCAGGTTCAGGAAATGCTAGAGCTGGTGAACAAGGAAGAGGAGGGAGTAAGAGGTCCATAAAAGGGGTTGCAGGACACACAGGAGAGGAGGCGGAGGAAGGGGCAGCACAGCTGTTCTCACCTCCTCGAACTGCCTCCCCCACATCACCATCCAGCCCTTCCCCAGGGCAGCACTTCCTCATTTTCAAGGGCAAAATATTCTGCGATATCTGGACCTTAAGGTCACAAATGTTCCCCTCTTCCTGGAGTCCCAGGGCTACGTGGCTCTGTGGGTCTGGTGGTCATGTCATCCCTCTAGCCCCAGGTGGCGGCTGGGATCAGAGCCCCTATCCTGGGCACCCCTGCTGCTGCTGCTGCTGCTGCTGCTGCTGCTCGACCCTCGCTGGGGGCGGTGGGCAGGATCTGGGGCCTCGGATTCCACTTGGGGCAGCTCTGCCTCAGTGCCCTAGGGGACCCAGAGTCCCCAAGACCCTAACACACTGGTCTCTGCGAGAGGGAGGTTCCTAGTGAGGGAGGCCTCCTTGTGGCTGAGTGGAATCTGCATCCTCCATTAGAAGATCAGATGCCTTAGTCAGTTAAGTTCTTCATGCTCAGTTTTCCCATCTGTGAAATGGGCATGGCGTAATAAAAGCCATCACACCTGCTAGTGCAGCTATGGGCACTAGAAGAGATATTTCTTATAAAGCACTAAGAACTGTGCCTGGTGGGAGGAAGAGCTCCATAAATATTAGCGCTGATCCACCGGCCCAGGACCAAGCAGAAGGCGTGAGGTGAGCCAGGGCTGGGGGAGGGGCACCGGAAACTTGGGTTCCACATCCCGCTGCTACTCAGCAAGCAGGTATTCGGCCCCTTCCCAGCCCACCTTCCCTCCTTCTGTTTCTATGTGCCATAGTTTGTTGGGGGGGGGCTTTTTTTTTTTTTTTAATAAACAAGGACTGCCTGAAACCCCTGATATTCTGGTTAAGTTTTGAAACAGCTCAGAAATCCCCGCTTTCCCTGTGAGTCAGTGGCAGGAACAATAAGCAGAACTACTGGCGGGCTGCAGCGCCAGAAACTGTAAAATAACAGCTGGGCAGCCCTGTGACCCCGGGGATTTGAGACGGGGGCTAGGAAATATTAGGGTGCTCTAAAGAGGCCCTGCGACCTGAGGGCCCTGGGGCTGGGGGTGGGTTTGGGGAGCGCTAAACCCTAAAAGGATCAAGGGGCCCATGCGCCGCTCGCGTAGCCTGAAATAAAAACAGCTCTGAATGGCTAAATTAGTGTGAGGAAGTCCCACAAGACCGGCTTTTCCCGGAACAGCGATTTCGATGCTCGCTTGGAAATATCAAATTCTTTCCAAGCATTTTTCTTTTTCTATTTTGGTGCCTCAGCACGTGCTTTGGGGAAGTGATGGGCAGCTTTCTCTGTTACACCAAGCTCGTGCGCGCGGGTCCTCACCGACCCTGAGGCACCGAGCGCCCCCTACCGCATCCGAGCACGAAACCCAGGCTCCCGGGGGTGAGCGGCGAGGCGGGCGGGGAGCGGGCCTGGCTGCGGCCGCCCCGCGGACCCCGCCGCGCTGCCCTGGGGGGCCACCCCCCCGCCCCCCGCCCCCCGCCCCCCGGGCACGCTGAGCCGGGGAAGACGGGGCCAGGCCGGCGGGCGGAGGGGTTTCGGAAAGCGCTTTCCTTGCCCAGCCGGATCTGAGTCAAAAGGGGGAGCTGGTTCAAACCGAAAGAATAATTCGGTTAGCCAAGGCCGCCAATATTTCTCTGGGGCCCGAATTACTGCCTGGCAGGGAGCTCTAGGGCCGGAGCATCGGTGGCCCCTCGGGCCTTGCTGAAAGCCCCGGGCCCCCGCATAGTTCCTCTTTTCCCCAGAAAGGGGGCCTGGGGGTGGGGGTGGGGGCGCCCAAAGGCAGAAGGGGCTGAGGGGAAGGTGCCTCCTCCAGCGCCAGCGGCTCTGCTGGGTGCCCAGGGCCTCGCAGACCCTCCTTGAGGCCCAGAAGATTGGGGCTGCCTGGCAGAGGTGAACACGCCCTCCCTCACCTGCCCTGGTGGGTCCTTCTCAGGTTCAAGAAGCCCCTCGAGCCTCTGTGCATTTGCACCCTCTGTTCCCTCCACTAATCCTTCTCCACCAGCTTGCAAATTCTTGCACACCCTTGCTGGGAGTAGAGACGCGAAGATTTTCAGAAAGATTTCTGGGAGTCTCATACTGACACTCCTGGGGTCTGTACCCCCTCTTAGAACAGGCCTGCCCTCCCATCGTAGATAGAGACCTGACTGAGGCCAATGTGAACAGAAGCCCTTAAGTAGCTTCGAACTCCCTGGCACCAGGCACCCTCCCCTTAATTTCACTTCCAGGCCCCTTAGCTCAGCAGGGGCTTTGCCCTCTGGCCAGCATCCTAGTGAGGGCGAGGCCCAAATTAACAAGGTGTTTTGGAACTGACCTTAACAGGGAGAGAGAAGTTGATCTCTATGTAGCAGCTAGGCGTTTTTTTTCCCAGCGGGGAGTGGGCCAGGTGGGGCCCAGGGGTTTTGAGTGGATTCTGACTCCTCCAGACCCCAACTCAGCTGCCCAGCCTTTGCAGGCCCAGAAACTCGCTGGCTCAGGGACCCCGCTCGACCCAAGTTCATTCTGACCTCAGGACAGGTGTGGAAAGGAGATGCTGATGGTTCATCTTCCTGGGCCACCCCAAACACCTGGCCTGGGCCTGCTGCACTGCCGCCTCGGCCCAGCTCAACAACTCAGCACAAAATCTGCTCGGTAAGCAGGACTGTTGCGAGCGCCCAGGCAGGGCCAGCTGCTTTATGCGGAAGAGCCTTGTAGACAGCAAAATGGCTGCGGTATCGAGGGCCTGGCTCAAGGACACTCACAGCACGTGTCCAAGGTCAAGGGCATGCAGGGTCAGCTGAGCATGTAAGGAGGACACAGAGCCCCCCCCCCCACACACACACCTCATGGCAGGACTGGCAGAGCAGGCCACTGACCTGTCAGAACACCTGGCAGTAACCTGGCATTATTCCCCTGTGGCTGCTGCACCGTAGGAAAACCTGGGGTCCCTGCAGCGTCCCCCTTAGGTCACCATAACTCTGGTGTTGGAAATGCACGTACACACATCAGCACATCAAACAGGCTCTCCTGTCAACTGTCAGGCCCACCTCCATGCCGGGGAGCATCTTTCCTCTGTGTTTACTGGTCACTCTTTCAGATTAACTCTAACGCCATGAAACGGAAGTGGAGACCGGGGTGGCGGAGGATTCCAGGCTGTCTGCCAGCTGCGGGGCTGGGCTGTCCCCAGCCCAGGAAGCCTTGTGGACAGAGGGGGTTGTCCTCAGGGATGGCCGCCCGTGAGTGCTCTCACTCCCAAGAGCCTTCTGGGCAGAGGAGCCTCCAAAGGGCAGAGTTTGGAGTCACCATCTATCTAAACCTCCCCAGATTAAAGAGGTTTCTCTTTAATCTGGGGAGAGGCTGGCTGGAGGTGAGTACGGAGGACTCAGGCAGCTAAGACCCAGAGAGGTTTTCATCTCAAGACTCCCAACAGCTTTTGTTTTGTTTTGTTTTTAATCCAATTGTCAACATGAAAAAAAAAAAAAAAAAGAAGTACTGTGAAAATTCTAGATTTCTAGATTTCAGACTTCTCCTGAAATCAGATCTGCCTCACCAGCCACCGTCCCCTGTTGGGGCCGGGGTAGCAGCTGCCGCTTCACGGTGGGGTGGACGCTCTGTGGTTCCCTCAGCCCTTGGGTGGCCTCCCTACTCTGAAGCCATTTGCCGCTGGGCTTTGTCAGTTTTGTGATCTCTCAGGCCTTGCAGGGATTTGAGTGTGGCCGCCTCCTGGACTAGGCCTTCACATTGTAGAGAATTTGGCTGGTTTTTGTTTTCTGTGGTTTAAAACGGGGGAGCGGTTGGTAACCCTGAGGGGAGAAAAGAGCAGCCCTGGCTCCTGAGAAGCTGAGAGCATTTCCACTTTAAAGAGCTGAGGACTTGGAGGTAGGATGGGGAAGATAAATGGTTCTGCCTTCTTCTGGTACATTCTGGGAAGACTCTCTGGCCTGGCTCTACTTTTTATAGGAAATATATATATTTTTATATGTATATTTGAGGCCACATCTGAGGCATATGGAAGTTCCCAGGCTAGGGGTCAAATTGGAGCTGCAGCTGCTGGCCTACAGCACAGCCACAGCAACACCGGATCCGAGCCACATCTATGACCTATGCTGCAAGCTCAACGCCAGATCCTGAACCCACTGAGCAAGGCCAGGGATCAAACCTGCGTTCTTATGGATACTAGTCAGTTTGTTAAGCCGCTGAGCAACAATAGGAACTCCTAGGGTTTTATATTTTTAAAGAGTTGTGAAAAGGAATTCCCTGGTGACTCAGTAGGTTAAGGATCTGGCATTTTCACTGCTGCGGTTTGGGTGGCTGCTATGGTACAAGTTCCATCTCTGGCCCAGGAACTTCTGCATGCCTCGGGCATGGCAAAAAAAGTCCAAGAAAAGGAGTTCTTGCTGTGGTGAAAGGGGATCAGCAGTGTCTCTGGAGCGCTGGTCCGCAGGTTCAATCCCTGGCCCGGCACAGTGGGCTAAGGATCCAGCGTCACCATAGCTGCAGCATAGGTCGCAACTGTGGCTCGGATCTGGCCCGGGAACTCCATATGCCGTAGGGCGGCTGAGGAAAAAAAAAAAAAAAACGTAAAAACAAAACAAACAAACAAAATCGAAGATACGTGACTGAGATCTAAAGCCCCAAATATTCAGTATCTGGTCCTTTTCATAAAAAGTTTGCTGACCTCTGATTTTACAGATGGGAACACTAAGCTCCCGAAACGGAAAGTGATCTGCTCAGGGCCACTCGGCTGCTTGGTGGCTAAGCGCTGCCTCTGCCTGCCAGCCTCCTGCTTTTCCTCCAGCCTTGTGGGGAGCGGGGAGGCAGCAGCAAACAGGATGGGGGCGCCGTGCCCCCCCCATCCTTCCCAGCGCTTCCCTGCCAGGTGCTTTGAAAGAGGTATGTTTTGTTACCTTTTACCAGGGGATCTCCAAGCACAGGACTGAATTCAGAGAAGGCTGTTGCTGGTTTCCGTAGCTTTTCCCCCCCTGTGGTCTGACTTGTCCACCAAGAACCCTGCTGATCAGAAAATTCAAGTGCGTGCAGACACACGCCGGCATGCATGTGGAGGGGCGTTCTGGGGAAATAACTTTTCTGGGTAACTGAGGGTTAACTGGAAACCTGTGTTCTTACGCGTTGTTGAAATGTTTTTCTACAAATGATGAGCATTTCCCCAACTGAGTATTTTGAAAAGTTCCACCACTTTCTAAATATGTGACCTTGGTCAAGTTACCTAACCTCAGTAACCTCAGTTTCCTTATCTGTAAAATGCACCGGACGCCGTCGCCGCTCGAGGTTGTGAAAGGCACTAGAAAGAGGAGGCTGCGTCGTCGGCACTGTTGTTATTGTCTGCAGACAGAGCAGCGGCTCGGTCCCCAGTTGGCTGAGGCTCCTCACGGGCATTTAGGATTATGATCTGGAAGCCGTCGTGTATCCTGTACGCAGTGATGTAGAGACTGGCCAGAACTGGCATCGGTCTGCGGTTTTGTCCCAGCTTGGTCCTCCCAAGGAGATGGTTTTCTTATGATTTGCTGCATTCTCCTAAAAGCTGGTGTGGTGGGGGCTGTCTAGAGTGAACCTGGGACTCTTGGTTGGGAGCTTGAATGATTTTTTTTTTTTTTTTTTGTCTCTTTAGGGCCACACCCACAGCCTAGTGAGGTTCCCAGGCTAGGGGTCGAATCGGAGCTGTAGCTGCCAGCCTATGCCACAGCCGCAGCAACACTGGAGCGTTAACCCACTGAGCGAGGCCAGGGATCGAACCTGCATCCTCATGGATCCTAGTCGGGTTCATTAACCACTGAGCCACGCTGTTTTTATTTGAGTGGGCCTCGCCTTCTCTGGGAAGGGCCCACAGATAAAGGGCAGGAATGGGGCTTGGCCTCTCCAGCACGCAGGCACCCCCTCTTTCCCCAACCTCCTATACCCTACCCAGGACCCAGCCCCGTGCCCTCTGGAGGAAAGAGACAGGGAGGAGTTCCCGTTGTGGCTTAGCGGGTTAAGAACCTGACTGGTTGGAGTTTCTGTCGTGGCTCAGCAGAAACAAATCAGACTGGCATCCATGAGGGTGCTGTTTCAATCCCTGGCCTCGCTCAGTAGGTTAAGGATCTGGTGTTGCCATGAGCTGTGGTGTAGGTCCCAGATGCGGCTTGGATCTGGCATTGCTGTGGCTGTGGTGTAGGCTGGCAGCTGTAGCTCCGATTGGACCCCTAGCCTGGGAATTTGCATATGCCACGGGTGCAGCCCTAAAAATCCAAAAAAAAAAAAAAAGAACCTGACTGGTATCCATGAGGATGTGGGTTCGATCCCTGGCCTCGCTCAGTGGGTTAAGGTGTTGCCTTAACATAAGGCACTGGTGTTGCCACAACATAGGTCACAGACGCAGCTCAGATCCCATGCTGCTGTGGCTGTGGTGCAGGCCAGCAGCTGCAGCTCCGATCCGACCCAAGCTGGTGAACTTCCTTATGCTACAGGCGGGGCTGTAAACAAGAAAAGAAAGAGACAGAATGGGGAGGCTCAGCTGGCCCCTGAGGAGGCAGGAAGGCCTGGGGTGAAGGCCTGGGCAGGCTCTGGCCTCCCAGCAAGTGGAGAGGGGATGAGGAGGGGGGTCGGGTCTCCATCTTGGCCAGGTGTGTTCTGGAAAGCTCTTTCTGACTGGTCCTCAGGGGGCCTTTCAGAGCCCCAGCCCCATAGAATCACTCTTGTCGTCTGCGGAGGGGAAAGAGGCCCCCTGGACAGGGAGGGTGGCCCCCAGGCAGCCCAGCTATTGGGCTCCCTTCTCTCCCCTCTGATCGCTGCCACTTGCCGGGGATGAGGCCAAGACGGTGATGGCGCCCCACAGTACCCGTCTTCGGTCCGAGTCACATCCGCCGCCGGCCCTGCTCCTGCTGTGTGACCTCGGGCAGGCCCCTCAGCCTCTGGGCCTTGCTCTTCTCATCTGTAAGATGGGAACACGTACCTCACTTTAACATGTGAGAGATCAGCTCGGCTGGATGAGGGCTGCCAGCGTCCAGCCTGCAGCCTGCCCTCTTCTCGGGGCTGGGCGGAACTGCCCCTGGACAGGTCTGCAGACACAGGCTGCGCACGCAGGCTTTGGTTTGGGGGCTTTCTCCAGTTTTCATCCATGTTCAGTGCCCTCTAGAGCCCCCCACCAGCCCCTTCTGTCCCAGCCTCTCCATGTCTCTCTCCCCACGTGGTGATGTAGGTTGCATGTTTACCGGCAGGCGTGCCCCCAGAGTTAGTTTCCATCTGCCACCACACCGTTGACCCCCCCTTACCCATTGCACCTGCCCTGATCTTCCCTTTCCTATATCTCTGTGTCAACACCGCCCCGTGTGTCTACACAATTGTTTTTGTGTCGCTTGGTTCATTCATTTATTTTGTTCTGGTTTGTTTTTAGATTTTGCACAAGAGTAAAATCATACAGTATTTGTCTTCCTCCATCTGACTTATTTCACTTAGTGTAATATCCTGAAGCTCGGATGTATAGGCAAAAGGCAAACTTTCTATTTCCTATGGCTAATGTTCCATTGTATACATAAATCATATCTTTTTGGAGTTCCTGCAGTGGTGCAACCAGCTTGGTGGCCTCCTGGGAGCTCTGGGGTACAGGTTCCACCCCCTGCCCGGCGCAGTGGCTTAAGGACCAGCATTGCTACAGCTGTGGCTTAGGTTGCAACTACGGCTTGGATCTGATCCCTGGCCCAGGAACTCCATATGCTGTGGGGTGACCAAAGATGAAAAAAAAAAAATTGTATCTTCTTTATCTGTTCATCCATCCATAAGCAGTTAGGTTGTTTCTGTATGTACCTTGGCTCTTGTAAATAACCCTGCAGTGAACACAGGGAGGGTCTTAATGTCTTTCGGGATTAGTATTTTTGTTTTCTCTCGATGAAAATCCAGAAGTGGAATTGCTGGATCATATGGTAGTTCTATGCTTAATTTTTAAAAATTGAATTTGATGGAACCGTAGTTGACTGACAACGTTGTGTGAATTTCTGCTGTACAGCAGTGACTCAGGCACACAGATACCCGTATTCATTCCCATACGGTTATCACAGAAATTGAGCAGGTTTCCCTGTTGATCACCCATTCCATCTACAGAACTGTGCCCTGGCCACTCCCCAAACCCCAGTCCATCTCTGCACCCCTCCCCCTTTGGTAACCATACGTTTGTTTTCAAAGTCCGTGAGTCTATTTCCAATTTTCTATTCTTAATATTTTGAGGAACCCACGTACTGTTTTCCGTAGTCGCTGCTCCAATTTACATTCCCACTAAGAGTGCAAAAAATTCCCTCTGCTCCTCTGTGGATTTACTTTTATTTATCCTGCCTAGGGCTCAGTGTGCTCTTCAGTCTGAAGAGTCACGCCTTTTTTTCTATTCTAGAGATGTTCATCCGTTATTTCTTGGAATATTGCAGATATTATTCCTGTCCCATTAGTTCTGATTTTTTCCTTCTGGAACTTGTATTGGTTGTATAGTGAACCATATCATTTTATCATCTATGCTCAACCTTTCTTTCAAAAGTTCTAGCCCTTTGCCAGAGTGTTACATTAATTTTCGCAGATTTGTCTTCCAGTCACTTCAGCTATGCCTCATCTGCTGGCTTGCTTGTTCATTCTGTTTACAAATTCAACGTCTATGACTTTCATTTCCTTGGTTCCTTTTCAAATCTTTTTCATAGTATCCTGCTCTTCCACGGTCATTTTTATTCCTCCTTTTATATATATATATTTTGTTTGTCTCTTTTGCCATTTTAGGGCTGCACCAGCGGCATGTGGAGACTCCCAGGCTAGGGGTCTAAACGGAGCTACAGCTGCCAGCCTTCACCACAGCCACAGCAACGCGGGATCCGAGCCGCGTCTGCAACCTACACCACAGCTCACGGCAACGCCGGATCCTTAACCCACTGAGCAAGGCCAGGGATAGAACCCGCAACCTCATGGTTCCTAGTTGGATTCGTTTCCGCTGGGCCATGATGGGAACTTCTCCTTTTATATTTGTAATTATTTGAACGGACCAATTAGATATCTCTTTTAGCTTGTCCTTGTTACCCCAAGTCCTTGGAGATGATTTTCCTATCTGTTGTGCTTGCTAACTGTCCTTCAGTGTAGATAGTTTCTCCACATAATTTAATTGGCGTTTGTGACCTCATCTTCAGTGAGTTTTCTGTTCCGTGGGAGTTCTATGCGTCCTGGGCTGTGAAAGTGGCCAGAGATCCGCTTTGCATTTTTTTTATGCCAACTGCTCCAACGTCTGGTCAGGGGGATTTTTTTTTTTTCCCAAGGACATGTTTATTGTATTTTAGATGATACATCAGGTGCTCTCTGAGCTACAAAGAGTAAAAGAAATCCTTTCATTTACAAACTGATAAAGATAAAAGGTAAACCGTTCTTCACGACAGCATGAGCCCCACACTCAGAAAGAAATCTGCATTTAATACAAATGACATAATTCCTAGTCATCTACAGCTACGCTTATTTAATTAATTTATTTATTTATTTTCAGCCGTGCCCACGGCACGTGGAGGTTCCCAGGTTGGGGGGTCAAATCGGAGCTGCAGCTGCCAGCTTATGCCACAGGCACGGCAACTCCAGATCCAAGCCACATCTGTGACCTATGCTGCAGCTGGCAGCGACACCGGATCCTTAACCCACTGAGTGGGGCCGGGGATCGAACCTGGGCGGCAGCACTGCAGAGATGCTGCTGATCCCGTTGCACCCCAAGCGGGAGCTCCAAGGCCATACCTCTTGACCCCGGGTGGGTGTTGAAACCTCAGCCCCTGTCTTTAGGGCCCGTAGCCACAGTCAAAGCTCAACTCTGACTCCACGTCCCCCTGTACACCCAAGACCTGGGTGTTTCCCCACCTTTTTTTTTTTCGAATTCTACTGTGGTTCTAACGTCTATTCTGAATTTCTCAGTGTTTTCAGAGGGAGGGGCATCCGTGTTACTTCCGTCCCTGATGTTGCCAGAATTTGAAAGCGGTGATCTTGGTGTTTGCAGAGCGCCTTGGGGGTGTCTGGGGGACTTGCAGGATTAGTCCTGCAGATAGTATCGGTTCAGAGGAGGAGCTGAACGTCCGTGCATGAGAAATAAACAGATATTGTAGCGTGAGGAGAAGGAGGAAGAAAGGGCCTGGGGGTGTGACGGAAGCCAGGCTTCCTAAGAAGGAACAGTGAGGAATCCCCGGGGGCAGAAACATCCCAGGATCCTGAAGACAGCGGTCAGTTGGGCCTTGACTTCACTCTGTCCGCGGCGCAGAGTGACCTCCGGCCTCCCCCGCACCGCACGCCCGAGCGGCCAGCACCTCCACGGTTAGTCACCGCTCGCAAATGCCCGGGTCAGGGACGCTCAAGTGAAGTCAAGAAAAAGGGCCTCTCTGGGGTGTGCGGGGCTGCGGGGATGGAAGCACTCACGGGAAAGGAAACGGGAGGAGGGCTTGGCAGCGGAAGAAACAGGAGAGAAATGCAGGGGCCTTTATTAGCGCCCCCGCCCCCAGTCCCTGGAGGCTTTGTAGGGACCTACTGAGTTCCCCTCTGGACCTAAAAGGAGTTTGAGGGAGTTCCCGTCGTGACTCAGCGGAAACGAACCCGACTAGGATCCATGAGGACGCAGGTTCGATCCCTGGCCTTGCTCAGTGGGTTAAGGATCCGGTGTTGCCCTGAGCTGTGGTGTAGGTCACAGACGCGGCTTGGATCCCGCGTGGCTGTGGCTGTGGCGAAGGCCGGTGGCTACAGCTCCTGTTAGACCCCTAGCCTGGGAACCTCCATATGCCGCGGATGCGGCCCTAAAACAACAACAACAAAAAAATTAGGAAACAGGTGGAGAACTTTGGGATCAGTCCTGGTTTAACCTATACTAGGTACTCAACTTTGAGCCTCAGTTGCCCCATCATTAAGGCACCCAAGTCACACAGCCAGTGGGTGGCAGGGACCTAACTCTGCGCTGCCAAATGCACTAAGCTGTCCATCCGTGGTACCTGGGTATCCGGAGCACAGGGCTGGCACATCTCACGCCCTGGAAAGTGTTGGCCAACTGTCTGAATGAAGGAGTCAGTGAGTTAATGAAGTCCCGGTTGAGGGCGTACACCGGGGACTTGTGTCCACTCGCCGATGGAGAGAATGACGCGTGCTATGGTGCCCGGGACACTGGCCGGCAGTTAGACCCCAAAAGACTCCCCACAAAATCAACCCTCAGGACAAGCAAGACCCTGAGACAGAATTTGGGGACCTGTCTTCCTTTCCTCCAGCATATGTTTTCACACACAGCGCACATGTTCGTGGGTGCACCGTTGACCCCTTCATCCCCGGGGGATGGGTTGGTTGTCATCCCGCTGCTGAAAGCCCCAGGGGAGAATGGAGAAGCCCCTGGGGAGACAGAACAGTCTGGAATCCCAGCTCTGCCCCCACGGAGGGAGCATCCAGGGGCCTAGGGATGGTCACTCCTTGCCCAGGGACTTGTGTCCATGGCCCAGGCGCTGGACACAATGACAGGGATCAACAAGAGCACTCACAGTGGGCAAAAGGAAGATGAGTCTTACCCTCTGTGTTATTTTGGCTTTTGGCGCGGGGCCAGAAGGACCTCCAGGAAGTCTTGAAAAAATTCTGCTGGAAAGTTCGGTGATTTGTCTCCCCGGCCAGCAGAGCTAGTTTCTCAGCAGCAGTGGCTCCCCTCGCCGTCCGCCTGCACACCCCCCACCATGGGTAACGCTGCCGGGGACCCAGGCGCTGCGCCCAGGGCGCTCCGTGAGGCCCTGTGCCTGCGCGCGCCGCGTTCTCATGCTCAGAGCTCTCCTCCCGTTGGCCCGCGCCCCCGGCTGCCACCTGCTCTTTCCCTGCCCCCTGAAACCGCTCCTCTCGCTCTAGGATCCTTTCTTTCTCCTTCTCTCCTCCTAGCTGGGCACAGGACTGTCCAGAATAAAAGCCACATTCCCAGTCCGCGTAGCCGGATGTGGCCAATGGGATGGAAGTGGAAGTCAAGGGCCGGGTGAACCGTCCTGCCTCCACCCCCTCCTCTTGCCGGCGCGCGGCTGTGGGGCAAAGGACTCTGGGCCACGTGGAGGGGGCAGGACCCAGCGAGGATAAGGAAACATCAGAGTGGGCCCAGGACATTCTGCTGTGGTGCATCAGGATGGGCGGCGTCTTGGGAGCACCGGAATGCAGGTTCGATCCCCGGCCCAGCACGGTGGGTTAAAGATCTGGTGCTGCCGCAGCTTTGGGGTAGGCCACAACTATAGCTGGGATCTGATCCCTGGCCCGGGAACTCCGTGTGCTGCGGGCTGGCCAAAAAAGAAAAAAAGAGGAAGAAGAAGAAGAGGAAGAAGAAGAATGGGCCTGGCTCACTTTGGCTTTGTAGAGTGGAGTTCCCACCTCCTAGGCTTGGATTTGCAGGGAAGCGAACCTCAGTCTCGAGCGATTTTAAGCCACTGTCACATGCAGCTACTCTGTCAGCCTATCAGGTACGGTCACATATATGCATCCGCGTCCAGAAACTCCCCTGCCCCGGCTCTCACCCCCACTTGTCCTCTCCAACCGCTGACGTCCTTCCAGACAAACCACTGGCCTCTTCCCAGCTGCCATCCCACCTAGCACCTGGGTTGAGCCTGGTCGCCTCCTGCTCCTCCCTCGTGGCCCATCCTTAGCTTCTGGAAGTCACGCTCCTGACACGTCCCTTTCCACGTCCTCTGAGGACCCTTATTCCTGTACGTGTCCCTGAAACGTTGGTTTCCCCCAGATTCTATCTGGGGTTGTGGTGGGGATAAGGGCCAGACTAGCCTTCTTAGTGGGAAGAGGGGCATTTCTGGGCGGAGGCAGGGCTACTGTCCACCCAGCCTCCGAGCTGTTTTCTCCAGGCCCTTCCTTCTGGCCAGACACCGCCCTGGCCACACCCCGGGCTCATGCAAACCAGTGTGGGCCACTGCTCTGCTCGTGCTGGCTGGATGCACTCTCTCCCTCTGCCCAGCAATTGCTGTCCTTCTTATTTTCCAAAATGGGGTTGAGTCTCCCTAGAATGGTCTCTGTGGGGCCCGTGGCTGGCCCTCAGCTCCTGCTCCGCTGTGTCCTGGCACATATAACTCCCTTTCCAGCGGGCCGGCCCGGGCTGCTGGTGCCCCCCTACCGCCAGCCCCGAGATCCGGCCAAGCCGAGGCCTCAGAGGCCCTGGGGCCTGGAGACACACAGTGCTGGTGACTCCCTCCCCAGTGAGACCTGGTGGGGCTCTGGGGGCCCTGCCCAGCAGCGGGAAGATGGCAGGGCACACCGCAGACCCCAGAAAGGCACAGATGTCCCCTCCAGTAAGGGGAGGGTGGCCCCTTTAATGGTAAGAGCCGGTATTTACTGACAGTGCTGCTGCCCAGGCTAAGCACTCAGCCATTCAGTCCTCCTATTAGCCCCCAAACTAAGCTCTTCTTTTGCGCCTTGCAGATGAGAAAGCTAAGGCTTACAAAGGCACAACTTGCAAGTTCCTGCTGTGGCACTGTGGTTTAGAGATCTGGCTTGTCTCTGTGAAGGCTCCAGTTTGATCCCCAGCACAGTGGGTTAAGGATCCAGCATTGCTGCAGCTGTGGCATTTTTTTTGGATTTGATCCCTGCTCTAGGAACTTCCATATGTCTCGGGTGTGGCCAAAAAAGAAACGAGAAAAAAAAAAAAAAGGGAATCACAGCTGGCCCAGAGGTTTAAGGCTCTTAAGTGCTAATTGGTGATCTGAACCCCTGCTCTGACCCCCAGGTTTGTGCGCTTACCCTCCCCCACTCCCTTGTCTTCCTTGCCTGGCAACCCTGGAGGGACCATCCGATTCCCCAGCTCAACAGCTAGGCAGCGCTGCAGGGCTGACCTCACCTATCACTGTAGGGCTGGCAACCCCCAGGTCTTAGCACTCGGGGCTAAGCTTCCACCTGAAATCTCAGGAGTCCTCAAGAGCCTTCTGACTTGAGGTCTGCAGCCGTCTCACACTGTCACCTCCTGAGCTCACTGTGTTCCTCCTCTGGTGCCTGGCGTTGCCTCAGGCTGTCTCCGGGCACAGCTATTGTGCCCTATTCAATCCCACGTCTCCGCCTCCCTGCCATCCCCAACCCTCTAACAGCTCTTCTCACCTGCGCCCAGAACGCTCCTGCTCAAAATCCCATAGTGAGTTCCTATGTTCTATAGAGTAAAGTCCAAACCCTCCTTAGCATGGCCTTTGTGACCTAGTTCCCTGCAGTCACCACTCTCCACACACTGAAGGACACGGCTCCGCTCTGCCACTGGGCTGGACAGTGCTCACTGCTCATATTCTCCTACTTCCTTAATGATAGAGCCTCAGTTTCATCTGCTCCTCCAATAAAGGATCTCAGCATCCCTTACATCCAGTTGTGGCCACATGACAAAATTCTGGCCAGTAAGATGTCACTGAAAGTGTTACATAAGCCCTCCGGTAAGTCAGCTTGATAGGGAACTGACTCAGCTGAGAGGTATGCCATTTTGGTTCTTTCTCCTTCCTGCTGCCTGGAATGCTGGTGTACTGTCTGGAGCTCCAGCAACCCTTTTGGCCCATCAAGAAACCTTGAGTATGAAGGCCAGCACTAGAATGGTGGAGCAGAAAAGTAGAGAGAACCTGGGTTCCTTATGGCCATGGAGCTGTCATGGTTACCCTGGACTGCTTGCTTTCAACTTATTTTATATGAAAAAGAAATGAACACCTCTCATTTAAGCTTCTATTCTTTTGGATATTCTGTCTTATGCAGGCAACTGTCATTTTAACTGATAGAACAGCTGGCACTGTACCGTCTTTACTTTTAAGCCTTTAAACATACAGGTCCTTCACCCTGGAATGCTTTTCTTTCCTTTCTTGCTGTTGAAAACACAATGATCTTTCAGGGATCAGTTTTCATATCTGTTGCTCCACAAAGTCTTCACTCACTCTCTGGGCATAACAGCTCCCTGCTGCACCCATGCTTTTCCCAGCCCTTAGTCTGGCCCTCTTGCAGCACTTACCTAAGCACCAGAGCATGCTCGAATGGACTGAGGGTCAAGGGTTGGATTTCCTTCAATCTCTGGTTACCCAGAAATGAGGACAGTGGTTGGCACACAGTAGGCACTCAATACATATCTGTTGAACCCATGCACACAACATCTTCAGGGCAGGTGCTATGCCCTGACGGAGATGTGTATGATGAGTGTGGCAAACGGAGAAGGAAAAAAGGAAACTACAAGACGAGAGGGCATGCCTCTCCCCTTCCCCCTTCCCT
This sequence comes from Catagonus wagneri, assembly GCA_004024745.2. Lineage (NCBI taxonomy): Eukaryota > Metazoa > Chordata > Mammalia > Artiodactyla > Tayassuidae > Catagonus > Catagonus wagneri. The sequence goes on along the minus strand of PVHT020003144.1, from coordinate 9,900,946 downwards.
CATCTCTGAGCAGCCTCACTGGCCCCCCAGCAGTGCCTCCCTCCACCCCGGCCCCTCTCCGGCAGGCTGGGAACTCGCACCAATGCAGGGTGCTCTCTGCTGGAATGGTGGGACCTGGGACCCAGGGAGATCTGGTCCAGGCAGTGGGGTCGAAGTAACAGCACAGACACAACTAGGGGCTGGCTACTTTGTTGGCACACTGAAGCGTCCCTCTGGACCTCTGAGTTGGGGTCCAGCTGTTTAGGAGGATTTGGTGGACCCCCAGAATTATTATTGGGCAGGAACTGGAGCCTTGTCGCGGAGGACGCAGGTCTATTTTCCTTCCAGATCATTAGATCCATGGTCAGTTCTATTTCTCTCCACCAGGTGGCAGTGCTAGCCAAGCCCTCTGGCTTCCAGGGCAGATTTTTCCAAGGGAGTGTGGATATTCCATCACTCATTCAAAATCAGTTACTTACTTCATTCAAAAAATCAGCTCATTCAAAATCAGAGTTGTTTATTCACCCAGGAGTGGAATCGCTGGGTCGTTAGGTAGGCTGATGGTTAATTTGTAAAGAAACTGCCACACTGCACTGTTTGACACTGACAAATCCTTGCGGGTCACCTGCTGTGCACAGGGCCCTGTCTGTTCTCGCTGGTCTCCGGGCTAGCAGCCCCCTGCCCTCCGAGGTCTCGGTATTGCTGGTGGGGGTGGGGCAAGGAACAGTTGAGGGTCCCAGGGCCCTGACAGCAGGAGACATCAGTGGCTTGGCTGTCTTGTGGGGTCCCAGACTGGGCTGCGTTCCCACTGGCTTCCCACTGCTGCTTCGCCTGCAGGTTGGCATGAACCCTGGGCAAGCCTCAGCTTCCTCAGCTGTGTGGTGGGGATTCAAACAGTTGTCCAACTGCTTCAAAGAGCGCTTGAGGCATCTAAGGAGGTGACCCGTGGTACAGCCCCTTGTAAGGATGGGGCTCTGGGCAAGGTGAGCGTTGACAGCTAGTGAGGAGACCGGTGGGGGGGTCAGGGAGGGACTGTGGGGAGCTTCAAGATGAGGCAGGAGCGACAGGAGGGGCAGGAAGTCTCAGAAACGTCAGGCCCTCTGAGCTCCTAGTTTCGAGGGCTCACAGTAACTCGCGCCTCCTGCAGTACCGACAGCAGCCAGCAGGGGCCGCCTCAATCACTGCCCAGAAGCCGCCCTCCTCCCAGAGGGCCTTCCTGGGACAATCGTTTTCAATGGCAGCTAAACATCCCAAGGGGCCGTGGGTGGCCTGAGTGACGATGGGGGGGGGGGGACAGTGTGGCACTTAAGGCACCGGCTCGGGTCTGTCCCTTACTGCCCTGTGGTTGTGAATAAATTGCTCACCTCTTTGTGCCCCAGTTTCCCCATTTGTAAAATGAGTATTATTACAAGAAATAGAAAACTTTTCAAGAAGTTCCACAAAGATTAACCAGTCAACGCAGCACTGGACTTGGACAGCAGTGTTTGTTGAGTCAATAGACACGGGAGTTGTGTGATGGGGGCGTGTGTGCCTTGGGCACCCCCATCCCCTAGATGTCAGTCCTGAGGCAGGATTTCAGTTCTCAGAACACCACCCTGCTGAGGTCCTAAAGATGAGACCACACCAATCCAGCTGCTGGCACCGGGCAACATGATGTCCACAGCTTGTGCGGTAATTTTCCAGGTGGGCTGAGGCTCAAGGCCTGATTTCCCTGATAAGATTCCATAATTGTCTCTTTTAGGAGTTCCCGTTGTAGCTCAGTGGTTAACGAATCCAACTGGGAACCATGAGGTTGTGGGTTCGATCCCTGGCATCGCTAAGTGGGTTAAGGATCCAGCGTTGCCGTGAGCTGTGGTGTGGGTTGCAGATGCGGCTCGGATCCCGCGTTGCTGTGGCTGTGGTGTAGGCCGGCGGCTACAGCTCCTGTTAGACCCCTAGCCTGGGAACCTCCATATGCCGCGAAAAGGCAAAAAAGACAAAAAAAATTCCATAATTGTCTCTTTTATAGGAATGTGGTTTATCAACAAGGTGCTCTTGGCTCCAGTCCCCCCTCCCTCCCAGGCAGGCAGGCAGCCGTACAGGGTAGGGGAGGAGGAGAAGGGGGGCTCTCTGGCTCCAGCGCCGCCCAGAGACAAGGCGATGCCCTGAGCCCGGGTCCCTCAGGCTGGGCCAGCTGGAACCACCAACTGTGGACCTACTGCTATTGCTATTGACTTTTCAACGTTTGCCTTTGACCTTTGGAAGACTGTAGAGAGACTGGCAGGAGGCTTGGTGTGCACGAGGAGGTCACTGGACCTTCAGCAACATCTTCTGAAGTCAACTGGGAAGCAGCTGTCCCTTCTCTGTCAACACGACCACAGTCGCGGCCCATTAGGGCTGGAAGGGGACCACCGAGCACCTCATCCTGGTTTTCTGTTTGTTTGGTTTTTTTTTTTCTTTTTGCCTTTCTTTCTTTTTAGGGCTGCACCAGCGGCATATGGAAGTTCCCAGGCTAGGGACTGAATCAGAGCTGCAGCCACCAGCCTACACCATAGCCACAGCAACATGGGATCCGAGCCACATCTGCAACCTCCACCACAGCTCACGGCAACACCGGATCCTTAACCGCCTGACTGAGGCCAGGGGTCGAACCCAAAGCCTCATCGATACTAGTCGGGTTTGTTACCGCTGAGCCACAACGGGAACTCCCTGGTTTCCCGTTTTACACATGGGGACACCAGGGCCCAGGGAGGGTAAAGGAAGACAAACTAAGACCAGGGGGCTGAACTCGGGTCTCCCCCCTCCTTCCCCCCACCCCGGGCAAACTGCCCAGCCCAGTCAACAACGGCACTGACCCCAGCAACGCCAGGGACGTGCAAGGGGCATATCTACCTCGTTAAAACCAGTTCAGAGTAGTCAGAGGTCAGGCCTTGATCTGGGGCCTTGGGACAGCCTTAGCCTGGAGGTCAAGGTACCCGGAAGCCTCCAAACTAACTTAGGGCTTTTCACCTAAAGTGAGGTTCATAGATCCACCTCATTAGAAAAGCAGAATCCAGATTTCCACTGTGGCTCACCGGGTTAAGAACCCAGTATACTCTCCGTGAGGATGCAGGTTCAATCCCTGGCCTCACTCAGTGGGTTAAGGATCCAGCATTGCCGTGAGCTGTGGTGTAGGTCGCAGATACGGCTCAGATCCCGTGTTGCTGTGGCCTTGGCTGTAGCCTCAGCTGCAGCTCCAATTTGACCCCTAGTCCGGGAACTTCCATGAAAAGCAGAATCCCAGATGCCCCTTTGGAATCAATCTGCATCTTTTTTTTTTTTTTTTT
>PVHT020003144.1:9881449-9896662 GCA_004024745.2 Catagonus wagneri | reverse complement strand
GGATCCGAGCCGCATCTGCAACCTACACCACAGCTCACGGCAACGCCGGATCCTTAACCCACTGAGCAAGGGCAGGGATCGAACCCACAACCTCATGGTTCCTAGTTGGATTCGTTAACCCTGTGCCACGACGGGAACTCCCCCAATCTGCATCTTAATAAGGTGCCTGGAGGGAGGTTCTCATGCATGTGGTGGTGCCAGAAGTGCTACGTTAGAGCTAGTGACCACGGCCACTTTCCTGTCACCAGCCACAGTTTCTCTAAGGGAAACTCTCTGACGTCTTTGCCATGACCTCCCGCGGGACTCTGCGATTCTAGAAAATGGACTTCCAGCTCCAGCTAGGCTGGGGAGCAGTCCACCCTTCTCCCCTCCTGCTTGGCCCTCCTCCTCAGCCAGAGACCCAGGCTTGGGGCAGCTTCCCAGATTAATTCAATTCAATCCCCTTCAGCAACAGTGATCAAGCCCCTCCAGTGTCCTGGGGTCAGTCTCAGTGAATCCCTACCCTGGACATTAGAAGCCCCTGGGGTGCTTTTAGAAAATACTGATGCTGGCCCCACCCCAGGCCACTGGAACCGAGGTCTCTGGGGGCAGGTCCGGGTCCAGGTACTTATGTTCATGCCCCGGCAATGATGATGCGAACCCGGGTTGAGAACAACAGCTCAGAAGGAAGAGAGAAGTCTACCCCCAGGTCCTCCGCAGGCCATCTGCTCAGTCCCCACTTCCTCCGGGCCAGCCAGCTGCAGCAGGCCTGTTGGAAGCCAGAAGTCATCAGGAAATTCCCTGGATATTGTAACCCGTGACCGCAGCCTCTAATTAATCATCAACACTGTAATATGATCCTGGTTTGACAAGGGGACCTGCTGAATCTTTGGAAACCTGTCCACTTGGACTTCTCCACACCCAGGGACCTGTGCCCGAGGACCCCAGGCTGATGGGGGCCCGGATCTGCTCCCAGGCCGGTAAGTGCTGAGGTTGGTCCCTGGGCCAGGAATGCCAGAAGCAGTGGGGGCTCTGTGTTCTGGCTGGGGTAGAAGTCTCGGGGAGGTAGAGGTACGGTTAGTGGAAATGTTGCTCAGAAGGACTTTCTTTTTTTTTTTTTTTTGTCTTTTTGCCTTTTATCTAGAGCTGCACCTGCGGCATATGGAGGTTCCCAGACTAGGGGTCTAACAGGAGCTGTAGCTGCCGGCCTTCGCCACAGCCACAGCAACGCGAGATCCGAGCCGCGTCTGCAACCTACACCACAGCTCACGGCAACGCCGGAGCCTTAACCCACTGAACAAGGCCAGGGATCGAACCCGCAACCTCACGGTTCTTAGTCGGATTCGTTAACCACTGAGCCACGAAGGGAACTCCAGAAGGACTTTCTGATACAGGCTGGGCTGCCCTTGGCTGTGAGCTATTGTGAAGCAGTGAGGTAGTGAGCATCCCATCCTTGCAAGGATCCAACAGAGGCCGAATGGCTCTGGTCCAGAGTCCCCACAGTGATGTGATGGCCCACGTGACCCACTTACCTTCAGATCCTTTTGTGCAGGGAGAAGACTGGCTGGGGTGGGAAAGAGGTTAGAGTTTAGGGGTCCTGGTGGAAGACAAGGGGGTCCCAGCCTCTGCCACATCGAGCTGTGGGACCTTGGGCGAGTCACTTCTCCCGAGGGCCTGAGTTTCCTCGTCCACAGGCTGGGGGCCAGTGCAACCCACCCTGCCCACTGCGGAGCTGCCAGAAGCACAAACCCCAAGGTCAGCAGGCGCCATGGTTCTCTGGGAGCCTCACCCGAAGCCACCGCGTTCCCTTAGTGCACGGGGCAGGAGGCAGAGACCTTGGTCTTTTACCACCCAATCCAGAACGCGTGTCTTTGGATCTGACTGCCTCTCAGGCAGAGGGAGCCTTGGCCCTTGGCCCACTAGTGCCGGAAGGCTCACGGGCCAGCAGCAGGTGGCACCTGCGTGGCTTTTAGACTGGGGCGATGGCGTCCCATGAAGGAGGCAGAACTGGATCATAGAGCAAGGAGCTGGGCCCCGGCTCCCTCCCTTCTGGCGGCTCGACCACCTCCCAGAGCAGAGTTCCCTCTGCGGGTGCTTCCGGGAGGGGTGGTGGGGAGGCTGTAGGGCACTTAGGTGCCCGGTGTCCGGGGGGGGGGGGGGCTTCCTGGCTGGGGTGGGAGGGCAGGAGTGATGACGAGGATGGGGGGACGACCCTTGTCACTTAGATCCCACGAGCCTTGCTGCAAAGATCCTCTGCTTGGAATCCACCTGTCCAGAGGATGGACACCCAAACGGCTACGACTCGCGCTCCCGGCGGCTCCCCAGCAACCCAGGGGCGGTCCTTGTGGTCAAGCCCGGCGCACAGTGCGGGGGCGAGGAGGTGGGCGGAGTAATGAGGAGGGTCCTCCACCCGCAGCTCCGCAGCTCCGCTTCTGGAGCCTCCGGGTCCTGCCTGGAAATGGGGCTGTTGAGAAGAACAGCCTCCTGCGGGCGTGAGGCGCTCGTTCAGGCACCTGGGTACTCGGAACGCCCCGCCCATCCTGCGGGGGACAGGCCTCCTTGGAGAGCCTCCCCCTCCCGATGCCTGTCCGGCGGGAGCAGGGCGGGCGGGGCGACCCGGGTCCAAAGCGGGACGGGCCTCGTGGGAGGAGCCGCCCCGAGCCAGCTCCAAACCAGAGGCCGGTGCAAAGCAGAGGGGAGCTCCAGAGGCGGCCGCAGACCTGCGGGCAGGACGAGGGTGGGTGTCGGTGCGGTTCAGCCTTGGCCTCGTGCAGCGAACAGCCGACAGGGCATCCGGGAGAAGCGCCCCGGCGGCCGCCGAGGGGCTGCCCTGCTAGTGGGTGGAGCCTGGACGTGCAGCGGCGAGGACACAGCGCGGTCCCCTGGGCCCTCGTGTCCTGCCCAGCAGCTGGGTCCTCTCAGCCTCCCTGCTCTAAGTGCTGACCTGAGAACACGGCTCAGCGGGCTGCTGGGAAGCTCCTGGGGCAGGGAAGGAGTGAGCTTCCCAGAGGGTCAAATTCCCGCCCAGGGCCGGGCCCGTTTGTCTTGGGGTCCCCGAGCCTTAGGCTGAGGGACTCACGCACCTGCCAAGGCCACTCCTCCCACGCCGCCCTCCAGCCCTTCTCCCCTCCCCCACCCCACCCCCACTGCCTCGCAGGGCGGTGGCAGGGTCCGAGGGGTGGCGTGGGGAGAGGCCAGGCCCGGCCTCAGGGAGGACCCAGCCGAGGGGGGTGGCGCCCCCACCCTGCCGTCGGCGGGGTTAGGGCTGATTACATGAGGACCCCCGGCCGCCCCCCACCGCAGCCTGATGCCTGTTCTGGCACTCGGCTTCTCACTTGCAGGATCCCCAGGCAAGTTCGTACAAGAGCCCGGGCCTGGGCCGGCTGGCCTGCGGTTCTCACTGTGGACAAGGAGACCGAACCCAGAGCGGCGGGGAGCTGCCTAGTCAGCAGCAGAGCCAGGGCTGGAATCCGGGTTTCCGCCATGGCTGCCCCAGCAACGCCACGGATGCAAGGACAGGTCCAGGTGACGTCAGGACCCTCAACTCTGGCTTCCTGTCACCATCTGTGCCTACTCCGGGCCTCCCCCTTGCCGGTGCACAGCCTAGAAGGGTGGTGGGTAGACCTTTGGGGGAGGGGGCAGGGCTTTGGGGAAGGGGCGCGTGGGGGGGGGCGAGCTTGGATAGCAGGGCCCTGTGAGATGGGCTCAGAGGTCCCCAAAGTCAGGGTGAGTGCTTGTCCCCCACACCTCGGGTCTTTGGCCTGAAAAGGTTAGGGAGGGACTCACTGTGACCCTAAGGGTGTCCTTCGTGGCTGGCCAGACTGGGCCTCCCCTCCTTGTGCCTTGCAGGTACATGGGGTCAGAGAGGAGGGCCAGGGGAGCCTGAGATCTGAGAGCGGAGGGGGCCTTTATCCTCCTGCCTGGGGTCTGGCCGAAGTTCTTATTTTTTCCATCTTTAAAAACTGAAGGAGGAGTTGCCATGGCGGCTCAGTGGGTAATGAACCCCACTAGTATTCATGAGGATTTGGGTTCAATCCCTGGCCTCGCTCAGTGGCTTGAAGATCCTGAATTGCCATGCCTGCAGCATAGGCCTCAGCTGCAACTCCTATTCAACCCTAGACCAGGAACTTCCATATACTACAGGTGTGGCTGTTAAAAAAAAAAAAAATGAAGAATAGCTGATCTATGATGCTGTGTTATGCTCAAGTTTTGATTGAATTCACCTCTTTTTATTTTCACCCTTCCCCCTCCAACCTAGAAGGAGCAGGGTTGGGGAGGAGAGGGCATGGAGAGACAAGGCCTGGGGAGCGGCTGCCGGGGCAGGAAGCTCCTCCAGCTTCCTCCGGGCCTCTGGGGCTGAAAGGAAGAGCTGCTCAGCAAGGAACTTTCCCCTCTGGCTGCCAAGCAGAGTCAGGTCAGAAGTTCCCTGATTTCAAAGTCTGCTCAGGCCTTGGCTGGGCCCGGCCTATGATTCTGAGGGCTGACTTGGTACCTGACCCCCCACAAGGTTGGGCGTTGCCAGGCCCCTTGTCCCCAAGACAAAGAAGTCACCCTCACTGGGGGCTGTGGGCTTCACAAGGGCCACAGGTTCTCTGTGGGAAAATCAGAAAGTGACATGAGCAGAGAGGAAAACATAACGCTGGGACCCAGACAGCCACAAACAGCATGTCAGACCCTTTCTTTTCAGGCTGTTTCTAGATACAGGTAAGATATCCACGTATGCAATAAACATGTAAAGATCTGTGTCAACCCCAAAACCTGCTCTATTTAACAGCAATAATAACTGTTGCCAAAACTTGACCTCTGCCACCAGTGCCGAATAGAAATGTGGAGAGAGGGTTCTGGGTGAAGAAGAAAATGATAGCTTTTATTGCTTTGCCAGGCAAACAAGGCCACAGCAGGCCAGTAGTGTCTTAAACACTGTGCCCTCCATTGGAAAGAATTGCAAGGAGTTTTATAGTAAAAAGAAGAAAAACAGGTTTTCAGACAGGAATCAGGATTGGGACAGACATGCGTTCTTCTTTCTTCGGGAGAATCCTAGTCGTCAAAGCTGGAGTCAGATCTTGGCCTGAGCATGACGGTTGTCTTCTGGGTTATTGCCTAGAATAACAGTACTTACAAAAAGGGCACAATGATCAGAGTTTAGAACAAACTAGGAAAGCTCCCGAAAAACATCATGTGCTAATAATCTTTAACCCACAGGCAATTGTGCTCAGGGTGCCTAATCTTTAGCTTATGGGTGATTGTGTTTAGGCTCAATTAAGGCAGGGAGAAGGGCAGGGAAGGACTGCTAAGCCGTTCAGTTTTAAAGTATTCATTTCTAAAAGGAGCAAAAGGAACATAACTTTTCTCTTAGGTGTAAAGATGCCTGTATTATTATGTGTATTCCTTAAGTGGTACCCAGGATCCCGCCCCAAAGCTGTGCTGTTGTTTCTCGACTATTCCTCCCTTGGCTTTCCCTCCCCTTCCTTCCCTCCTCAGCACCTGTCTGAACCTGTCCCTCACAACTCAGGGAGCTATGGAGGGTGAAAGAGGGTGAAATGCGGACATAGAAAGGCTTCTGTGCCCAGCAGCCCAAGAGGGCCGTGTTCCTTTACATAATCAGGACTAAGGGGAGTTCCCGTCGTGGCTCAGTGGTTAACGAATTCGACTAGGAACCATGAGGTTGTGGGTTCGATGCCTGGCCTTGCTCAGTGGGTTAAGGATCCGGCGTTGCCTTGAGCTGTGGTGAAGGTTGCAGACGCGGCTCGGATCCCGCGTTGCCGTGGCTGTGGCGAAGGCCGGCAGCTACAGCTCCTGTTAGACCCCTAGCCTGGGAACCTCCATATGCCGCGGGTGCAGCTCTAGATAAAGGCAAAAAGACAAAATAAATAAATAAATAAAAATAAAAAACATAATCACGACTAGGTATGGGTACAGCATCACTTACTTTAATTTTTCCAACACCCCTACAGGAAGGGAACTGAAGCTTGGGGAAATTCATGGTGGGAACTCATCCTGGACAGGCAAAGCCGGTGCCTCACTGGTTCTAAAAAAGTCTGGGTGGGGGAGCGTCCCCCAGGGAGAAGAGCGGGGAACAGGGGCTCTGGTGCGCAGGGGTTGGTGGAAATGCCCCTCCCTTGGGGGGGGAGGGTCGAGGTGGGTACTTGGGGGTGGAGCCTGGTCCACACTGACGCCCCACCCCCCGCAGACGCCGAGGCTCCGCGAGAGGCGCTCCGTTTCCACGCCACGGCCGTGGGCGCGCAGGTGCGTCTGAACGCTCAGCGGAGCACCGCGCGCAGGCGCGCCACGTTCCACGACGGCATCGTATTCAGCCAGCGGCCCGTGCGGCCGGGGGAGCGCGTGGCGTTGCGCGTGCTGTGTCACGAGCGCGGCTGGTTTGGCGGCCTCCGCGTGGGCTTTACGCGCCTGGATCCTGCTCGCCTGCCCGCACCCAGCCTGCCGCCCTTCGTGTGCCCGGACCTGGAACAGCAGAGCCCCACGTGGGCGGCGATGCTGCCCGACGGCTGCGCGCTCGCGGGAGACGTAGTGCACTTCTGGGTGAACCGCCAAGGTCGGCTCTTCGCCCAGGTTAACGCCGGGTCCCCGCTTCTGCTGCGCAAAGGCGTGCGCATGGGCGCCCCGCTCTGGGCGGTGATGGACGTGTACGGGACCACCAAGGCCATTGAGCTTCTGGGTGAGGCCACGGGTGGGGACCCAGGCACCGCCTCTGGAAGGGGGAGGGGGTGGAGGCTCGGGTGCTGCTTCTGCCGCATCCAAAGCTGCTGGAAGAACTGTTCTTTCATGCATCTTCGGTCAGTTTTCCAGCAGCCCCTGCCAGGGTATGAAAGTGGGCGCCAAGGCCGAGACCTAGGGGGGACAGGTCATAGGGAGAGCATCCTTGTCTAAAGAATGGGAAGAGGACATGCTCTGCAGCTACAGACGTCTGTGGGAGCTGATCCTATTCACAAAGGAAGGAACTGGGGGACTGGCCTTGCAGTCAGAGTAGGAGTTTCCAGCAGACGTGGGTGGCCAACAAAAGGAGCATAAGTGTGAGGATTAGGGGAGAGTGGGAAGGCAGCCTGGCGGGCACAGGTGGAGATGTTCAGGCACTGGGTGGGGAAACAAGGACCACCTGAAAAGAGAGCGAGGAGACCCGCAGCAACACCCATTAAGAGACATTTTGGAAGTCCCCTGTGGCCCAGCGGGGTAAGATCTGGCGCTGCTGCAGCTGTGGTGCGCATTCAGTCCGACTGGCCCAGGACTTCCACCTGCTGCCAGTCTGCTATCCGCCCCCACCAAGAAAGATACAAGACATTTTAGCCTTCCTGGGCTGGTGCTCCGTGGGCCTGCACATTCCATTCCCCCCAGGGCGCTTGTGTTTAAAATTGCTTGTCACAGCTGCTGGGGCCTCACCCTTGGAGCACCTGATTTGGTAGGTCTGGAGTAGGGCCCAGGCACCCGTCTTCCCCACATTCTGGGGGGTTTGATGCACATCTCGGTTGGGCACGGTGACTAATGCTGAAGGTCTCCACTCGAGCAGCTGGCAGAGGAGGGTGGATGAGGAAGAGGAATCTGCAGTTCCAGGAATTCTCTGCCCCGTTAAACTGGGGAAGGGGGAGGGGGCAAGACAGGGCTGTCCAACTGGGAGCTCCTGCTCTGCCACCCAGGAAAGACAGGAGATGGACCCTTTGCTTTAGGGGCAGGGGTGGGGGCTTGGGGGAGGATGGGAGCACCCTGGCTTTGATTTCCTGGGGCCCTGACTTTTCCTGTCTGCCTCATAGATCCTACAGGCAGTGCCTTCCCCACGGCCATGCCACGGATCCTCAGTGATGAGACTCTGCCTGGGCCCAAAGGTGAGTGGCCTCCCCCAACACCAGGGACTCCCCAGGACTCCAGCCCCAGCCCTGGGAGCTCAGATAAGTCTTTTCAGGTCCCATCACGTCTCTAACAGGTTTTAGACCAAAAAGATTTGGCTCAGCCACCGGAAACCTAAAAGTGATTGAACAGCTCTGCCTTCTAGAACATCGGCTAACTTCACAAGTTACAAGGGCAGATTCACGAATAGATTATTATGTTGTCCCTGCTCTAACAAAGCAATCCGTGTTTATAGTAAAAGATTTGCCAAATAAATACATATTAAGGGACAAAGAAGGAAGTAAAAACAAAAACCTCCCATTACCTTTTAAGTGGAATTCCTCCCAGTGTTTGATGTCATGTGTATATATATGGGGAATTGTTTGTGCTTGTTTTCCTTTTTTCTGAATTTGAATTTTATGAAATATATGTATGTACCATATGCTCTTCTTCCCAGTTTTTTTCATTTGGTCACGTGAGCATTTCTCAAGAGGTAATATTCTTGGAAACCAACAGAATAGCTCTCTGTCCTGTGGTTATATCATGAGTGGGTTGTCACCCCCTTGCCCCCAAGTGTCCCTGACCTATGTTGTCCCCTTTCCCAGCCACAGCAGGAGAGGAGTGTGCCATCTGCTTCTACCAGGCTGCCAACACCTGCCTTGTGCCCTGTGGCCACACACACTTCTGCAGCTACTGTGCCTGGCGGGTCTTCAGAGACACAGCCAAATGCCCCATGTGTCGCTGGGAGATCGAGGCGGTGGCCCCAGTTTGGGGCCCTCCTGCTCTGGGCACTGGAGACGGCCTCCCGGTATAGGTGACAGAGTGGGCCTAGGTTTGAGCGCGGCCCCTGCTGAGGGAGGAGGCGCAACTCCACCCGCTTTCTGGAAAAATCAGAAAGGCTGGGCAGCGACAGGCGCAGTGAGAGAGGGAGGCAGGGCTGTGACGGCGCCTCCCCTCCTCAGCAGGTCCGGCCCAGTGGGGCCAAGAGGTGCCACTTTCTCCCCACACCGGAACTATCTCCCTGGTGGGTACCTGGCAGGAGAAAGTGGCTCAGCAGTGGGCTAGCGGGCATCCGGCCCCTTTGCTTAGTTTCGGGTTCGTTTCGGCATGCCACGACTTCTGGCTGGCCTCCTGCTTCAGCCACCATGGACCTAGCAATCTCCGGTACATTTAAGTCCCAGGGGTCACAAGAACCCACAGGTGTCAGTGAGGACAGCCTTTGTGCAGAGAGTGGGCGGCCTGATCCCTGGTTTTTATGGCTGAGGGAGTTGAGGTAACTGCACGTGTCAGATGAAAGCCCTGCCCACCCTGGGGTATTGAAGAGCCTGGATCAGATGCTGCGAGCATCTCGGTGGAGTTTTGGGGTTTTTTTTTTAATTGAAGTATGATTGACATATAATATTATGCAAATGACAAATGTGCAATATAGAGATTCACAATTTCTAAAGGTTACTCTGCATTTATCGTTGTAAAATATCAATTATATTCGCCTTGTCATACAGTATATTCTGATAGTTTATTTTATATACTTCTCAACCCCCTAACCCTAAATTGCCCTCCCCCTCCCCCTCCCCCCACAGGGGTAAACACTAGTTTGTTCTCTGCATCTGTGAGTCTGTTCGTTGTTGTCGTTATATTCACTAATTTGTTGTACTTTTTAAATTCCATAAATGATACCATACAGTATCGTTCTTTCTCTGACTTATTTCACTTAGCCCTCCAAGTCCATCCAGGGTCCTGCATTTAGCAAAATATCATTCATGTGTGTGTGTGTGTGTGTGTGCGTGTGCGTGTGTGTGCGCGCACGTGCGTATGCGTGCGCTTTTTAGGGTCGCACCCACTGCATATGGAAGTTCCTAAGCTAGGGGTTGATTTGGAGCTACAGCGGCCGGCCTACGCCACAGCCATAGCAACACAGGATCTGAACCACATCTGTGACCTACACCACAGCTCATGGCAGCGCCAGGTCCCCAACCCACGCTGTGAGGTCAGGGATTAAAGCCACAGCCTCATGGACACTAGTTGGGTTCGTTTCCACTGAGCCACAGCAGGAACATTTTTTTAATGGCTGAGTAGTACTCCGTTGCGTATATACCTCGTCTTTATCCATTAATCTGTTGATACTTAGGTTGCTACCATATTTTGGTGGTTGTAAATAAGGATGCTGTGAACGCTGGAGGGTACATGTTTTTTCAGTGTGTGTGTTTCTCCAGATCTGAAATTTCTTGTAGGCAGCACATATATCGTTTTTGTATCCATTCAGCTGCTCTGTGTATCTTGGTTGTATATTTAGCTTGTTTCATTTAAGGTAACTACCGGTATTTTTTTTATTGGAGTGTAGCTGAGTTACAGTGCTGTGCTGGTCTCAGGTGTACAGCACAGTGATTCAGCTCTGCGTTCACGCATCCTTTCCTTAGATACCCTGTGCATCCTGGCAGCACGCTCGCCTCTCGTTACCCAGACTGTATGTTCTGGGAATTCCCCCTAAGAGGGCTGCATGGGTCCTTGTGCCGTGGCGGGCTGACTTTGTGGGCAGTTGGGTAGGTTTGGTTGGCTGTACCTCAGTTGGTTACCAGACTGTGCTTTTTTTTTTTTTTTTTTGGTCTTTGTAGGGCCACATCCGCGGCATATGGAGGTTCCCAGGCTAGGGGTGGAATTAGAGCTGTACCCGCCGGCCTACGCCACAGCCACACGGGATCTGAGCTGTGTCTGTAACCTATACCACAGCTCACGGTAACACCGGATCCTTAACTCACCAAGCGAGGCCAGGGATCAAACCTGCATCCTCATGGATTCTAGTCAGATTCGTTTTCACTGAGTCATGATGGGAACTCCACCAGGCCCTGCTTTGTGGGAATGCTGCTGGTTAGTGGGGCCTCGTCAGGGGGCAGCTGACTGCAGAGTCACGGGGGACCCCAGGGCTGGTGCTGACTCACTGGTGGGCGGAGTCAGGGTCCAGAAGACTCCTGGCCATTGCCCACTGGCAGAGAAAGCCGGGTCCTGGGGTTAGGGCTGCATTGCTGGCAGCCGGGTCCTGGAGGTGCTGGTGTCGGATTGCTGGTGGCCGTGGGGGTGGTTCCGGACACAGTTGGGTACAAGGTACAGGGGCTCCCGAAGCAAATGTTGGTTGCTGGTTGGCAGGGCTGGGGCCCAGCTGGTCCCAGGGTGGGGTCTGCCTTCTGTGGGCAGGCTGCCTCCATGGGCTTAGGGACTCTGGTGTTCTTGGTGTCTGGTGCCTGCCCCCAGTGGGGGAGGCTGGTCTAGAGGCTGGAGCAGGCTTCCTGGGGGGCTGAGCCAGTGTCTGCCCAGTGGTGGGCAGCGCTGTGTCTAGGGGCGTATCTAGAGCCAGCTGCGGGCTCAGGAGGTCCTTAGCTGTCTCCACGCCCAGCTGGTTGCTTGGCCTGAGGTTCCCATCGCCGGTTCCTGCGAGGTGTCGGCGGGGGGAGGCAGTGAGCCAAGATGGTAGCTGCCAACAGCCGTGTTCAGAGCAGCGGTGGAATGTTCCCCAGATGGCTGCCACCAGTGTCTGTGTCCCCTGGATGAGCTAGAGCTGCTCCCCGCCTCCTGCCCTTCGGGGAGACTCTCCAAGACCAGCAGGTGGGTCTGGTCCAGGCTCCTGTCGGATTACTGCTTCTGCCCCGGGTCCTGATGGGTGGGGGCTTTTGTGTGCGCCCCCTTAGGAGTGAAGTCTCTGTTTCCGCCAGTCCTATGGGACTCCTGAAATTAAGCCCTGCTGGCCTTCAAAGCCAGGTGTTCTGGGGGCTCATCCTCGCGGTGCAGGGCCCCCCAGGCTGGGGAGCCCAACGTGGAGCTCAGAACTCCAACTGCTGTGGGAGGAACCTCTGCGGTGTAATTATTCTCCAGTCTGTAGGTTGCCCACCCAGGGGTCTGGCGCTTATTTATATCCTGAGCCCACTCCTCCTACTCATCTCATTGTGGTTTCTCCTTTATGTCTTTAGTTTTAGTCTTTTCTGGTAGGCACGGTCTTTTTCACCTATGGTTGTCCTGCAGGTAATTGTGATTTTTGTGCTCGCGCGAGGAGGTGTGCTCAGGGTCTTTCTGCTCGGCTGTCTTGGCCACTCTCCACCTGCGGGGGGGGATGCTGACACTCCGGATGGAGGCTGGGTCACTTCGCTAAGGCCTCCGTAAGAGGGGATCAGCAGTCCTTCCTTGCAGGGCGATCGTGAGATCCTGCAACCGAAGATGATTCAACACTGCGGTCGTGGTGCTTGTCTCTGAGAGAGCAAAATAAACTTCATCTTTTATAGATGATTTTGTAACGAGTAGGTCCACCTTGTTGCAGTTAGTGGGAGCGCGTGGCACTGGGGGCTGGTCGGGGTGCAGGGGCATTAGGATGTGGCTTCCTGTCCTCCACGGACACATCTCGGGCTTGCACTGGACTCAGTGGGGCCTGAGCGCTCAGGCCGTGGACTCTGTTTTGCTGAGCCTGTGAAGGGGATAGTCTACACTCGCAGCCCTGCAGTCACAACCGGGCTGTGCCGTTGCTGCCCTTGACTTGGGGGGACTTCCTAGAGACTCTTGCTGCTGCGTGAAGGGAGGATTTGACCTGGGGGACTCCCCCCGCCCCCGCCAAGCAGGTGTTTGTGACAGCGCAGAAGGGTAACGACAAACCATACCTGTTACTTTGCTGCTGTTCTTGCTTTATGATAGGTGTGTGTGTGGGGGGGGTGGCTAAAAGGGAGTTCACACCTAATGTGCTGAAAATTGTAACGGCAATGACCTTCACGGACTGCCTCCCCGCCTGTGCTGTGGCAGCCAGAGGGTCAGGCCTTCAGGTTTGGGGACCCCGGCGTAGTTTTCACTCCGGAGTAGGATCCTCTCTCTGCCACCCCTGAGTGTTCTCACCTTGGTCACGTGACTTGACTTCTGTGAGCCTCAGTTTCCTCATCTGTAAAGTAGAAATAAGATACTTTTCTTTGCTGGTAAGTTGTGAGGATAATGAGTATGCGTGAAACGTGTGGCTTCGAGGAAGTACTGAAAATGTGGGAAAGGCCTCTCCCGGGCGAAGCAGCTGAGCATCAGGGGTCTGGGTGAGTCCTGGCAGCCCCACTGATTTTACTGAGGGCTTCCACATCACCCCAGTATTTTGGAATGATTCCTGTGGATCCTGGAACAATTTTTTTCATCGTTTAAGTGTCTTCGAAAATCAAAACAAAACAGAACCCAGGTACCTCCAGGGTGAGGGCAGTCTGATCTTATAAATGGTCTCTAACCAGGGGGGGCTTCTGGAATGGTGGAGTTAAGGACTTTTGTAAATCCATTTCTCCGTAAAAGCAGCAAGAACTTGTGGCAAGATTATGAAGTTCAACTTTTCCAGAACTCTGGATATTAACCAAAGGCTAAAACAATCTAAAGAGGATTCATCCAAGAGAAACTACTACTCCGGTTTGGTAAGAGTGGTGGGGTTTTTGTGTTGTTTCCACTTGGCCTGCTTCCATCCCTATAACCCTAGTTCCATAGTAGTTTTTAAAACCAGCAGCCTTGCAGCCACCAGAGGGGACAGGTTGGGTTAGGAGTGCCTCAGGAAGCTCTGTCAGCAGAATATTGTCACTATTTGGCTTGTACTCCGTTCCCTGGAAAATATTCATTTATAGGGTGTTGTCATTAGTTAACCCAACTAGGGGCTCTCTCCATGGGAAAAACCCCTCTTCCCAGGGCATCTGTCAGACACAATCGGCTTCAGTTGTTCAACATGGCAACTCCCTGAGACTGAGGTACTGCTTGAGACAAGAGCCCAGCCAAAAATTTCAGAGGAGGATCTAAGAAACGAGATGTTCGTAGTGGGCTTTAAAAGCCCTGGCACGGAGTTCTTGTTGTGGCTCATCAGGTTAAGAACCTGACATAGTGTCTGTGAGGATGCAAGTTCAATCCCTGGCCTCACTTAGTGGGTTAATAAGGTCTGATGTTGTTGCAAGCTGCAGTGTAGGTTGCAGTTGCAGCTCAGATCCAGTGTTGCTGTGGCTGTGGTGAAGGCCTGCAGCTGCAGCTCTGTTTCGACCCCTAGCCTAGGAACTCCATACGCCATACATACAGCCATATAAAAGGGAAAAAAAAGAAGCTCTGACATATTCCTGGAGGCCTAAAGGACCATGTGCATGATCGGGAAAGACATGAGAGGGCCCTCATCCCTCACTCTGACTGACCATGAAGCCCTGGACAAGCAGGAGGTGAAGGCTAAGACAGGTGTCAGCTGCCTAAGTGTTGACAGCAGGCCTCAACCTACACATAGAGCTCTTGAAAAAACGATGACAGGGTTGCTAGCTCAAGGCACTTAAGGAAATTTCTCTCCAGTTGCTACCTGACCATTATGCTAACAGCAGAAATAACAGTGGCTGCGCATTACAGGGAATACAGACTTTACAGAATTAATGCAGGAAAGTCACTAAGCAAACAAGTAAGCAGCAAGCAGCAGGGAAATGTGTTTCTGATATCCAGAGCTGCCACATTATATTATCTTAAAGACCAAGTTTTCCAAAAAAATTATAAGACCTGTGAAGAAGTAGGAAAGTATGTCCCATGTACAGGACAAAAAATCAGTTACTAGAGGGAGGCCAAATGTTGGACTTCTTAAAGACTAGATCAGCTGTTACAACTACATTCGAAGTACTAAAGGGAACCATGTCTAAAGGATTGAAGGAAAGTATGTTGTTATGTCTCACCAAATAGAAAATATCAATAGAGAAATGAAAGAGAATAGATATAGAAGTTCAAAAATCCAAAATTTCAGGAGAAAATGGAGGAAAGAGAATACTCAGAGAAAGAATAGAGGAAAATTTATATTGAAGAAAGACATGATTCTTCATACTGAAAACAGCATGCCTGTTGTCAGGCGGAATTCATGAAAAAAAATCTTGGCACATACTGATGAAATTTCAGAGCACTGGGGATAAAGAGAAGATCCAAGGAGGAAAAAAAAATAGATCACATACGACGAATGTGACTCAAATTGACAGTAGACTTTTCCCCAACTACACTGGATGCCAGAAGACAGTGGAATAATATCTTTAAGTTTCAGAGGGATTTTTTTTTCAATTTATTAAGGTATAATTTACATACACTAAAATGCACAGATCTTAGATCTTCATTTTGATGAGGGAGTAATTTTGAAATTTAAAAATTCTCCAGGCAATGGAATGAAAACCATAGATTAATATCATCATGGATGGGGGGGGGGGTAAAAGCATGCTGTTTATTTTCCCATTAGGAAGAGATAATTATTAACAATAAAAATGAGGAAAGCGTAAGTTTAATTGATATGTTGAAGAACATATAGAGTGTAGAAAACTGTAGACAGAATATATAAATTCCAAACCATCACAAGAAATATAATAGGAGTTCCCATCATGGCTCAGCAGAAATGAATCTGTCATCCATGAA
>PVHT020003144.1:9867648-9881349 GCA_004024745.2 Catagonus wagneri | reverse complement strand
AAAAAAAAAAAAAAAAAAAAAAAAAAAGGAAAGAAAAGAAAAGGAAATGAAAAAAAATAGACCTCCAATTAGAACTGACAGAAGGCAGAAAAGGAGATTAAAGAATAAAAAGTACAGTAGATAGGTATCAGTTGAAGCAGAGCAGAACTCATGATAAACGTTAATGGGTTAAATTCATCTATGACTTAACAAGGATTTTCAGTTTGGGCAAAGTAAAATCCAAAAAACACAATCCTGTTATATTCTGCCTCTCAGAGATGGACCTAAAACAAAATCCAAAAAGATTGAGAATAAAGGAAGAGAAAAAAAAAATACCAAGAAATGTGAAGAGCAGGAAGCAGTCCATGATCAGGTCTGCCTTGCAGATCCCCCAAGGCAGTGTACGTGGAAAGCGCCTGGGCCTTGTAGGTCAGGCACAGACAGGAGAGGAGTGCTGGGTGTTGACCCAGGAGCTCACGTATCAGACTGGGGGCTGTGCTCCCTGATGGGTTGAAGTTCTGTTATGGATGTAATATTATGCATGGTTTCTGATGCTGAAACCATGCTGTGAGATCATGATTTGACACTTTCATATATCTTACTCTATGTAAGATCACCCAAGTTTGGGTATATCTCTATGAGACATAAGGATGCAACCAAGAGCCACCTCACCCTCTGCGTCCTTATCCTGTGTAAATCCTTTGATCTACTTATTTGTGAATGAAAAGTAGAAGTTCCCTTAAATTAGGTCTGAGTTATTATTCTTATTCATCCTAAAAGACAGATTATCTGCTCCTTGGTCTTAGTTTCTGCTCAGGTATAGTTGTATTAACATCAGACAAACTAGACCTGAAGGAAAACAGGATTCTAGGGGATAAAGAGGGAATTTGTATTGATAGGAGGAATAAGATATCTGCCAAGAAGACACAGAGTTTCAAATGTCCATGGACCCAAAAAAATACCTTCCAGATAAAAAGCAAAAAGTGATGCAAAAGAAGGGATAATTTTTAAAAAGCACAGTTTTAATAATGCATCTCAGAAACTGAGAAATTAAGACAAAAACATTAATAGGTGACAAATAGTTGAAAAGCGCAGTTCAGAGTTCCCAGCAGAAACAGATCCAACTAGGAACCATGACGTTGCGGGTTCAATCCTTGGCCTTGCTCAGCAGGTTAAGGATCTGGCATTGCCGTGAGCTGTGGTGTAGGTCGCAGACGTGGCTCAGATCCCCTGTTGCTGTGGCTGTGGTGTAGGCCGGCAGCTGTAGCTCTGATTTGACCCCTAGCTTGGGAACCTCCACATGCCGCGGGTGCGGCTCTAAAAACAACAAAAGAAAAAAAAAAGGAAAAGGGCAGTTAATTTTTATCGAGTAGTTGTATACAGTCCCTCAACCGAAGAACATATATTCTTTTCAAATATATCAAACATTGATAAAAATGTAATAGGCCACAGATTTTAGAAAGGTAAAATCACATGAACACAATGCAATATAGAGTTAGAATTAACATACCAACAAAAAGGGGGATACACCTAATAATATAGGGATTGAAGAAGAGATTTTTAAAAAATGCCACGGGTTCGGCTCTAAAAAAAATAAAGATGTAATATGCACCAATTAATTTTTTTTTCTTTTTATGGCTACACCTGCAGCATATGGATGTTCCCAGGCTAGGAGTTGAATTGGAGCTGTAGCCTCTGGCCTACACCACAGCCACAGCAACGCCAGATTCGAGCCATGTCTGTGACCTACACCACAGCTCGTGGAAACGCTGGATCCTCAACCCACTGAGCAAGACCACAGATCAAACCCACGTCCTCATGGATACTAGTTGGATATGTTACTTTTGAGCCACCCCAGGCACTCCCAATAAATTTATATAAATAAATTTGAAAAGCTAGGTGAAATAGATGATTTGCTTGGAAAATAGGAATTGTCCCAGTTGACTCAAAAAAGTAGAAAATCTTCGTATTTCAATAACTCTAGAAGATATCGAAAAGGTAGTTCCCTAAAAAGTTGGCAAGGTTAACACCCCAAGTTGGTAGTTATTATTAGCAATAACAACTAGATGAAAATAGTGCAGAAGACTAAGTTAGCAATTACAGTAAAACTTACAAAATACCTGGGAATAAATGTAATAAAATATTCAGGTGCCAATGGAGTAACACAAAAAAGACCAAATATAAAAGAGCTATATCATGTTTTCCTGGGTGGACGTCTCAATATAGTAAAGATAACAAATTCACAGGGTAGCAACATAAGGATGTCACTGAAAACACAGAGTTGGGAGTGGCTTCCTCAGGGCAAGGGGAAATCACAGGAATGACAGCAGAGACTGCTGCTTTTTAGAAAAAGCCTCCTAGATCTGTTTTACCTCTTAAATTATTATAATTCCAAAGAAATGAAACTTTTGAAAACTATAAAAATGTTAGAGGACCCCAGCAGCAGCAAGTGCTCCAGCCTCTGCTCCTCCCTGGGGTGTCAGCAGAAGCTCAGTAAAAAAAACCTGGATTTCAACTCTCTTCTGGCAGTGCCTCCCTTCTGGAGCAATGTCAGAGGAGACTTGCCGAAACTGAAGGTTTAAGTAAGATCCAGAGTCTTATAATCCCCCAAATGTCCAAGATACAACAAAAACCATACCAGCAACTGGGAAAATTTCAACCTGAATAAGAAAAAGCAATCAATGTATGTACCACGGCCACAGTGACTCGGGCATCCTGTGTGTTCAGCCACGGGTAAATGGTTCTGTCAGCTAGGGTTATCTGTGCAGGAACACCAGGCCGTGGTTACAAAGAGTAAGTCATCACTGCATTTCTGGCATAATGTGATATACAGTGAATCTCATGTATAAAAAAAGTGTGTGTGTGTGTGTGTGTGTGTGTGTTGTTAAATAGCACAGGGTCTGGAAGAATAACAGGTTACCTTGGGAAAAGGACTGAGATGTATTGAGGGGAAGTTTAAATTTCACTGTTAGGTTTGAACTTTTTTTTTTTTTTGTAAACAATGAGAATGAGTTTCTACATTGGTTAAAAAAAAAAAAATGCCCAAATATCTGCTTTGGAAAATAATCTGATGGTTCCCCAAAAGTTGAACATAGGATAACCATATGACCTAACAGTTTCACTCCTGAGTGAATACCCAGGAGAATTGAAAACATATGTCCACACAAATATTTGTACTATGTGAATATTCATAGAAAAATTATTCATCATTGCCCCAAAGTGGAAAACAATCCAGATGTCCATCAGCTGATGAAAGGATAAGCAAATGTGGTCCGTCCATATGGTGGGATGTTATTTGACCGTAAAAAAGGAACGGAGGGCTGGTTCCTGCTACAACGTGGATGAACCCTGAAAACATGCAGAGAAAGGGAAACCAGTCACAAGCGGCCACATACTGTATTTCGTTCCTATGAAATGTCCAGAATGGGCAAATCGTAGAGACAGAAAGTAGATTAGTGGGTTCCAGGTCCTGGGGAGAGGGAGGGATGGGGAGGAACCACTTGGGTATGGGGTTTCTTTTTTGGGGTGAGCAAACTGTTCTAAAATTGATTTTCCTGGTGGCGTACCACCTTGTGAATATAAAAACCACTGGGCTGCACACTTTAAAGGGACGGGTGGATATTATGGTATGTGAGCTATTTACGTTCATTTATAAATTATGCAGAAAACCCCCACATACCAAAACAGATGAATAAAGATGTGCCAGTAGGAGAAAAAGGTGGCTGTGTTGGAGTTCCCTGGTGGTGCAGCGAGTTAAGGATCTGGCGTTGTCACTGCAGCGGGCTGGGTTGCTGCTATGGCACACGTTCGATCCCTGGCCTGGGAACATCCACGTGCTGTGGGCGCAGCCAAAAAAGAAAAAGAAAAAGAAAAAAAAAAAGATGGCATTATTATCCCTGGGAGCAGGAAAGCTTCGAAGGGGAAGTGACGTTTGAACTGTTCTTACAGGACAAGCGGCGGTTTTGAAGGCGGGAGGGGAAAGGGTGCTCCGGGTAATGGGCACGGCACTTGCAACGACGGCCTCGTGCAGATGAGTCCGGGGAGTTAGGGGGAGGTCACACTGGCCCGAGCGGGAGGAGCGGGAGGCTGCGGAGAAGCCCGACTGGAGCTGGCCATGGAGAGCTCTGCCGGCTCTCTCCGGTGGCGGCAGGTGGCCAGGCTGGCCGCGGGGGGGTGGGGAGGGCTAGTCTGACAGGAGGCCCGTCGGCCCATCTCACCTCAGACATACTCCGCTTCTAAGGCAGAGGACCAGGCTCCTGCTGAGTTTCACTTTCCCAGAAGTCCAGGGTTTGTAGGTTGTGGTCATAAGTCACTGGATCAAAGCACCCACAGGGGGAGTGTGTAATGAGTCATCAAGAGGAAAACGCACAGAGTGAAAGGAAAGTAAAAGCGCAACCAAGGATTGTCCGCGTTTGCTCTGCGTAAGCAGGAAGCCAGCCCGGGCTGGTCCGGGACCTGTTGCGGGTTTTTCCCAGCGACCGAGAAAAACTCCCTCGCTCAGATGACTTCCGGATGAAGCTTCCTATTAGACTGACGGGGGTGTGGGACATCAGTCTGGAGAATAACAAGCCCTCCCTCCAGGGACCAGGTCCCTCGTGTCCCCTGTCCGTCCCCTCCTTTCACACAGCCCCAGCATCCGGTCTTCAGTGCCCACCCCCAAGCGCTATGCCTGATTAATACCTCTCCCCCACTGCACACACACACACGCACGCACACACACACGCACACACACGCGCACACATAGAGGCCTCCTGCCTGCTGATAATCTGTTCGGGAAATTCCGCTTGGAAGCAGTCCATGAGCAAAGGCCGGGAAGGGCGGCGGGGGGTAATCCCCGAGCAGGGTAAGGAAAACAAGGCGCTGTTTCATGCCTACTTGGACCCGCACAGGCGCTCAGCGCCCTGCGCCCCCACCCCTTCCTCTGAAGGAGGAGAAGGTGGGAGTCCCCTCCTGAGCCTGGAAGTGGTGACTCTGCGATCCTTTGCATCAGCCAGCCTCTCTCAGGTCTGCCACAAAAGGTGATAATATCTCCATCTAGGTTACAACTGGAGAAACTGAGGCCCAGAGTCTGTGTCTAACTTGCCCAGAGCCACTCAGCACTTCATAGTGTTGTCAGGACTGGATCCCAAATCCCAGCCAGGGGACTCCTTTGCCTCAAGTTGTACCATTTATGGTTTGACGTAAATGCAGATCACCTAGTAGACACCACCTCACTGTCCCCCCAAAGTTCACAACAAAAGGGGGACAGTTTGCCCAGCCCCTCCCTCCAGCAGGCTGGCAGCCTCCACGCAAGGCAGGGTCCAGCAGCACTTCCATGTGCCACAGGTGTGGCCCTAAAAAGCAAAACAAAAAACAACAAAAAGGGATTGTGAAATTATCAAAATGCACATGAATCACTGATAATCAGTGATGTTGAGCATTTTTTTCATGTGCTTGTTGGCCATCTGTATATCTTCTTTGGAGAAGTGTCTATTTCAGGTCTTTTGCCCATTTTTTCATTTGGGTGGTTGGTTTTTTCGCTGTTGAGTTGTATAAGTTGTTTGTATACTTTAGAGATTAAGCCCTTGTCAGTTGCATCATTTGAAACTATTGTCTCCCATTCTGTAAGCTGTCTTTTTGTTTTCTTTTTGGTTTCCTTTGCTGTGCAAAAGCTTGTCAGTTTGACTAGGTCGCCTTGGTTTATTTTTGCCTTTATTTCTGATGCTTTGGGAGACTGACCTGAGAAAACATTTGTTAGGTTGATGTCAGAGAATGTTTTGCCTATGTTCTCTTCCAGGAGTTTGATGGTGTCTTGTCTTACATTTAAGTCTTTAAGCCGTTTTGAGTTTATTTTTGTGCATGGTGTGAGGGTGTGTTCTAGTTTCACAGATTTGCATGCAGCTGTCCAGGTTTCCCAGCACCATTTGCTGAAAAGACTGTCTTTTACCCATTCTATGTTCGTGTGTCCTTTGTCAAAGATTAATTGACCGTAGATGTATGAGTTTATTTCTGGGTTCTCTGTTCTGTTGCATTGGTCTGTATGTCTGTTTTGGTACCAGTACCACACTGTCTTGATTACTGTGGCTTTGTACTATTGCCTGAAGTCTGGGACCTTTATGCCTCCTGCTTGGTTTTTGCTCAACATCACTGATTATTAGAGAAATGCAAATCAAAACTGCCATGAGATACCACCTCACACTAGTCAGAATGGCCATCATTAATAAGTCCACAAATAACAAATGCTGGAGAGGGTGTGGAGAAGAAGGAATCTTCCTGCACTGTTGGTGGGAATGTAAGCTGGTACAATCACTATGGAAAACAGTATGGAGGTACCTTAGAAAACTATACATAGAACTACCATATGACCCAGCAATCCCACTCTTGGGCATATACCCACACAAAATTGTCCTTGAAAAAAAAACATGCACTCGCATGTTCATTGCAGCACTATTCACAATAGCCAGGACATGGAAACATCCTAAATGTCCATTGACAGATTATCGGATTAGGAAGATGTGGTATATACACACACGATGGAATACTACTCAGCCATAAAAAAGAATAAAGTAATGCTATTTGCAGCAACATGGATGGAACTAGAAAATCTCATACTAAGTGAAGTAAGTCAGCAAGAGAAAGACAAATACCATATGATATCACTTAAATCTGGAATCTAATATATGGCACAAATGAACCTTTCCACAGAAAAGAAAATCATGGACTTGGAGAATAGACTCGTAGTTGCCAAGGGGGAGGGGGAGGAAGTGGGATGGACTGGAAATTTGGGATTAATAGATGCAGACTATTGCCTTTGGAATGGATAGGCAATGAGATCCTGCTGTATAGCAGTGGAAACTACGTCTAGCCATTTATGATGGAGCATGATAATGTGAGCAAAAAGGTTGTATACTTGTATGTGTAAACTGGTCACCATGCTGTACAGTAGAAAAATTGACAGAACACTGAAAACAAGCGATAATGAAAAAATAATAAAATTTTTAAAAATGCACATGAATCAAATTTTAATGTTATCCAATGGGTGGATGAGTCTGTCCATTATACCTTTCCTTTCTTTGAATTCTCAGGCACGGTTTGGCAGCGCAAGAACTCTGTTTTATTAACAGAGTAAATAAAAAGTAAATCTGTGGAAAAAAATGATTAGGGAGACCATGTGGCAGTACTTAGAGTAAGAATATATGTACCTTGCGATCCAATAATTTTGCTCCTAAGTAACTATTCCAAAGATACCCCCCTTCTGGTCCTTAGGGAGAGAGGTAAGAATGTTCACTGCGGCCGGGGCCGGGTCCATGGATGTGCTCTGTGTTGCCCTCTTGAAATTCTCAGTGGTTTTTGAAAGAGGGACCTTGCATTTCATTTTGCAGTGGGCCCTGCCAATGCTGTTGCTCGTCCTGACTGTAGCATTATTTGTGGTGGTTGGAAGTTGGTACCGTCCTGGTAGAGTGAAGAATAAAACGTGGTGAGGCAGCCCACGGGGTACCTGAGAGCCGTCAGAAGCAGCTGGCCAGCTGCAGGGCACTGTGACTGGATCTTCAGCACGTACTGCTGTGGAAAAACTGAGAAGCAGAGTTAAATCTATAGCGCAGTGTTATTTACATCAGTTAAAAGTACCCGCACACAGGAGTTCCTGTTGTGGCTCAGAGGTAATGAACCTGGGTAGTATCCTTCAGCCCCTGGCCTTGCTCAGTGGATTGAGGATCCGGTGTCATGGTGAGCTGTGCTGTAAGTTGCAGATGTGACTCGGATCCCGCATTGCTGTGGCTGTGGTGACCCCTAGCCTGGGAACTTCATACGCCACCGGTGTGACCCCTTTGAAAAGCAAAAAAACGGGAAAGAAAGAAAAAGAAAAAGGAGTTCCTGTTATGGCTAAGTGGTTAACAAACCCAGCTAGTACCCACGAGGACGTGGGTTCGATCCCTGGCCTTGGTCAGTGGGTTAAGGATCTGGTGTTTCCGTGAACTGCAGTGTAAACTGCATACAAGGTTCGGATCTGGCATTGCTGTGGCTGTGGCACAGGCCGGCGGCTACAGCTCTGCTTCAGCCCCTAGCCTGGGAACCTCTACATGCCGCGGGTGCGGCCCCAAAAAGACAAAAAAAATAAAAAATTAAAAAAAAAAGCACGTACACAAAACACATTGGCTAAAGTACATGTAAAAGACTAGCCATTAAACGCATTGGAGGGGTTGCCTTTAGAGAGAATGGACAAGGGACTTGGGGGTAGAGGTGAACAAATGTATTAATAAAACAAGAGATGGATCTTCCTTGAAACAACCCCATGGTAAGTCAGTCAAGCTTGGGTTTCTTATTATTCTCTTAGCAAATGTAACCTCTAACCCAGGAGAGTAATTTCAGTGCATGTGCAATGTAGGTTTATTATACAAAAAGGCCCTGGTTAATCTAGATAATTGTGTTTATAATTTAGAGTTAAACTCCGTTTGTGATAGTTCATAAAACAGTTTCCACCACTGTCTGGGAGTAGAACGTTCCTGTAAAACCTTTCATAAGCCAGAAACATGTAAAATGAACCCACAGTTACCTTAGGACTCGTGTTGCTAACAAATTCTTAAGATAAATGGAGATACAACACAGGTGCTCATAGACACAGTTCAAAGCTATGGCAGCTTGACGCTGAGATGTGTCGGTGCCACTCTCCAGGCTCAAGGTGAAAGATTCATTGAGTAATAGTAAAAAAAGAAAAAAGAAACTTAAAAAAAGGTTTTAAAAAAAAAAGAAAAAGGCACAGGGTGAGCCTGCCTCTGGAACAGCTGCTGCAAAACGAAACCTGAATTCTGTTTTCGATTTTCACCTTTTTTCCTGAAAGCGAAAATCCTGGTGCGATACCTTTTAGTTAGCGAAAATAGGTACCAGGATAGGTCTTTAGTAAAAGCCAGTTGATAGAAAGCAAACTTTCAGAAAGTGAGAGATACGTCACTGCCTTTGAGGTAATTAACCCAACCAACATAAAAATTGTATTCTTCTTGGAGAAGAATAGGAAAAGCATTTCTTCTCTGGAGGGGTTTATGCAAAATTTAAAAATAAGTAATTTGACCCACGATGCAAAAATCTCTTGCATGACTCTATGAACAAACAGTTTAGGGAGAAGCCAATACAAGTGGGTTTTTAAAAATTACTATTTTTATTAAATGGTCAGTTGTCTTTCTTTTATTGTGGTAAAATATACACACCATGCATTTTTCCATTTTAACCTTTTTTTTTTTTTTTTTGTCTTTTTGCCTTTTTTATGTAGAGCCGCACCCGCGGCATATGGAGGTTCCCAGGCTGGGGGTCTAATCAGAGCTGTAGCTGCCAGCCTACGCCACAGCCACAGCAACGCGGGATCCGAGCCACGTCTGTGACCTACACCACAGCTCACGGCAACGCGGGATCCTTAACCCACTGAGCAAGGCCAGGGATCGAACCCGCAACCTCACGGTTCTTAGTTGGATTCATTAACCACTGAGCCACGAAGGGAACTCCCTTTAACCATTTTTAGATGCACAGTTCAGTAGCACTGAGTGCGTTCGCGTTGCTCTGCAGTCACCAGCACTGTCCATCTCCGGAACTTGACTGTCAGCCCCAACTGGACAGTAACATTCCCATTAAACACCCCATTCTCACCTCCTCCCAGCCCCTGGCAACCCCCACCCTGCTTTCCGTCTCTAGGAATTTGCCTTTCTAGGTATTTCATGTAAGTGGGACTATACAGTATTCGTCCTTTTGTGTCTGGCTTAGTTCACTTAACATCATGTCCCCAAGGTTCGTCCCTGCTGCAACATGTATCATAATTTCTTTTCTTTTTAAGGCTGAGTAATATTTCATTGTCATTGTATGTATAGACCACAATTTGTCATCCACTCTTCTGTCCGTGGACACTTGGGTGGTTTCCAGCTTTTGGCTGCTGTGAACACTGCTGAGAACCTGGGTGTATAAATATCTGTTCAGGTCTCTGTCTTTGGTTCTTTTGGAAATGGAATTGCTGGATCACATAGCAATCCCAAAGCTGTCAGCAGATGCGTTGATGGAGGTGTGCTGGATGGCGGGGGACTCACATTTTCATTGCGTTTCCTTCTTATTCCTTTTGGCTTCCATGCTGTGTGCACGCTTATGGCTGTCCCCGCACTCCGCGGCGTCAGCTGCCTGGACGGAGTAAGAAACAGGAGGCTTTTTGGGCCCAGGCTGCTTCCCCAGATTCCTGGGGCCCCACTGATGTGGGGGAAGGACTCCCTCCAACCTGGCCCTGGTCTCAGAGGCAGGATGGAAGTGCTTCTGGCTGGTACCTGTGGACAGCACTGCAGGATCTCCCGCCCCACTGTGCTGGACTGCCTGGGGTGGGGGACATGGCAGCCTGGGATGTAGGCTGTCCTCCACCTCTGGCTTGGGGGCCTCAGAGCACTCCGTCCTCTTCAAAGGCTGCTCAGGACTGGGGGCCCCACCTCGACACCGCCCCCTGCTGGTGATAGTCACCCTCTTTCTCCAGCGGCCCTGGGGGCAGCCTCCATCAATAGATAATATTTAAGCCGGGGAGGTTGGGGTCGGTAGATACAAACACTGAGAATGGATAAGCGGTGAGGTCCTGCTGTACAGCACGGGAAACTGTATACAATCTCTTGGGATGGGACATGATGGAAGATAGTATGAGAAAAAGAATGTATACTCTCTCTATATGTTTGACTGTGTCACCATGCTTTACAGCAGAAATTAACGCAATACTTTAAATCAACTATATGCTAATTAAAATAAAATCTAATTTTTTTTTTTTTAAATAAGGGAGGTGCTGGCCAATGCCCTGGCCGGGGACTGGGGAGCAGCCCAGTCCAGTGATGATTAAAGGCACATGACGGTGCCCTGCAGTCAGAGCCGACCTCAGGGCTCAGAGGGGCCTGACCCCGCCCTTGGACACAGAACCTTTACAGAGCAGAACTGGGGCTTGAATCCACATCATCTGCCTCTCTACCCAAAAGAGAGTTCTACTCCAGCCAGGAGAAAACACTTCCATTTAACGTCTCTCCCCTTGAACTGGGTTTTGTCTTAATGTCTATAGGAAAGTTCTGACCCAACTCTCAATGGAGTTTTCAGTAAAATGTTTTAATAGCAACACATTATTTTGCTTAAACTATAAAAGTGATTAAAAATCATTATGAAACAAGAAACATCAGAGAGAACAGATGGGCACGGAGTGAAAGGTACCATTGCCTTCTTGGCCTCTTCTTTTGCTCATGAAGTAAATGCTGCTGCGCTTGCCCTGCCATAAAAAAATCAGAAAATTAGACAAGATGCGCAACAAGAGTTTTCAAACTCTGTGCCACACACAGTACAGGAAAGAGAGGAAAGAAATGAGGTGAGCGTTACAATGCCCCTCGATTTCGTCTGCAGGCCCTTCCAGAACATGCTGTAGGAAGGGGGATCCCGAGCAGAGTACAGTAGTCTCACTGAGTTACGGAGACGGAGATCAGAGCTGAGGGCCATCTCCTGGCAGCCCTCCCAGCAGCTGGAGGAATGAATCCTTTGTGCCCAACAGAGTCTGGACGGTGTGTCAGAGCAGCTACCACAGAGCCTGTAGCTTGAAAGAGATGGCAGGAACGCGAAGATGAGGCTTTTATATTTAACCAATTCAGGTTACATTTCAACAATACACTACAATGAGAAACAAAAACTAAATCAAGGAACTGTGTTTTAGTGATCCTCTTTCAACGAAGTTGCACAACAGCAGTATAAATCTTCCCCAAAGCCTTCCACAGCTGCTCAATACTCAAATAACTCTATTTTAAAGCCCCAATTACATCACCATTTCATCAAAGCTTTCCTCTTCTTTAATGGTTAGTTTTTCTAACTCTGACAGACCCTCATTTATCAGTGGCTTCCTGTTGGTTCAGGCAGTTCCCCCACATCACTCTCACCCGCTTTGTGACATTCCAGCATCTTTTGCAGGATTTCCATTTTCATGTTGCAATCGTTTGCGTTATTATTTTACAGCATTCCCCATCCGTCATCAGCAAGAGACTGGCCATTAAAGCAGCCTGGGTGGGGGTGGGGGGTCTGCACAGAGACACTCGTGGGGGTTCTCAGGAGGGGGTGACAGAGTTGTCAGTTCACCTGTGAACGGCGTGGGCTTGATGGCCGTCGCTGCCCTGTGCATCTTCACGGCAGGAAGACCTAGATGGTGATCAGTGGTTTGGGACACTGGCCACCCCCTCGCTGGGGGCGCCAGCACTAACCCGCATTCCAACAATAGCGCTGTTCTCAGCCTTGGCTGCATGTTCGACCGAACTGGGGCCCGTGCCAGGGCCTCGGCCAAGACATTCTAACATAATCCGTCTGGAGCTGGGCCCAGGCTGAGGTGGTTTTCAAGAGTGCTCCACATGGTTCTCATATGCAGCCAAGGCTGAGAATGCAGCGACCGAGTGAGCTGGAGCTAGAGGCCCTCCCGGCGGAGAGAGACGTTTCGGCCCGCAGTGGCCGCGAGTAGAGTACTGCTTGTCAGGGGCTAGAGGGTGGGGGACTGGGAAGAAGATCCTCAGAGAGTAGAAACTTGCCGCTATAAAATGAATGCCTCGGGGACCTCGTGTACAGTGTAATGATTATAGTTCACGAGACAGTATTTTGTATTTGAATGTTGCCAAGAGTGGATCTTAAATGTTCTCAGAACCACAGAAGAAAAAAGGTCATTTGTGATGGGATCTGGGTGTCGGCTTAGGCTAGTGTCGCAGTATGTAAGTGCCTCAAGTTAACCTGTTGTACACATTAAACTTGCCCAGTGCCGGGACTTCCCATCATGGCACAGCGGTTAACGAATCCGACTAGGAACCATGAGGTTGCGGGCTCGATCCCTGGCCTTGCTCAGTGGGTTAAGGATCCAGTGTTGCCATGAGCTGTGGTGTAGGTTGCAGACACGGCTCGGATCCCGCGTTGCTGTGGCTGTGGCGTCGGCCGCTGGCTACAGCTCCGACTAGACCCCTAGCCTGGGAACCTCCATATGCCACGAGTGTGGCCCTAGAAAAGGCAAAAAAAGACAAAAAAAAAAAAAAACTTACCCAGTGCCGTATGTCACGTGCGTCTCAGTAACACTGAGAGAAAAGACACCCTCCAGCTGGGGAATGAAACCAGGATGCAATCACAGATCAGTGTTAATTGTTCTTCATCACTTTCCATTAATTTGCTTAGTAAATTTACTGTTTTCTGGCCTTGGGATGGAAGTTTGGATGGTTCCCAAAGCTGTTCTGGTCACGCTTAGATAACACCCAGATTGTCCCTTGGTACTGGGAAAAAAAAAAATTTTTTTTTAATTTCTTTTGCTCTTTAGGGCCACACCTGCGGCATATGGAGGTTCCCAGGCTAGGGGAACTGTAGCCGCCGGCCTACACCACAGCCGCAGCAACACAGAATCCGAGCCACGTCTGCGACCTACGCCAGAGCTCATGGCAGTGCCGGATCATTAACCCACTGAGCAAGGCCAGGGATCGAACCCACAACCTCATGGTTCCTAGTTGGATTTGTTTTTTTTGTTTGTTTGTTTGTTTGTTTGTTTGTTTTTCTCTTAATGGATTTTATTTCAATTATAGGTGTGCATAAATCATCACAAGTCAATTTTACAGATTTTGTATCCCAAACCCCCAGTGCATCCCCCCACCCCCCAGATTGTCTTATTTGAAAAACCAAGGTTTTCCAAAGTCTGTGAGTCATTGTCTGTTCTGTAAGAAGGTTCATTGTGTCTTTTAGTTTCCACAT